>JAEOAD010000042.1:1340000-1687500 GCA_036365145.1 Orientallactaga sibirica | reverse complement strand
ACACAGCCAGGCCTTATGCCAGTAGCCCAGTTCCAACAAAGTCCTCTGCATTCTTTCCTTCCCCTTAGAAAGCTCATAAACCAAGCTTCAAAATTCAATGCTGTCTGTACTTAGCATTCTCAAACTCTCATCAGAATAGTCCATTAAACTTGGCTTGCTCTAGAAGGCATCTTCATTTGCAAGCACCAACTCCATGCCCATTCCTCCAAAACAAAGGTTCCAAAGAACCAAAATCCACATGGTCAGGTTAATCTCACCCCACATTCTGGTACCAACTTCTGTAGCAGATAGCTTCAGGTTCACTGAGATAAACTTCCAGACCAGGCACAGTTAGGGAGGAAGGGATTTATTGAAGCTTATAGATCCAGGGGAAGTTCCATAATGGCAGAAGAAGCTGACCTGCTCTTACAGGACCACACATGAGAGCTACTTTTATTTTTTAAAATAATTTTAAAAATTATTTATTTATTTGCAAGGAGAGAGAGAGAGAGAGAGAGAGAAGAAAGGCAGATAGAGAATGGGCATGCCAGGGCCTCTAGCCACTGCAAACGAACTCCAGATGCATGTGCCCTTTGTGCATCTGGCTTATGTGGGTCTTGGAGAATCAAACCAGAATCCTTTGGCTTTGCAGGCAAATGCCTTAACCACTAAGCCATTTCTCCAGCTTCTACTTTTATTTATTTATTTATTTATTTTATTTATTTATTTATTTATTTATTTATTTTTGTTTTTTTTTTAAATATTTATTGACAACAAAACATACTTACATACAAAAGGTGCATAGTTTTCCCTCCCCTCCCCCCATTCCCCTTTAGAACTCCACTCTCCATCATATCCCCTCCCTCTCTCCATTAGTCTCTTTTTTAATTTGATGTCATCATCTTTTACTTCTATTATGAGGGTCTTGCAGAGGTATTGCTAGGCGCAGCAAGGTCATGGATATTAAGGCCAATTTCTGTCTGGGCAGTTGCATTGTAAGGAGTCGTACCCTTCCTTTGGCTCTTCCATTCTATCCGCCCCCTCTTCCGCAATGATCCCTGAGCCTTGGAGGGTGTGACAGAGATGTTTCAGTGCTGGGCACTTCTCCATCCCTTCTTCTCAGCGCTATGTTGCCTTTTGGATCATCCCAGTGGTCATCGCCATCTGAAAAGAGAAGCTTCTCTAACCAGAAGTGAGAGTAGCATTAATATGTGAATATGAGCATTAAGTGTGGTGGGAGTAATATATACATTTAGATAAGAGCATACTTTATACCCCTAAGGCTCATGACCTTACCTACCATAGACTTTGCTTAGGTTTTTCAGTACCAGGTATGTATTCCCTCCGGTAGAGGGGGCCTTCAGTCCAATTATAGAGCAGTTGGTTACCCCACGAGTAGACATGCCACTATTGCACCCGTTCAGTCTTTGGGCCTGTCTGGCCAAATTTGAATATTCAGTGTCCACTGTTTTCACTGCTGATGACTTCTGTCTCCCATACTCTGCATGCAGTGCAGCTTTTCCCAGCTTTCAGTTGGCTGGTCTACAGGGAGAAGGTTTTCTGCTCAGCACCAGCTTGCTTTCTCAGTGACCTTGCCTCTCAGGCAAGAGTTGTCTTCAGCAATAGGGTCTTACTATCTGTTTCTCAGGGGAAACCAAGGGCTTTGGCAAAAGCCTTTAATGTTTTGGAGGCTACCGGGACCTCCTTGGCCAACAACTCACTGGAAGGTATCCCATCCCAGGTACTGAAAATTTTCTAGTAACAGTCTACAGCTTCTAGATGTACCATTATTCAAAAAAGTAGTTTTACATAAGTCTTATTCACAATCTTTTGAAATTAGATTGACCCTCCCCCTGCCCTTCTTTTATGCATTCTCTACCCATGGCCTTGGTTAAGCCATTCCCCTCCTTGTAATCAGTCCTTCCACTTACATATGTGCAATACCATACACTTCAGTCTTTCCCTTTCCTCCCTCCCTTATAGTCTTTTACCAGCTTACTGGTTTCTGGTACCAATTTTTGGTTCCAGTTCACACACAAGTCTATCTATTTGTAGCTAGGATCCACATATGAGAGAGAACATGTGACGTTTGGCTTTCTGAGCCTGGGTTATCTCACTTAGTATAATCCTTTCCAGATCCATCCATTTCCCTGCAAATTTCATAATTTCATTTTTCTTTACCGCTGAGTAGAACTCCATTGTGTAAATGTACCACATCTTTATTATCCATTCATTTGTGGTGGGACATCTAGGCTGCTTCCATTTCCTAGCTATTGTGAATAGAGCGGCAATAAACATGGTTTTGCAAGTATCTCTAAGGAAGTGAGAAGAGTCTTCTGGATATATGCCTAGGAGTGCTATAGCTGGATCATATGGTAAATCTATTTCTAGCTGTCTCAAAAACCTCCACACTGATTTCCACAATGGTTGGACCAGGTTACATTCCCACCAACAGTGTAGAAGTGTTCCTCTTTTTCTGCATCCACGCCAACACTTATTGTCATTTGTTTTCTTGATGGTAGCCATTCTGACAGGAGTGAAATGGAATCTCAAAGTGGTTTTAATTTGCATTTCCCTGATGGCTAAGGATGTGGAACACTTTTTCAGATGTTTATATGCCATCTGTATTTCATCTTCTGTGAATTCTCTATTTAGTTCCATCGCCCATTTTTTAACTGGGTTGTTTGAATTCTTATTATTCTGTTTTTTGAGTTCTTTGTATATTCTGGATATTAATCCTCTGTCAGATGTATAGCTGGCAAAGATTTTCTCCCATTCTGTAGGTTGTCTTTTTGCTCTATTCACAGTGTCCTTTGCTGTACAAAAGCTTTGTAATTTCATAAGGTCCCATTGGTTGATTAGTGGTTTTATTCACTGAGCAATTGGGGTTATATTCAGAAAGTCCTTACCTATGCCAATATGTTGAAGGGTTTCCCCTACTTTTCCTCTAGCAGGTTCAGAGTTTCAGGTCTGATATCAAGGTCCCTGATCCATTTGGACTTGACTCTTGTGCATGGAGAGACAAGGATCTATGTTTATCCTTTTACATACCAATGTCCAGTTTTCCCAACACCACTTGTTAAAGAGGCTATCTTTTCTCCAATTAATATTTTTGGCATTTTTGTCAAAAATCAGGTGGCTGTAGCTGCTTGGATTAATATTTGGGTCTTCTATTCTGTTCCATTGATCTACCTGTCTGTCCTTGTGCCAGTACCATGCTGTTTTTGTTACTATGGCTTTGTAATATAACTTAAAATTGGGTATGGTTATACCACCTGCCTGATTTTTGTTCCGCAAAATTGTTTTGGCTATTCGAGGTTTTTTGTGTTTCCAGATGAATTTTAGGATTGTTTTTTCTATTTCCGTGAAGAAAGCTATTGGGATTTTAATAGGGATCGCATTAAATGTATAGATTGCTTTTGGTAAGATTGACATTTTCACAATATTGATTCTTCCAATCCAGGAGCATGGGATGTCTTTCCATTTCCTTGTGTCTTCTGTAATTTGTCGCCGAGTTTTTAAAGTTCTCATTGTAGAGATCCTTCACTTCCTTGGTTAAGTTTATTCCAAGGTATTTTATTTTTTTTGAGGCAATTGTGAATGGGAGAGATTCCCTGATTTCATCCTCTGCATGTTTGTTGTTAGTATATAGAAAAGCTACTGATTTCTGTGTGTTTATTTTGTATCCTGCTACATTGCTAAAAGTGTTTATCAGCTCTAACAGTTTGCAGGTAGAGACTTTAGGGTCTGTTAGGTATAGAATCATATCGTCTGCAAATAATGATAATTTGACCTCTTCCCTTCCGATTTGTATCCCTTTATTAGTGTCTCTTGCCTTATTGCTGTGGCTAAGACTTCCAGTACTATATTAAATAGTAGTGGGAAAGTGGACACCCTTGTCTTGTTCCTGAATTTAGAGGAAAAGCTTCAAGTTTTTCCCCATTTAGTATTATGTTGGCTGTAGGTTTGTCATAAATAGCTTTTATTATGTTGAGATATGCTCCTTCTATTCCCAGTTTCTGTAATACTTTCACCATGAAGGGGTGTTGGATTTTGTCAAATGCCTTTTCTGCATCTATTGAGATGACCATGTGATTTTTGTCCTTCAGACCATTTATATGGTGTATTACATTTATGGATTTGTGTATGTTGAACCATCCCTGCATCTCTGGGATAAAGCCTACTTGGTCAGGGTGAATAATCTTTCTGATAAATTCTTGTATTGTTTGCCAGTATTTTGTTGAGAATTTTTGCATCCATGTTCATGAGGGAGATTGGTCTATAATTTTCTTTTTTTGATCTGTCTTTGTCCGGTTTGGGTATCAGGGTGATGCTGGCTTCATAGAAGGATTTTGGTAGAGTTCCTTCCTTTTCTATTTTATGGAAAAGTTTGAGAAGCATTGGTGTTAGATCCTCCAGGAATGTCTGGTAAAATTCAGCAGTGAATCCATCTGGGCCTGGGCTTTTTTTAGTTGGGAGACTTTTTATAACTGCTTGAATCTCTGTGGTTGTTATAGTTCTATTTAAATGGTTTATCTCTTCTTGATTTAATTTTGGTAGGTCATATGAATCAAGGAATTCATCCATTTCTTTCAGGTTTTCAAACTTAGAGGCATATATATTCTTAAAGTATGTCCGTATGATTTTCTGAATTTCTTTGGTATCTGTTGTGATGTTGCCTTTTTCATCTCTAATTTTATCAATTTTTGTCTCTTCTCTCTTTCTTTTGGTCAGATTTGCATGCCAGGGCCTCTAGCCACTGCAAACGAACTCCAGATGCATGTGCCCTTTGTGCATCTGGCTTATGTGGGTCTTGGAGAATCAAACCAGAATCCTTTGGCTTCACAGGCAAATGCCTTAACCACTAAGCCATTTCTCCAGCTTCTACTTTTATTTATTTATTTATTTATTTATTTATTTATTTATTTATTTATTTATTTTTGGTTTTTTGAGGTAGGGTCTCACTGAGGTTCAGGCTGACCTGGAATTAACTATGTATTCTCAGGGTGGCCTTGAACTCATGGCAATCCTCCTACCTCTGCCTCTTGAGTTATGGGATTAAAGGCATGTGCCACCACGCCTGGCCCTTTTATTTTTTTAATATGGCTCAAAGTAAAGTGGACATGTGAAAATTTCCAAACTCAATGGAAAGGGAAAAGAAAGAGGAACAACAAATAAAAAGAGAGCCAAACAAAATACACCACCTTCATTCTTTAGAAAAAATCCTAATAATAAAGAAGGATAAGTTATATACAAAGAGTGGCATGTATCAAAATAATGAAATAAAGTTGGGCGTGGTGGTGCACGCCTTTAATCCCAGCACTTGGGAGGCAGAGGTAGCAGGATTGCTGTGAGTTTAAGGCCAGTTTGAGACTATAGAGTGAATTCTAGGTCAGCCTGGGCTAGAGTGAGACCCTACCTTGAAAAATGAAAAAGAAAGAAAAAAAGAAAGAAAAAGAAAGAAAATGAATGACCTGATTTCCAATATATTGGTTATCACCATAAGTGGACTGACTACAAATTAAAAGAAAAATATTACACTGGATTAAAAAAACCCTAGATTTCTAGTTAAGATAAGCATAGGAACCACGCAAAATAGCCTAGGGGAGAAAAAGCAAAAAAAAAAAAAAAAAAAAAAAAAAACCAGCAAAATACACTTGTGGTAGTTTGAATTGATGGCCCCCAATATATTCAGTGTTTTATTAGTTTGTAGTCTGCATCTTCAGCCACTTGGCTGGAGGCAGTGTCTCTGGGCGGATCTTAAGGTGTGGTGGTGGGCTTGAGATTCCATTGTAAAGATATTCAAAGTGTGCCTAGCTGGAGGTTCTGAGGTGTGCTGTGCTGTGAGGCTTTTGCCTCTCTCTCTCTTGCTTGGTCCTGTAAAAGCAGGCCAGCTTCTCCTGCCATTATGGAACTTCCCTTGGATCTGTAAGCTTCAATAAATAAATCCCTTCCTCCATAACTTTGCCTGGTCTGGAAGTTCATCTCAGCAAACCTGAAACTGTCTGCTACAATACTCTTCTACTAAAAAGTGAGGTGTATAGTAAATTATCAACCACAGCAGAGAAGTAGGAGAGATCCAGAGTGTCTAGAGCCCACAGAAGCAGGCAGCAATGGCTCCAGCAGTGGTGGTGAGTTCCACACAGCAGCCAGGCTCAGCCTGAGCTGCAAGATTTTAAAGCCAGGTGAGGGGATTTTCCACTTGCACCAGCCTCCTTGCAAACTCAAGAAACATGGAAGGAGGACGGCAGAGATCAATGGAGTGGCTTGTGAGGAAAAAGATCGTGAGGACCAGTGGGTAGACTTCAGCCTCCATCCACAGCCTACCCCTCCCCACTGCCAGCACAAGCACCAGCAAGCACCAGAGACCTGGGGAAGGGAGCTCACCTACACAGCACCTGGCTTGATCAGAGCAGCGACCCACAGACCCAGCCAGCCTTCCTGAGCCCACAGCACAGCAAAGAGGCACCCAGAGGTCATGCAGTATAGCTGAGACCAAAGCCATCCCTAAAGGTAACTGGGATTATACCAGGTCAGTACCCACCAAATAAATCTGGTATATAGGCTTGCATTGGAAGGGCTAATAGCACCATCCATGTCAGGGTAAATTATATGTTAAATCTGATGGATGGTCAGATCTGACATTCTTAAATAAGCTATATTTTGGGCTGCTCATTTCTTGCTTCCTGATTTATAGTGCCTTTGTTTCCTCTTCTGTCATTCATTGGGGAAGGGTCTCACTTGGTCACAAGCTGACCTTGGAACCCTCTACAGACCAGAAATCTTAGCCTCCCAGTTGACAGGATTAGGGGTGTTGGGCAACACACATCCTTAGGGACTGTGACTTTGTTAGAGGATCTGTTTGTCATAACACCTACTTTTGCATAAATACTCTGTGCTGTTTTTCATTGAATGTGTACATTGTTTAGTTAAGTTTTTAGAATTTGTCTGTATTCTGTACTATTCAGCTTACTTGAATACTCTCATAGCAGGCAAACCCAACACCTAGGGTTACTTTTCTGGTTACTGTGAGAGTCTTAAGAGCCACACTTAGCACCTTAGGCTTCTACCCTGAAGATATATAACATCAGATTGATTGATACATCTAATATTACTGAAGATAATTAGAAAACCTAAGCATTAAATTAATCCAAGATGCAAAAATCTCTACATTATAATACATGAAACACAAAAAAATCAAGACAATATAAATCCAACAAAAAGTATTAATGCATCAGAAATGACCTTCAATGAGAATGATTTAGAGGAAATGCCTGAGAAAGATTTCAAAAGAATGATTATAAATATGTTCAAAGAACTCAAAGAGGAAATCAAAGAACACAGGAAACCAATTTAATGAAATAAGGAGGTCAATACAAGACATGAAGGAGGAAATCAAAGGAATCAAAGAACACACAGGAAACCAATTTAATGAAATAAAGAGATCAATACAAGACCTGAATAAGGAAATAGAAATAACAAAGAAAAGCCAGTCAGAAATACTAGCAATGAAGAACACTGTTAGTGAAATAAAAAACTCTGTAGAAAATCTCTCCAGTAGAATGGATAAAGGAGAGAATAGAATATCTAAATTAGAAAACCAGGTGGCAGATCTAATACAGTCCAACACAGAGAAAGACAAACTAATAGGAAGGTATGAATGGGAATTTCAAGATATTTAGGACACTATGAAAAGATCAAAGATAAGAATTAAGGGTATAGTAGGTGTTTTCAACAAAATCACAGAAGAAAACTTCCCCCAAATTGGGAAAGAGATGCCAATGCAGATACAGGAAGCCTTTAGAACACCAAACAGACAAAACCTGGAAAGAACCTCTCCTTGCCATATTATAATTAAACTACCAAACATACAAAATATATTGAAAGCATCTAGAGAGAAAAAGCAAGTCACCTACAAAGGCAAGCCCATCAGAATCACAGCAGATTACTCAACAAAAACTTTAAAAGCCAGAAGGGCTTGGAGTGATGTATTCCAAGTTCTGAAAGATAACAACTGTCAACCAAGGTTACTTTATCCTGCAAAGTTATCCATTCAAATAGATGGAGAAATAAGGACATTCCACAACAAAAGCAGGCTACAGGAATATTTGAAGACAAAACAAGCTCTACAGAAAATACCTGAAAGGATCCTCCATGCTGAAGAGAAAGAAAAGTACACATATAAAGAACCTGGAAAAAAAAACCATACTCCAATACTAGTTAATACAAGAGAGCAAAGGTAAAACCAGAAGAACTACAAAACAAGAAAAATGGCAAAAATAAATAACACCTTTCAATAATAACTCTTAATATCAACAGCCTGAATGCCCCAACCAAAAGACAGAGGTTTGCAGACCAGGTTAAAATCTAGGATCCTTCAGTGTGTTGCCTCCAAGAAACTCATTTTTCTACAAAGGATGGACACTATCTTAGGGTGAAAGGTTGGAAAATGGTATTTCAAGCAAATGGGCCTCAAAAACAAGCAGGGATACTATCCTAGTATCTGACAGGGTAGACTTCAGACCAACATTATTTAGGAAAGATAATAAGGTCACTTTATATTGATTAAGGGAATCCTCCAACAGAAGGACATTACAATCCTAAACATATATGCACCTAACACGGGTGCTACCAATGTCATTAAACAAATGCTATTAGAACTAAAGTCACAGATAACACCAAACACACTTGTAGTGGGTGACCGCAACACCCCACTCTCACCAATTGACAGGTCAGACCAGCAAAAACTAAACAGATGCTTCTGGATTAAATGAGGTCATAGAACAAATGGATCTAACAGATATATACAGGACATTTCATCCAAATGCTGAAGAATACACATTCTTTTCAGCAGCACATGAAACATTCTCTAAAATAGACCATATATTAGGACACAAAGCAAATCTCAACAAATACAGGAAAAATGAAATAATTTCTTGCACTCTATCTGATCACAATGGGATCAAACTACAAATCACTAACAAAAGCTATAGAGCATACACAAAATCATGGAAACTATACAATACACTACTAAATAATGAATGGGTCAATGAAGAAATCAAGAAGGAAATAAAAAAATTCATGGAGTCAAATGATAATGAGGACACAACATACCAAAACTTTTGGGACACAATGAAGGCAGTCCTAAGAGGGAAATTTATAGCTTCAAGTGACTATGTTAAGAAAGTAGAAAGGTCACAGGTAAACAACTTAATGCTCCACATTAAGGCCTTGGGAAAAGAAGAACACGGCAAACCAAAAATCAGTAGATGGAAGAAATAATACAGATTAGGGCAGAAACTAATGAAATAGAAACCAAAAAAAAAAAAAAAAAAAAAAAAACAATCCATCCAAAGAATCAATGAAACAAAGAGTTGGTTCTTTGAAAGGATAAACAAGATTGATAAATCCTTAGCAAATCTGACCAAAAGAAAGAGAGAAGAGACACAAATTAATAAAATCAGAGATGAAAAAGGCATAATTACAACAGATACCACAGAAAATTTAAAAAACATAGAGACATACTATAAGAACATATACTCCACTGAGTTTGAAAATCTGAAAGAAATGGATGATTTCCTTGATTTATATGACCTACCTAAATTACATCTTGATAGAAAGGAAAGGAATCCCATCTAACTCCTATGAAGCCAACATCACCCTGACCCCAAACCAGACAAAGATAGAACAAAAAAGGAAAATTACAGACCAATTTCCCTCATGAACATAATGTAAAAATTCTCAACAAAATATTGGCAAACAGAATACAAGAATATGTCAGAAAGACCATTCACCCCAACCAAGTAGGCTTTAATCCCAGAGATGCAGGGATGGTTCAACATATGCAAATAAATAAATGTAATACATTATATAGATGAACTGAAGGACAAAAATCACACGATCATCTCATTAGATGCAGAAAAAGCATTTGACATAATCCAACATCCCTTCATGATAAAAGTCCTACAGAGACTGGGAATAGAAGGAACATATCTCAGCATAATAAAGGCTATTTATGACAAACCTACAGCCAACATAATACTAAATGGAGAAAAACTTGAAGCTTTTCCACTAAAATGAGGAACAAGACAATGGTGTCCAGTGTCCCCACTTTTATTTAATATAGTACTGGAAGTCTTAGCCATAGCAATAAGGCAAGAGACACACATAAAAGGGATACAAATTGGAAAGGAAGAGATCAAGTTATCATTATTTTCAGATGATATGATTCTATACATAAAGAACCCTAAAGACTCTCCCAGCAAACTGCTAGAGCTGATAAACACCTATAGCCATGCAACAGGATACAAAACAAACACACAGAAATCAGTAGCCTTCCTATATGCTAACAACAAACACACAGAGAAGGAAATCAGAGAATCACTCCCATTCACAATTGCATCAAAAAAAAAAAAAAAAAGTACCTTGGGATAAACCTAACCAAGAAAATGAAGGATCTCTACAAGGAGAACTTGAAAACACTCAAGCGAGACATTGCAGAAGACACTAGGAAATGGAAAAAACATCCCTTGTTCTTGGATTAGAAGAATCAATACTGTGAAAATGTCAATCCTACCAAAAGCAATTACTTTACACATTTAATGCAATCCCCATCACAATTCCAATGACTTTCTTCACAGAAATAGAAAAAACAATCCAAAAATTCATTTGGAAGCACAAAAAAACCTCAGATACCTAAAACAATTTTGAGCAACAAAAATAAGGCTGGTGGTATCACCATACCTGATTTTAACCTATATTACAGAGCCATAGTAATAAAAACAGCATGGTACTGGCACAAAAACAGACATGTAGATCAATGGAACAGAACAAAGGACCCTGATGTAAGTCTGGGTACCTATAGCCACCTGGTCTTTGACAAAAATGCCAATAATACTCATTGGAGAAAAGACAGCCTCTTCAGCAAACGGTGCTGGGAAAAGTGGATATATATCTGTAGAAGGATGAAAATAGATCTTTATCTCTCTCCATGCACAAGAATTAAGTCCAAATGGATCAAAGACCTTAATATCAGACCTGAGACTCTGAAACTGCTAGAGGAAAAAGTAGGGAAACCCTTCTACATATTGGTCTTGGCAAAGACTTTCTGAATATAACCCCAATTGCTCAGGAAAATAAAACCACAGATCAACCGCTGGGACCTCATGAAATTACAAAGCTTTTGTACAACTAAGGACACTGTGAATAGAGCAAAGAGGCAATCTACAGAATGGGAGAAAATCTTTGCCAGCTATATATCTGACAGAGGGTTAATATCTAGGATATACAAAGAACTCAAAAAATTAAATAATAAGAAATCAAACGACCCAATTAAAAGATGGGCTATGGAACTAAATAGTGAGTTCTCAGAAGAAATACAGATGGCATATAACATCTGAAAATATGTTCCACATCCCGAGTCATCAGGGAAATGCAGATTAAAACTATGTTGAGATTCCATCTCACTCCTGGCAGATTGGCTACCATCATGAAAGCAATGACTATAAATGCTGGCGAGGAGGTGGAAAAAGAGGAACCCTTCTACACTGTTGGTGGGAATGCAATCTGGTCCAGTCATTGTGGAAATCAGTGTGGAGGTTCCTGAGACAGCTAAATATAGATTTACCATATGATCCAACTATACCACTCCTAGGCATATATCCTAAGGACTCGTCTCACTACCTTAGAGATACTTGCTCGACCATGTTTATTGTTGCTCTATTCACAATACCTAGGGAATGGAACCAGCCTAGATGTTCCTCAACTGATGAGTGGATAATGAAGATGTGGCACATTTATGCAATGGAGTTCTACTCAGTAGTAAAGAAAAATGAAGTTATGAAATTTGGTGGAAAATGGATGGATCTGGAAAGGATTATATTTAGTGAGGTAACCCAGGCCCAGAAAGCCAAACATCACATGTTCTCTCCCATATGTGGATCCTGGCTACAAATGATTGGACTTCTGTGTGAGTAAAAATAAAACTTAGTAGCAGATGCCAGTAAGCTAGAAAGGGGATAAAAAGGGAATAGAAAGGGAGGGTGGGGTACTTAATAGGATGGTATTGTATATATGTAAGTAGAAGAACAGATTAATGGGGGTGAAAAGGCCTAAGTGAGGTCAGGGGAAGAGATTGAGTAAAGGAAAGGTGGAGGGAGGGCTAATCAAAATCTAAGAGGATATAAAAAAGTCATATGGAAACCTACTTTTCTGAACAATGGAACACTCAGAAGCCATAGATTGCTACTAAAAATTTTCAGTGCCAGGGATGGGATACCTTCCAGTGAGTTGTTGGCCAGGGAGGTCACAGATACCCCCAAAACATTATAGGCCATTGCCGAGGCCCTTGGTTTCCCACCAGGAATAGACCCTAGTAGCCACATTAGCCAGATGTATGAGGTGGCACATGCGTCTGGAGTTTGTTTGCAGTGGCTAGGTGTGCCAATTCTCTCTCTCTCTTAAATAAATAAATAAATACACAAATATTTTAATAATAAATTAATCTAGGGGCTAGAAAGATGGCTTAGCAGTTAAACGTACTTGTTAGCAAAGCTTGCTGGCCCAGGTTCATTCAATTTCTCAGTACCTATGTAAGCTGGACACAAAAAATGGCGCAAGTATCTGTTGTTTTTCTGTAGAAGCAAAAGGTTTTGGTGCATTTACATACACACATGCAGACACATAAGTAAATAAATAAAAAATTTTTTAAATGTGCCGGATGTGGTAGCTCACGCCTTTAATCCCAGCACTCGGAGGCAGAGGTAGGAGGATTGCCGTAAGTTCGAAGCCACCCTGAGACTACATAGTGAATTCCAGGTTAAGCGCTTGCCTGTGAAGCCTAAGGATCCCAGTTCAAGGTTCAACTCTCCAGTACCCACATAAGCTAGATGCACAAGGTGGTGCATGCATCTGGAATTCATTTGAAGTGGCTGGAGGCCCTGGTGAGCCCATTCTCTCTCTCTCTCTCTGCTGCTCTCAAATAAAAAAAAAATATTTAAAAACGTTTTTATTTGTTTCAGTTAGAAAGAGAGAAAGAGGCAGAAAACCAAAAAATCCCCCCAAACCCAAAAACAAAACAAAAACAACAACAACAACAAAAATCCAAGACCTGATGTTACCATCCATCAGAGAACAGGATCAGAAGAAGAAGAAAAAAAGAATAAATAAATAAATAAATAAATAAATAAATAAATAAATAAATGTTATGTCTTGATCACAGAAGTGTCTTTTTGCAGCAGGCAGAAGTTAACAGAGAGACACATAGCCAGTAAAAGTGCTGAGAATAAATGACCATTGTATGCTCAGCCCTGAACAGGACACCTATCCCACCCCCTCCAAGGCTCAGGGAACACAATAGGAGATGGGTGGAAAGAATGTTAAGAGCTGTAGGGTGGGGAGGAGTGCTGTAGAAGGCTGTCTTTTGGACACAATATGGCTGTTACATGTATGAACTCACAAGACTGAGCCCGTTAACAATCCATCACACATGGGGAAGGGGAGCCCAAGACCCTACCCCTTCCAGAGTAGCTAATGGCGACTGATGGTTGCTAGGTGAGGAGGAGTCATGTTCTTCAGTGGTCCAGCCGCTGGTAAATTGCCTATACTCCAGTAAATAACCCCGCCCCCCCCATTCATGCTCATGCAAGCAACCTGAATTAATTTAGTGGGTCACAAGAAAAAGACATGAAAATAAAAAGAGGATTAGTTGGGAGAAGAAGGGGTTTAGTGGAAGTGGGAGGGGAATAAGACAGGATAATTGGGGCTAGAGAGATGGCTTAGTGGTTAAGGTGCTTACCTGTGAAGCCTAAGGACTCATGTTTGACTTACCAGGTCCCACGTAAGCCAGACACACAGTGATGCAAGTGCACAAAGTCACACACATGTCTGAAGTTTGACTGCAGTGGCTAGATACCCTGGCACACCAATTCTCCCACTCTCTCCCTCTCTCTCACTTTCTCTCTCTCATATATATTTTTTAAAAAGGTCATTCTGTTGTGCTTGCCAAAAAAAAAAGAGGGTAATTTGGACTGAATGTGGACAAAATACATTATACACAGGTATGAATTTGTCAAAAATAAATAAAGAAAAAAATGTATTTCAAGTCCTGAGAGAAATAACTACCAACCAGGATTATTGTATCTATCAAAGTTTTATATATATATATATATATATATATATATATATATATATATATATATATATATATATATACTATATAACTATATATAATATATAATACAATGAATATATATTATATGTAATATATTATATAATATATATTAAATTATATATTTATATATAAATATATTAAAATATTTTATTTATTTATGTGCAAGTAGAGAGATACAGACACACACAGAGAAGGAGGAAGGAGAGGGAGGGAGTATATGTGCACACCAGGGCCTCTAGCCACTGCAAACAAACTCCAGATGTATGTGCCACTTTGTGCATCTGGCTTTATGTGGTTACTGGGGAATTAAACCATTAAGTTTTGTGCAGGCAAGCACCTTAATTGCTGAGCCATCTCTCCAGTCCCCCAAATTATTTTTAAAACTTATGAATAAGTAATAAAATTTCAAGGCAAACACAAACTAAGACAATTCAAGACAACCAAGCCAATACTGGAGAAAGAACCTAAGGAATACCTTGCACAGAGGAAGCAGAAGTCTCACTCACAGAAGCATAGGAAAGAACACATTTCATGAGAGGAACAGAGGAGCAAAGGGGAACTGCAAACAATTCATCACGTCCAGCACAGTAAGCCAGTAAACCCCTGACAGTAAATAGGAGAGAAAGAAAAGAACTACTGGGCTAGAGAGCTGGCTTAACAGTTAAGGTGTATGCTTACCCAGGTTTAATTCTCCAGGTCCCACGTAAGCCAGATGCACAAGGTGATGCATGCATCTGGAGTTCGTTTGCAGTGGCTGAAGGCCCTGGTGTGCCCATTTTCTCTCTCGATCTCTCCCTCTGTCTCAAATAAATAAATAAAAATAAATCTTAAAAATATATATATAAGAAAAGAACTACAAAGAGTCCAGGGAGATGGCTCAGTGGATAAAGTGCTTGTAGCACAACTCTGAGTGTCTGGGTTGGGCCCCCAGACCCCACATAAAAGCTGTAAGGTGCTGGACGTGGTGGCACACACCTTTAATCCCAGCACTTGGGAGGCAGAGGTAGGAGGATTGCTGAGAGTTCGAGGCCACCCTGAGACTACATAGTGAATTCCAGGTCAGCCTGGACCAGAGTGAGACTTTACCTGGCAAAAACCAAAAAAAAAAAAAAAAAAAAAAAAAAAGCTGTAAGGTATAGCAGGCTTCTGTAATCCCTGCGTACCTACAATGAGAAGGCAAATGGAGGTCAGAGAATTTCCTGGAAGGTTGCAAATAACAATACCAATGAGAGACCCTGCCTCAAGATGAGGTGGAAAGTTGTCCTCTGAGCTGATCTCCACACTTAGACTGTGACATGTGTGTTCCAGGACATAGTCTCTCTCACACACACTAAAATAAAAACTAAAAAAAAAGGGGGGGGGGCTGGAGAGATGGCTTAGAAGTTAAGTGCTTGCCTATGAAGCCTAAGGACCCTGGTTTGAGGCTCAAATCCCCAGTACCATGTAAGCCAGATGCACAAGGTGGCGCATGCATCTGGAGTTCATTTGCAGTGGCTGGAGGCCCTGGTGAGCCCATTCTCTCTCTCTCTCTCTCTGCCTCTTTGTCTGTTGCTCTCAAATAAATAAATTAAAGTAAACAAAATTAAAAAAAAAAAAAGCCAGGCATGGTGGTGCACACCTTTAATCCTAGCACTCAGGAAGCAAAGTGTGAGTTCAAGGCCACCCTGAGACTGCATAGTGAATTCCAGCTCAGCCTGGGCTGGGCTAGAGTGAGTCCCTACCTCAAAAAAAAAAAAAAAAAACAAACCTAACAATAAGCCAACCAATTAGGACAATAACCAATTAACAACAATAAAAAAAAATCACAGGAAATAGCAAATTCCTCTTAATAATGACCTTCAATGCAAATGGTCTCAACTCACCATTTTAAAAAATGGAGACTTGCTGACTAGATTACAAAACAAGATCCAATTCTTGGTTGACTCCCAGATGCCCACCTCACTGAACAAGACACACACGCATGCATGCACACACAGAGTCAGAGGATGGACATGAACCCACCAAGCACATGGAAGCTGAAAACAAATTGGCACAAATTATTATTATTATTATTATTATTATTATTCATTGTTGTTTTGTTTTGTTTTTCAAGGTGGGGTTTCACTCTAGCCCAGGCTGACCTAGAATTCACTACAGAGTTTCAGGGTGGCCTTGAACTCACGATGATCCTCCCACCTCTGCCTCCTGAGTGCTGGGATTAAAGGTGTGTGCCACCACACCCGGCTTGGCAAAGCTCTTTAAAAAAATATTTTTATTTATTTATTTGCAAGGAGAGAGAAAGAGAATGGGCATGCTAGGGCCTCTTACTGCTGCAAATGAATTCCAGACTCATGCACCACTTTGTGCATATGGCTTTATGTGGGTACTGGGGAATCAAACCCAGGCCTTCGGGCTTTCCAAGCAAGCACCTTAACCACTTAACCAGCCCAGCATAGGTATTTTGATATACAATAAAGTAGACTTCAATTGAAAACTAATAAGAGACAATGAAGATGACTACATTATTAATAAAGGGGATGATTCATCATGAAGACATGAAGTGTAAATTTTATGTACCAAATATTGGGACTCCCAATTTTATAAAACAAACTATAATGCCTCTAAGATCAGACGGGTCCTGATAAGATAATAGTGGGAGACCTCAACATCACACTCTTATCTTTGGATAGGTCTTCCAAATTAAAAATGAACAAAGAAAATTTTCAATTTGGATTTTCAATTGGATTTAGCAAATCTGCAGACATTCCATCCCAGTAGCAGCAGGACATATTCTTCTTAGCAACCAATGGAACTGTCTCTAAAACTGATCAAATTATAGGCTATCAAATTATAGGCTTACCAAATTCAAAGAACCCAAATAATTCCTTGTAACTTAGAAGATCATAGTTGAATACAACTAGAAGTCAGCAGCAAGTGAAACCACAGAAACTACATGAATACCTGGAGACTTAATACACACTTTTTTTTGGTGGTGGTGTTGGGGGCGTGAGGTAAGGTCTCACTCTAGCCTAGGCTGACCTGGAATTCACTATGTAGTCTCAGGGTGGCCTTGAACTCACTGTGATCTTCCTACCTCTGCTTCCCGAGTGCTGGGATTAAAGGTGTGCGCCACCTTGCCCAGCTAAAAAACAGTGGTTCATTGAAAAAAAATCAGGAAGGAAATTAAAAAAAAAAAATCCTGGAATTACTAACAGGTGTGATGGCACACACCTTTAATTCCAGCACTCAGGAGGTTGAGGTAGGAGGATCACTGTGAGTTTGAGGCCAACCTGAGACTACATAGTGAATTCCAGGTCAGCCTGGGCTAGAGTGAGACCCTACCTCGAAAAAAAAAAAAGAGGGGAGGCTGGAGAGATGGTTTAGCAGTTAAGGAGCTTGCTTGCAAAGCCAAAGGACCTAGGTTCTATTCCCCAGGACCCACATAAGCCAGATGCACAAAGTGGCACATGCATGTGGAGTTCACTTGCAGTGGCTGGAGGCCCTGTAATGCCCATTCTCTCTCTCTCTCTCTCTGCCTCTTTCTGTCTCTCAAATAAAAAAATAAAATATTAAGCCGGGCATTGCAGCACACACCTTTAATCCCAGCACTTGGGAGGCAGAGGTAGGAGGATCACCATGAATTCGAGGCCACCCTGAGACTACATAGTGAATAACAGGTCAGCCTGAGCTAGAGTGAGACCCTACCAAAAAAAAAAAAAAATAAAAATATATAAAAAAGAGGAATAATTTTGTTGGGTATAATAGTTTGGATTGGCATCCGTGGTATTTCTGTTTTTATTTTATTTTATATATATTATAACAGGTTTTACACTATTGTCCCTTCACCCTAACCCCTGTTACCATGGGATCCCTCCTCTGTGTGGTTGTGGTAGTCACTGTGGGGTCATGGAGGCCTCAGTCAGTCCCTATGGGGTAGCAGTACATTAGGATATTCCTCTAGCCACTGCAATCAAGCTCCAGAAACACAGATAACCTTGTGTTCATGCGTGACCTTGAGTGTCTGGCTTATGTGGGTTCTGGAGAATCTTAGGCTGTGCAGGAAGTGCCTTAACTGCTAAGCTATCTCCAGCCTTCCCCATATCTATCTATCTATCTTTCTTTCTTTGTTTCTTTCTTTCTTTGTTTCTTTCTTTCTTTCTTTCTTTCTTTCTTTCTTTCTTTCTTTTTTTCTTTCTTCTTCCTTCCTTCCTTCCTTCCTTCCTTCCTTCTTTCTTTCTTTCTTTCTTTCTTTCTTCTTCCTTCCTTCCTTCCTTCCTTCCTTTTCTTTCTTTCTTTTTTTTTGTTTCTTTCTTTCTTTCTTTCTTTCTTTTTTTTTTTTTTTTTTTCGAGGTAGGGTTTCACTCTAGCTCAGGCTGACCTGGAATTCACTATGTAGTCTTAGGGTGGCCTCCAACTCAATGTGATCCTCCTACCTCTGTCTCCTGGAATGCTGGGATTAAAGGTGTGTGCCACCATGCTCGGCCTGCCCCATATCTTTCTATAGTGACCATCAAGCAGCTAAATCTGGAAGAATTTCCAAAGGTAAGGGTGTCAGGGTCCATGTCAGTGTCACAAGTGTAATTACCCTTTGGGCATTCTGTGGGGTCCAGTAGATAGTCAATTCCACATGAGGCCTCTGGTCACTCAGGTTCTCCATAATCTGAATGCCTTTGCCAGTGCCCTAGTCAGGGTGGTAATCAGCCAGACTTACCTGTTGAGCTTGAAGAGATGCTGGCAATGGGGTGCACCACTGTTTGAAGGACAATTTATTCCTCAAGGCCAATAGCATGTCCAAGGGCTGGTCACCCAATTTGTCCTTATCAAGTCCAACAGCCAGTAGGTTAAACTGTAACTGCATAAATAATATGGGAAAACACTAGGGTCAGTAAATGGGCCATCTATCTGGACTTGGTCCTCTTCTGAGGGTAGCACTCATAATTGTTACTCCAGTGTTTTCAGGTGTCCTTCAAGTTCCAGCTCCTTTTGTCCACAGTGCCAGCAGTTGTTCCTGCAAGTCTCGGCCATCCTGTTGGATTTGTTTCGTTTCAGTACAGACCGAAACAGCCATGCCACTCGCCCAGCTGTCTCCCGATAAGCTGGTGGGATTCCTCTCTCCAATTTTTCCAGGGTCTTTTTCACTTCTGGACTGGGACTGATTGCCCCCAAATCCTGAGGGGGAGCCCAGACCATCATGTAGGCCACCACTGGATACCACCATGCAGCCAGAAGGCACTTGTCTGGTGGGGGTTCCACTCCAGGTGGTATTGGGGGTCACTCACTTCATCCTGCTGACTCTGCCGAGTGTCAGGAGCAGGCAGCTGCCCGTGCCTTTTTCCAGCTGGGCTCACCCCCTCCACCAGTTCCCCTGGAGCTGCCCGCTGCCAACACAATGATGATGGTTATCACCAAGAAATCAACCAACAATACATGCTGATAGGGTGTGGGGAAAGAAGAACCTCAACCCATTGTTGATGGGAATGTAAGGTGGTGCAGCCATATGGAAATCAGGGTGGAGGTTTCTGAGACAGCTAAAAATAGATCTATCTAGTGTGGTTTGGTGGCGCACGCCTTTAATCCCAGAATTTGAGGCAGAGGAAGGAGGATTGCTGTGAGTTTGAGGCCAGCCTATAACTACAGAGTTCCAAGACAGCCTGGGCTCCAGTGAGACCCTACCTCAAAAAAAAAAAAAAAAAAAAAAAAAAAAAAAAAAAAAGATCTACCATATGACAGCTATCCCACTCCAGGGTGTATACCCTAAGGACTCTACAACAGAGGTACTTGCTCATTCATGTTCACTGCTGCTCTATTCACAATAGCTAGGAAATGGAATCAGCCCAGATGCCTATCATTTGATGAATGGATAATGAATATGCATTGCATATGCACAATAATTTTATTGCACTGGAAAGGAAAATCAAAGTTATGAAATTTCAGGGAAATGGATGTCTCTGGAAAAGATCTTACTAAGTGAGGTAACCCAGGCTCAGAAAATCAAACGCTGCATGTTTTTTTCTCATATGCAGATCCTAACCTCGAATTTTTAGATTTGTATGTGAGTTGGAATGAGTCAGTAGTAGAGGCCAGAAAGCTAGAAAGGGTCACAAGAAAAGGAGCCAAGAGGGGAGTCCTTAAATGGGAGGGGATAGTAGATATGTAAGTAGAGGGGCAGAATTCTGGGGGTGGAAAGGTCTAAGTGGGGCCAGGGGAGGGGGATGGAGGATAAGAATGGATGGAAGGAGGGTTAATTTAAACTAAAAATGAGGGCTGGAGAGATGGCTTAGCGATTAAGGCTCTTGCCTGTGAAGCCTAAGGACTCATGTTTGACTCTCCAGGTCCCACGTAGGCCAGATGCACAAAGTGATGCAAGTGCACAAGCTCATGTATGCACACAAGGGGGTGCACACATCTGGAGTTCGACTGTAGTGGCTGGAGGCCCTGGCATGCCAATTCTCTCTAAGCCATCTCTCTAGCCCCTGCTGTCACTTTTTTTTTTTTTTTTTTTTTTAGTTTTCAGAGGTAGGGTTTTACTCTAACTCAGGCTGACCTGGAATTCACTATAGTCTCAGAGTGGCCTCGAACTCATGGCAATCCTCCTACCTCTGCCTCCCAAGTGCTGGGATTAAAGGCGTGTGCCACCACGTCCAGCTCCTGCTGTCACTTTTTGTTAGAGAAACTTCTCTTTTGTATCTGGTGGTGACTACTGGGGAGCAGGGAAGTGACAGTTGTATGCTCACCACTAAATGAGCCATCTTTATTACTCCCTCCAGGGCTCATTGTGGAAGAGATGGATTAAACAATGTAACAGCCAGAGGATGGGGAGGAGTGATCTGTATGCTGTCTTCCAGATACAAATGACGATTGGATTCACGACTGCACAGTGGCTATTCTTACTGTACAAGACCTGAATAATATTGAGCCCATGAACATGTTGTCATGGATGATAGAGAACAGGAAAAAAAATCAAAATGGAAGAGGGGATAGTTGGAAAGAGGAGGGAATTCAGTGGAGGGAGGACAAAGCAGGTTGGTGGGAGATCATGTAAAGAAATGTTTTTTGTTTTTTCAAGGCAGGATCTCCCTTTAGCCCAGGCTGACCTGGAGCTCACTCAGTAGTCTCAGGCTGGCCTCAAACTCATTGCAATCCTCCTACCTCTGCCTCCCAAGTGCTGGGATTAAAGGCATGCACCAACACACCTGGTTTTTTCATGCAAATTTTTCAAAAATATTTATTTATTATTTATTTATTTGTAAACAAAGAGAGGGAGAGAGAGAGAATGAGCATGGGCCCACTAGGGCTTCTAGCCCCTGCAAATGCACTCCAGATGTCTTTGCCACTTTGTGCATCTGGCTTTATGTGGGTACTGGGAAATCAAACCAGGGTCCCTAGGCTTTGCAGGCAAGCACCTTAACCTCTGAGCCAGCTCTCCAGCTCTGTTCTAGTATCTTTTTACTGTAGCCTCATGGATACGTTTTCCTCTTCTGTCCAAAGGATATTTGTCAGTATCTTCTATAGAGCTGGGTTAGTGGTTATGAATTCCTTGAGCCCTATCTTATTGTGGAAAAGTTTTCTTTCCCCTTTAATTATGACAGATAGTTTTGCTAGGTTAGTAGTTTGGGTTGGTAGCTGTAGTCTTTCAGAACTTGAAATCTATCATTTCAAATTCTCCTTGCCATTAAAGTTTCTTTTGAGAAATCAGCTGTTATTCTGATGGGCCTGCTTTTATGTATGACTTGGCATTTCTCTTTTTCAGCTTTCAATATACTTTTTGTGTTTTGTGTATTTAATGTTTTAAGTATAATATCATGTGGGGATGTTCTTTTCTGGTCTTCTCCATTTGGTATTCTAAATGCCTCTTGTGCCTAGATGGCATCTTTTGCCCATATTTGGGATTTTTCTGATATGAATTTTAAAATATTTATTTATTTGAGAGAGACAGAAGGAGAGAGACAGTGAGAGAGAGAGAAAGAGAGAGAGAAAGAGGATGGGTGTACTGGGCTTCCTGCAGCTGCAAACTCCAGATGCATGAGCCAGCCACTTGTGCATCTGGTTTTACATGGGTATGGGGAAATCAAACCCAGGGAACCAGGCTTTCCAAGCAAATACCTTTAACCACTGAGCCTTCTCTCCAGCCCTTTGCTATGATTTTATTTAAAATGCTTTTTTATGGGCTGGAGATACTTAGTGGTTAAGTCACTTGCCTGCAAAGCCTAAGGACCCAGGTTTCATTCCCTAGTACCCAGGTAAGCCAGATGTACAAGGTGGCATATGTGTCTGGAGTTCGTTTGCAGTGGCTAGAGGCCCTAGTGTGCCCATTCTCTATCAGCCTCTTTCTCTCTTTCTCTCTCTCTCTCTCTCTCTAACATATAAATAAAAATTAAATTTAAATTTAAAAGAATATTTAAAATGTTTTTATGGGGAGATGACTTAGCAGTTAAGGCATTTGCTTGCAAAGCCAAAGGACCTAGGTTCGATTCCCCAGGCACAAGGTGGAACATATATCTGGAGTTTGTTTGCAACAGCTGGAGGCGCTGATGTGCCCATTCTCTCTCTCTCTGAAATAAATAAATAAAATAAAAAATATTTTTAAAATGTTTTATGGCATGTTTTCGCATGGAATTCTTCTTCTATGGCCATGGTTCATAGGTTTTGTCTTTTCATAATGTCCCATAGATCTCACATGCTCTGTTCATGATTTATATTAATTTATCCTTGTCATTGGCTGAATGTTCCAATTCTTCTGCCTTGTCTTCAAGCCCTGATGTTCTGTTCCTCCTATGAGCTGTTACACTGGTCAGGCTTTTCATGGAGTTTTTTATTTAACTTACTGAAATTTCATTTCCTAATATTTCAGTGATTTTCTTCAGTGTTTCTGTCTATTGAATTTTGTTTTCAAATTCTCTATTAACTTCCTTTTTCACTCACCTACTCATGTTCTCTTATAATTCATTCAGAAGTTGATTTCCTTGAACATATTTATAATTATTCTTTTCACTTCTTTGTCTGGAATTTTGCCCAATTCATTCTCACTAGGGGCCATCACTTTGGGATTGGTACTTTTTGGAGAAGCAGGGTTGCCTTGATTTTTCATGTTTCTTGTGCTTTTGCACTGCGACTTGCACATTTGGGGCTAGTCACTAGGTGAATGTTTTAAAGTTTAAGTCACCTTTATTCTTTCCGTGCAAGTGTTTGCAATGTTCAAGAATGACTAGGCTAGAGTAGGGTGGAGGTGTTGTTTCCCTCTGTTAGACTAGTGGTCATTGAACCACGTTTAGATTGTCATTGCTCCCCTGAGAGGAGAATACTATCAGCAACAACAATCCGTATGAAGGGTTAAGCCCACTATGGAAATACAGTAATAGTCAAGTAAGTAATAACTTCTTTTAAAAAATATTTCACTTACTTAGCTATTTATTTATCTGAGTGAGAGAGAGAGAGAGAGAATGGGCACTCCAGGGCTTCCAGCCATTGCAAAGGAACTCCAGACACATATGCCACCTTGTACATCTGGCTTACGTGGGTCCTGGGAAATTGAACCTGGGTCCTTAAGCTTTGCAGGAAAGTGCCTTAAGCCCTAAGCCATCTCTCCAGTCCAGCAATAACTTCTCAAACATCAATCTTTTTGGAAGTAAAGGGGCACGCTAGGAACCATGTGCTTTAAGCATTAGTTATTGTGGGTCTGAGTGGAAAAGGGAAAAAAGTAGAGTAAAACTAGTGATTAGTATTGCAGTGATAGAGAAAAATAGAGGAAATGTGAATAGAAGGGGATGGTAGGAACAAAATGGGAGACATAGGGCTGTTTTGGCTAGTTAGTGGTACACTGAAAATAGAGAGGTAAAGAAATAAGACCAGGAAACAGAACAATCCTAGATCTCAGGAGGCCAAGACACAGATACCCCACAAACCAGGCCAGTCCACATTCTTTGGGAGAGAAAAAAGAAAAGTGAAGGAACAGGGAGAAAAGAGGGAGGAGATAAAAGACAAGAATAGTAGAGAACAGAGATGGCCTGCTGGGTTGACAGTATTAAATGAATTAGGAATACGTGTGAAGGAGAGTGAGCTGGATAGGGACAGAGTGGATAAATATTGCCCAGCCTGTTTCCTGGATTTCCTCTCAAGTGTCTAAGCACTATTTTCCTTGCTTCCAGAAGCCTGTGTCACCCCTGGGGGTTCCTTCACAATGTCAGGTCATGAATGCTTGCCACATCGCTGGACAGCCTTGTTCTTCCGTTTAGGCATTTCCTTTGAAATATAAGGACACAGAGGCGGGTTCAATCTATGGGTCGTGATCACAGGTGGAGTCTCAGATACTCGCCACACCTCCGGGCAATCCTTCAGCAGTCCAGGGGTGAGTGCTGGCCCCATTCCAGTGCGGGGCATGCTGCTGGGACCCTGTGTGGCAGTTCCCCTGAAGACTGTGGCTGTGCCTGTTTCCAGTTCACCCGATACCCCACGGGTCTGACTCCAAATGTCTTCGCCACAGTCAGCATATAGGCCAGGGACACTTGCTGTGTGTTTCCTGAGAGTGTGATTCACAGTCCTAGGCTGCCAAGCAGGGCCCTTCTCGTGGCTGCTCTGTTGAGTACTGAGTGCCAAGGACCAATGGCCAAGTCCTAGCCCGGGCATGAGAGGGTTTTCCCGGCGCCTTCTTCTGCAAGGGGTGCTGCTGCCCTGGAACTGCCCTCCCTCACCCCATGCTTTTCTGCTCTTGAAAATATCCATTACTCAAAGTATAGTGCAGATTTTCTGAACCTTTTCAGCTCCCACGGCGTGCTGATGGCATTCGCTCTCACTGGGAGTGGGGAACTCCCAGACAGAGCCAGTTCCTCTAGGTCAGGCTTTGCACTTTGCTTTGTAAAGGTCCCTGTTTCACTTTGCTAGTCAATCTAGGAACATTTGAGCATCGCTCACTTCTTTTTTCAAAAAAATATTTTATTTTTATTTATTTATTTGAGAAGGGGGGGGAATAGGCAGGCAGAGAGAGTGAGAATGAGCACGCCAGGGTCTTCGGCCACTGCAAATGAACTCCAGACGAGTATGTCCCCTTGTGCATCCGGCTTATGTGGGTCCTGGGGAATTGAACTTGGGTCCTTTGGCTTTGCAGGCAAGCTCCTTAACTGCTAAGCCATCTCTCCAGCCCATCACTTCTTTTAAAAAAAAAAAAAGTTTTTTTTAAATTTTTTTGAGGTAGGGTCTCATTTCAGCCCAGACTGGCAAACTCACGGAATCCTCCTACCTCTGCCTCCTGAGATTAAAGGTGTGTCAGACTGGCCTCAAAAAAATCTGGAGAGATGGCTTAGCGCTCCTTGCCTGTGGAGCCTACCTCTGCCTCCTGAGATTAAAGGTGTCTGTGCCCCTGGTGCACCCATTCTCTCTCTCTCTGTCTCTCTCTACCTGCTATTTCTCTCCTTTCTCTCAAAAAACAAAATTTAAAAAAAAATTTAAAAATTTATTTATTTGCAAACAGAGAGAGAAAGAGAGAGAGAATAAGAGAGAGAGACAGACAGACAATATGGGCACACCAGGGCCTCCTGCCACTGCAAACACCAGACACATGTGCCACCTTGTGCATTTGGCCTGCACAGGTACTGGGGAATCAAACCCAGACTGCTAAGCTTTGCAAGTCAGTGCCTTTAACTGCTGAGACATCTCTTCTTCTGAGACTCACTTCTTCTGAGAGCTATTATTTATCTTTTCCCAGTTTCTTCCCTGGACAATCTGGCAGACTGTGCCTTGATGATAGCTGCCATCTTCTGAAAAAAAAAATCACAAAATGATTCATTTGAGAAAGAGAGAGAAATAGGCAGAGAGAAAGAAGAGAATGTGTGCCAGGGCCTCCAGCCACTGCAGATGAACTCCAGACGCATGCGCCTCCTTGTGCATCTGGCTTACATGGGTCTTAGGTAATCGAACCTGGATCCTTTGGCTTTGCAGGCAAGCACCTTAACCATTAAGCCATTTCTCCAGCCCTATTTCTACTATTTTTTGAGAGGAAGAGAAACAGAGACCCACAGATACACACACTGTGGGTACACCAGGGCCTCTTAACACTGCAAATGAATTCTTGACACATGTGCCACTTGGTGTAATTAGCTTTACATGAATGCTAAGGAACTGAACCAGAGCCAGCAGGCTTTGCAAGCAAGTGCCTTTAACCTCTGAGCCATCTCCCTAGCCCTTTTCTTTTCTTTGGAGACATATAGCCAGGCTGGCCTTGAACTCACAATCCTCCTGCCTCAAAATCTCAAGTGCTAGGATTATAGGCACTATACAAAATACACGCTGTACCTCTTTCTTAGATGTATTTAAAAACAAAAAGGTCCCAGCACTTGGGAGGCAGAGGTAGGTGGGTCATTCTGAGTTCAGGGCCACTCTGAGACTACACAGTGAATTCCAAGTCTGCCTGTGCTAGAATGAGACCCTACCACAAAAACAGGGCCAGACAGATGGCTTAGTGGTTAAGGCATTTGCCTGCAAAGCCCAAGGACCCAGGTTCAACTCCCCAGAACCCATGTAAGCCAGATGCACAAGGTCATTTGTGTCTGCTGAGGGCCCTCAGTGTACCCATTATCTTTCTCTCTCTCAAATAAATAAATAAATAATAAAATTCCAAAAAAAAAATCACAAAACATCTTTACTATAGTTACATCAAATAGATTCTGTAGGAATTTTTTTTTGGGGGGGGGGTAGGGTCTCACTCTAGCTCAGGCTAACCTGGAATTCACAGGGTGGCTTGGAACTCATGGTGATCCTCTACCCTGCCTCCCGAGTGCTGGAATTAAAGGTGTGTGCCACCACACCTGGCTCAGCTCTTTCTTTTATACTGTGGATTCTTAGGCTTGGACTCTTGGATGTTGTGGTCAAGCTCAAATTTTTTTAAATTTTCTTTTTATTTATTTGAGAGAGTGAGAGAGAAAGAAGAAGAAGAGAGAAAGAGGAAGAGAATGGGTGTGCCAGGGCCTCCAGCCACTGCAAAAGAACTCCAAATGCATGTGCCACCTTGTGCATCTGGCTTACTTGGGTCCTGGGGGATTGAACTGGGGTCCTTTGGCTTTTCAGGCAAACGCCTTAACCACTAAGCCATCTCTCCAGCCTCAAGCTCAATCTTTTTTTGTATTGATGTTTGAATATGATATTGTCCTCCATTCCTGATAGCTGTGTGTGTGTGTGTGTGTGTGTGTGTGTGATATGTGTAGTGATGTGTGTGCGCCATATGCACATGCATGTGCTGATGTGGCACCCATGAACTCCCC
The DNA here is from genome assembly GCA_036365145.1 of Orientallactaga sibirica. Taxonomy (NCBI): domain Eukaryota; kingdom Metazoa; phylum Chordata; class Mammalia; order Rodentia; family Dipodidae; genus Orientallactaga; species Orientallactaga sibirica. The sequence goes on along the minus strand of JAEOAD010000042.1, from coordinate 1,660,122 downwards.
TGTGGTGGCTGGAGAACATTAGGTGTCTCTATCCATCACTCACTGCTTCTCCTTGGGCTGGGTACTCTCACTGATGGTAGAGCTTGCCATTTGTGAACCCCAGAGATTCTCTGGTCTCTGCTCTCCACCGGACTGGGATTACTGGTGTGTGGGGCCACACCAAGCTATTTACATGGGTTCTGGAGACTGGAACTCAGGCAGTCTCAAGTCCCCTCAGGCCCTCATGCTTGAGTAGAAGCTCACTTTACTACCGAGCCATCTCTCCGGCCCTGATAGTCTTTCTTCTCCTCGGCCAAGCCTGTTGGTAATGCTTCCCACTGTGTTTCTTATTTGATTTCTTGAGTTTAAAAGTTTTTTTTATTTGCATAAATGTATGTGACACCAGGCTACTCCAAATGGGACACCAGATGCTTGTGTCACTTTTTGCATCAGGCTCTATGTGGGTGGCTGGCTTGAACCCAGGGCCAGCGGGCTTTGTGAGCAAGTACTGAGAAAACCACCTAGCAGTCTCCCCAGCCTCTCATTAAGCTTTTTATTTCCAAAATTTTTATTACTGCCACGGATCTCAATTTCTTTGCTGAATTTTTCTTTCATGTTGCTGGGTTCACCCTTCCAACCCCATTTTGATAGTCTTTTCCTTGATACTTGAATTTCCTATCCAGACTCTGAATTCATTTGCTTGTTTTTACTGTGTTTGAGATCATTACTCATTTTAAAATTATTTATTTATTTATTTATTTATTTATTTATTTATTTATTTATGAGAGAAAGAGACACAGAGAGAGAATAGGCACATCTGAGCCTCTAACCACTGCAAACGAACTCCAGACACATGTGCCACCTTGTGCATCTGGTTTTTATGTGGGTACTGGGGAATCAAACCTGGGTCCTTAGGCTTTGTAGGCAAGTGCCTTAACTACTAAGCCATCTCTACAGCTCCCCATTACTCATTTTTTTTTTTTTTTGGAGAGAGACACAGAGAGAGACATGCATCTGGAGTTTGTTTGCAGTGGTTGGAGGCCCTGGCGTGCCATTCTCTCTTTCTCTCTGCCTCTTCCTCTCTCTCTCTCAAATAAAGAAAGAAAATATTTTTTTAAATTACAAACAAAAATACTAAATCTCCAGCAGACAAAATAATATTGAAGGGCTGACAAGATGGCTTAGCTCTTAAGATGCTTGTCTGCAAAGCCTAACAACCTGAGTTCAATTCCCCAGTACCCATATCAAGCCAGATGCACAAAGTGGTGCATTCATCTGGAGTGTGTTTGCAGCCACTGAAGGCCTTGGTGTGCCCATTCTCTCTGTCTTTCTTCTATCTCTCTCTGCTTGCAAATAAATAAATAAATAATATTAAAAAAAGATTAAAGGATGTAAGAATAAGGAAATGAAGAGATATACTGAGATTATGGTTGAGAAGAAACACTGTAGAGATGCCTATTTCTTTCTCCCTAAAATACATACATTAAACTCCATTCTAATGCAAATCATACAAAATACATTTGTGGCTGGGCGTGGTGGCACACACCTTTAATCTCAGCACTCAGGAGGCAAAGGCAGGAGGATAGCCATGAGTTCGAGGCCAGCCTGAGACTACATAGTGAATTCCAGGTCAGCCTGGGCTAGAGTGAGACCCCACTTCAAAAAAAAAAAAAAAAAAAAAAAAACCATTTGTGGGGCTGAAGAGATGCCCTAGCAGTTAAAGCACATGCCTGTGAAGCCTAAGGACCCAGGTTCAGTTCTCCAGGTTCCATGTAAGCACATGGTGGCACATGCATCTGGAGTTCATTTGCAGTAGCTAGAGGCCCTAGTGTGCCCATTCTCACTCTCTGTCTCCCTCTCTCTCTGTCTTTAATAAATAAATCAATAAAATCTTTTACAAAATTAAAAAAAAACATTTGTGGAAGCTGACAACTATATTCTGAACATTCTTGTAGAAGAACAAAGGCCCAAGAACAAGTGAGAAAATGTTGAAGAGAATAAAGAATTCATTTAAAAAAGTACAAAATATTCAGAGAGAGAGAGAGAGAATAAAAAATTCGCCCTAGAGGATGTTAAGGTTTATTTTAAAGCTGTAACAGAGACACCTTGGAGAGTAAGAGCGGGCCACCGGCTCTGCTCAGCTCAGTGCGTTGGACCCCTCCCTCTGCTTTTGCTTTGGGTACCGCACACCCCAAGCTCAGCTACCCTTTTGCCATTCCCTGTTTGACCATGATTCTGCCAAGGTGGTTTTTAGGGGGTCACTTTTCAGCTATCTTCCTCATTTGCTTCTACTTCTACTGGATTAATAGAAGGGAATGTTTGCTATGAAAACTCTACTTTGGGGCATTTATTAATATTTTTTCCCATGTGATAATACATGACACCAATTTTGGTCAGTGTGGTATAAGGAAAGAAATTGCTCTCTGCTTAGAGTACAAAGTTATAAAATTACTTATTCATTTTGGCTACCTGATTACATAATTCAAATTCTCAAAAGCCTTCCTTTTTCTTGGTCTAATTTAATCTGTTAAATTCAATTATGTGTCACTTAATGATGGGAATAATTTCTGAGAAATGCTTCCTTTGGTCATTTTGCCATTGTGTGACTGCTAGAAGGTATACTTACACAAATCTAGATGGTATGGCCTAAGACCTACCTACGCTAGATTATAGTCTTACAGGACTACCATTGTTTTTTTTTTTTTTTCCGGATTTTTTTTATTTATTTATTTATTTTTTATTGATTTTTAATCTTACATACCAAAAAAACCCCACCTGATATTTCCCTCCCCTCCCCCATTCCACTTTAGAACTCCAGTCTCCATCATATCCCCTCCCTTTCTCCATTAGTCTCTCTCCTAATTTGATGACATCATCTTTCTCTTCTATTTTGAGGGTCTTGCAAAGGTATTGCTAGGCACTGCAAGATCATGGATATCGAGGCCAATTTCTGTCTGGGCAGCTGCATAGTAAGAGGTCATATCCTTCCTTTGGCTCTTCCATTCTATCCGCCCCCTCTTCCGCAATGGTCCCTGAGCCACTGGAGGATGTGACAGAGGTGTTTCAGTGCTGGGCACTCCTCCATCCCTTCTTCTCAGCACTATGTTGCCTTTTGTGTCATCCCAGTGGTCATCACCATCTGAAAAGAGAAGCTTCTCTAGCCAGAAGTGAGAATAGCGTTAATATGTGGACATGAACATTTAGTGTAGTGTCCCCAGGGCAGCTTGGTGGGAATAATATATACATTTAGTCAGACATGAGCAGGCTTATACCCCCAAGGCTCATGACCTCACCTACCATAGACTTTTACTTAGGTTTTTCAGTACCGGGTATGTATTCCCTCCCGTAGAGAGGGCCTTCAGTCCAATTATGGAGCAGTTGGTTACCCCAAGAGTAGACACGCCACTATTGCACCTGTTCAGTCATTGGGCCTGTCTGGCCAAGCTTGAATATTCAGCATCCACTATTTTCACTGTTGATGGCTTCTGTCTCCCATACGCTGCGTGCAGTGCAGCTTTTTCCAGCTTTCAGTTGGCTGGTCTACAGGGAGAAGGTTTTCTGCTCAGCACCAGCTTGCTTTCTCAGTGCAGGACTACCATTGTTTATGTGGTTGCTGACCGACCTGTGGGCCTATCATTAGAATGCACAGGTGTGGCCCTGTGACTTGCTGTGACCAAAAGCACATGAACAGCTGTGGTGTGCAACTTTGGGCAAAGGCTTCACACGCTTGTGACTGAGGGATTACAGATGAAATTCTAGCATAGATGGCCGGGGTTTATCCCCAGCCTGGGACAGAAATGAAATCAGGCCGCTCTTGCTCACACCCTTCGTTTGCCTTCCCAGTGGCTGGACCTAGATAGTGTGATAACAGAAGTTTCAACCACATGGCCCAAGGATTTCAAGTACATCACTAACACAGAGCCTGGGTTTCAAGGGGTTGTTATATTGGTCTGGGCCATTTTTCCAGAACTGATAGGTAAAAATGCAACAAATATCTGAATTCTTTTCTTAAAATTTTTTTAGTTATTTTGTTTTCTAAACGTGTATATGTGTGCATGTGTGTGCATATGGGTGTTTGCATGTGTGGGGGTACATGTGTGTGGGTGCACATGCATGTACTGCAGAGGCCAGTGGTTGGTGGCGGGTGCCTTTCTCAGTTGGTCTCTGCCTTATTTACTGAGGCAGGGTCTCTCATCTGTACCCCAGGCTTTCCACTTTGGTTAGTCTAAATAGCCTGCTTGCCCTAAGGATCTGCCTGTCTGTGCATCTCAAGTGCTAGGATTATCGGCGGACTGCCATGCCTATGCAGCATTTATGTGGGTGCTGGGGGTCTGAATTCTGGTCTTCCCACTCGCCAGCACCTTATTCACTGAGCCCTTGTCCCAGCCCCGTGTCTGCATTCTGAAAGTCACTGTTTCCTTTTGCAAATCTTTATTAGGCTATTAAATCTGTCCCCTCTGGATGCAGTCTAGGGCTGGATGGAGACAAATCCCAGGCTCCTAGTAGGGAGAAGCACAGTGTTGGAGACACTTTGACCCCTGGTGCCTCCCTTGCTGTGGGGTCCAGTGCCCCTGCAGGTTGAGGTCTGTCACCTGGGTGTGAACTAGGCCTGACAAGATGGTGACAGGTCAATAGTTTGATGAAGATAGCAGAGTGGGGCTCTGGGTATAGCTGCCCTTCCTTGTCTCTGTTCAGAGTCTCCCTGGAGCCCTCTTCAGTGGTGGACACAGTAGAGATGGACACTTCCGCTGATTCGGAGCTCCCGCAATCCTTCCAAGGCCCTTTGGTCCAGGCTGGTGGCTCCCAGCCCCTGTCCATTGAGTGCCAGCTTCAGACCTCCCTCCTGGCACAGAAGCAGTACCTAGTAAGGAGAGCCTGAGTGGGTGGTAGGCTTCCAGAAAGTTCTTCCCTTGCCTGCCCGATGTGCAACTTAGAGAGACCCTCCTCCCCAGAGAGGACACAAAGACTGGACCTCAAGAAGGCCAGGGACTCCGTTTCCCAATCTGCATCTGGGTTGCTTCTTGTTGAGAAGTAGGCTTCAAACCTGGCTTCACACAGGAACCATTAGGGAAGATTGAGACAGGGTCTCTTACAATCCGGGCTGGCCATGAGGATCAGGAGATCCCCCTGCTTCTGCCTCCTAAAGGCTGGGACTATAGACATGCGCCACCACACCTGGCATAGGGGAGCTTTTGAATAAAGATAATTCTTGGCTCCTACCTGCATTAATGATGCCCGAGTTTCTGGGCCCAGGATGCCTGACATCAGCATGGAGGGAGGGTTGAAGGCCAATGCCTGGATGGTCTCTCTGCTGGCCTCCTAGCCCCATGGCATTGTCTTACCCTCCTACCCCAGGATCTGCCCATAGGCTCCTAGATCATGATGGTAATCAGCTTTGCACATTCCCTTCACCCCCAGGGATGTGGCTGCTTGGCTCAGACCTACCTCAAAGAATCTCTTGGGATAAAAGAGGAAGGGGGCTGAGATCAGCTTCTTGCATCCCCACTGGGAGACCCAGGCCAGTGTTCTGTCTGTGAAGGAAGCCTTGAGTGTCACAGGAACGTGGGAGGCCTCATCTCTCAGGCTCAGGGTAAAACTGCAGGAAGCAGGCCACAGAAGGGGCGTAAGCTTCCTTTGCCATCAGCCGTGTGCACCGCAACAGAAGGATGGAGGTGGGACAGACATTAGAGGCTGTAGTTTTTCAAGTGGTCAGAATCTGGACTGGTTGCTTGAACATATTATAGCACCGTGTAGGAGATAGGAAGAAATTGTATCCCTGAGTTTCCATTTTCTGACTGGAGGACTGTTATATATGTGTGGTGGGAAGAGGGGAAAGGGGAATAATTACCTAGCCTGAGCTTAGTTTGTCCTCTTTTTAATTTATTTTTATTATTTATTTTGAGAAAAAGAGAGAGAGAATAGTCATGCCAGGGCTTTTAGCTGCTGCCAACGGACTCCAGCCATGTGCGCCTCCTGGTTTGAATAAGTGGCACTGCATGCTTGTGTCACTGCATCTGGCTATGTGGGAACTGGAGATTCGAACACAAGTTCTTAGGCTTTGCAGGCAAGTGCCTTAACGGCTAAGCCATCTCTCCAGCCCAGTTTGTCCTTTTGAAAATAAGGAGAATTGTGATGATCATGGTGGCAGCTGACATTTATTGTGTACTATTCATTTCTTTTACTTTTGCAAGTAGCTTAGTGACTAGAGCCAGGCTTGGGAGGGGGGCCGTTAATCCTGGATGGCTGCCTTCTGGTCCTGCGACCTTGGGCAAGTCACCTAATCTCTGTGTCTGTTTGCTCATCTGTACCTGATAGTGATAGTTCTGTACCTGTCCTGTGGGGCTGTTGTTAGCATTAAATGGGGGAATACATGGAAAGTACTTGTGTAGACCAGCACACGATGAGCACTCAAATTGTACCTATCATTTAAAACACGTGTGTGGACACACACACACACACACACACACACACACGGAAGCAAGGAGGACATGCATGTGATGACAGTAGATGTCTACAGAAGCTAGGGTTTGCTTCTCCCACATCTTCACAGAAACCCTGGGCTGTAAATTTAGCTCAGAGGAAGTTAGAGGAGTTCCTCTGTTGGTAAAAGCTGTGCAGCCTCAGGTTGACCTGTGAACCGGATTCACGACTCCAGATTCGGTGAGGTCTTTTTACTGCCCACCATGCCTCGCAGCAGGACCCCTGGACTCCATCCATATCTGGGGGGCTTCCCCCTTCACCTTTTCTGAAGCGTCCCTGCCGAGGCTGCGCTAGCTGACTCCTCAGTGGAAGCAGTTGAAGGTAAGAGGAAGCATAGATTATGGGGTGAAGGAAGGGAGAAACCCTGCCCTGGGTGACCTGTAGAGACTCCCATATCCAGATTTCCTCCAGAAGGAGGCTCCATAGATTTCAGCTTTGGCAAGGAGACAGCCAGGACAGGAAGTTGGGAAGAAGCTGGGGGGCAAGCATGTTAGGGAATAGACATGGAGCCTCTGCCCCACTGTGGCCAGCAACTGGTGGGATCCAGACCCAAGCCCCTGAGGGCTTCACCACCTCAGACAAGGCCATCTCCCCACCAGCCTGAGAGCTCTCGGAAGCCTCTTTGTCCCCTCATGTCAAACCCATCCAGGACAGCCCTAGACTGTTAAGCTCTTTGTTACAGCCATATTCTCTACTCTCTCTCTCTTTATGTGTGTGTGCACACAAAGATTTTCACCGCAAACGAACCCCAGTTCTTCCAACCTTTGCTCACACCATCAGAGTTTCAGCATACAGCTGCAGCAGTGGCAGCAGGGCCCATGGTCGCCTTGTTCAGTGCAGGCATGGTGCTGAGTGTGGACGCTCATGGCTCACAGCTGAGCTGGCCTGTAGGAATGTTTTGCCTGGCCCATGGTACTCTTCATTGTAAAACAAATACCAAATTCAACAATAAAGTTTATATGCTGGGTATGGTGGTGCACACCTTCAATCCCAGCACTCGGGAGACAGAGGTAGGAGGATCGGTGAGTTCAAGGCCACCCTGAGAATACAGAGTGAATTCCAGGTCAGCCTGAGCTAGAGTGAGACCCTATCTCAAAAAACAATAAAAATAAAAATAAAAAATAATATTTATAGCCAGACACAGTGGTCCACCCCTCTAGTTCCAGCACTCAGGAACCTGAGGTAGGAGGATCACCGTGACTTCAAGGCCAACCTGGGGATATAGAATGAATCAATACAGCCTATGCTAGAGTGAGACTCTGCCTTGAATCTCTTCCTAAAACAAAGTTTATATAAAAGATGGCTTCCAACTTCTCTTAAAAATAACTGGGAAGAGCCTGGGGAGATGATAGCTTAGTTGGTCTAGTGCTTGCCTTATAGTATGAGGACTTGAGTTCTGTCCTCACAACCTACATTTTAAAAAGGAGAGAGAGAGATGGCTTAGTGGTTAAGCCACTTTCCTGTGAAGCCTAAGGACCCAGGTTCAACTCCCCAGAACCCACATAAGCCAGATGCACAAGGTGGCACATGCACACAGGTGATGAATGTGCACAAAGTGGCGCATGTGTCTGAAGTTCATTTGTAGTGGCTAAGGCCCTGGTGCCCCAATTTTCTCTCTCTTCCTCTCTCTCTCATAACTAAAAAAAAAAAAATTTAAAGCTATCACCAAGTGTGGTGGCACATGTGTTTAGTCCCAACATTCAGGAGGGTGAGGTAGGAGGATTGCTGTGAGTTCAAGGCCAGCCTGGGACGACAGAATGAGTTCTAGGTCAGCCAGAGCTAGAATGAGACCTTATCTTGAAAAAACAAAAACAACAGCAAAAACAAAAACGAAAAGCTCGCTTCCTTTCACTCTCTCTCAAATAAATAAATAAATATTTTTTTTAAAAAAAGGGCTAGTGGTTAAGACACTTGCCTGCTAAGCTTAAGGACCCCAGTTCGATTCCTCAGGACCCATGTAAGCCAGATGCACAAGGGGGGATATGCGTCTGAAGTTCGTTTGCAGTGGCTGGAGGCCCTGGCGCGCCCATTCTCTCTCTCTCTCTGCCTCTTCCTCACTCTCTCTTACTCAAATAAGTAAATAAATTAAAAAAAAAAAAAAAAGCCGGGCATGGTGGCGCATGCCTTTGATCCCAGCACTCAGGAGGCAGAGGTAGGAGGATGGCCATGAGTTCGAGGCCACCCTGAGACTACATAGCGAATTCTAGGTCAGCCTGAGCCAGAGTGAGATCCTACCTCGAAAAACCAAAAAAAAAAAAAAAAAAAAAGGTGGATGGCATTCCTGTGAAATGACACCAAAGTTGTTCTTAGGCCTCCACGAATGCACACATGTGCATGTACACCTGTGTGCACACAAACATGAGTGAGCGTGTACACACACACACACACACACACACACACACACACACACACACACACGACTAGACCATCTGGCATGACTGGATTGATGGAATACTTTTTCCCCTTCACTGCTTTCCTATCTTGTTTTTTGTGACCTGTCTGCCCTAGTTTAATTGGATTTGAGTCACAGGCCTGGGTTGGAGCACCCCCTAGTGGTGAATCTAGGAACCATCCATTCAGTAACTGTCCCTCCAAATCCTGGTTTCCAAGTACCAGCCAGCCCTCCTTTCTGTGGTAGTCTGATTGTTTCTTAATCCAAGCATTGTATCATGGTGGAAGGCCAATCCTCTCTCTGGGCCTCATCTGGTACCCACAAAGGCTCTTTCCTGGGACCTGTGAGGTGAGGCTAGTTGGCCTGACTAGAAAGAGGTACTAGTAGGAAGAAGCCCCCCAAAACGGGCCTGATGAACTCCAACCTAACTTGCATAAACTCTGCAACATGGGCTAACTTAGCCTGCTTCAAGAAAGAGATTAAATATTTTTAACTTACAAAAGGGCAGTTTCAGTTGGCTACTTACTCCTTCGGCTCTTGCAACACCAGTCCCCGAACTATGATGACTTGCCCCGGCCAGAGACCCCGAGGAAGAGCACGTGAGCAGGGAACCTCCTGACAGAAGTAGGACATGATGGAGAAGGTGATCATTGGACTCAGGGAGGGCCTCCACTACCAGGGACAGCTCCCTGGTCCTGCGTCAGGGACCAGGGGAACACAAAGGCAGGCAAGGCTTCTCCATAGCCCTGCAGCCAGGAGACTCAGCTCTGCCCATTTGTGAAGTGCCTGGGGATGAGCTTGGTGCCCCGGTGTCTGAGCACCATGTGCTCCTGAACTGTAGTAGCCATGCAGTGGTTCATCCCACCATCTGCCCATGAATAAGAGGAGGGCTGGGACTGGTTTGTCCCCTAGTCTAATGTCTGGCACTGGGCTCAGCATAGAGAAGTATTAAATACCCATTGGATGAGTAAATGGATAGAAGGCAAAATGAACCAAGTTCAGCCTGGAACAGCCTGGTCCTACTACAGCTGAAGTTTCCCACAAAGGAAGGGAAACCATGAAGCTGAGAGAGCCATATCCTCCTGGAGCCAGTGGGAGGGAAGATCACTTACCAGCCTGGGGCTGTACAGCAGGAAGGGCTGTTAGGGAAGAAAGAGGTGGGAAGAAGCCATTGGTGTTTGTGTAGGAAAAGGGAAACTCTTGCTACTATTCGTACACATTGGGGACACTTGGACTTTGTGTCTCTCATAGCAGCAGGTGAGTTGCTGGAGCCCCACAGGGGGAATCTTTTGGGTAAAGACACCCACCATTTCTGCATAGTGGGGGACAGCTGGACAGTGATCTATCATCCTAAACCTTGGGCAAGTTTATGGACATCATCCCCCTTTTGTCCTGTGGAGACAATCCTAGCCACCTTGTAGAGTTGATCTCAGAATCAAAACTCCATGGAACCCTCCAGGCAGCCAGTCACCCTCACCCATCTTCCCAAGCTGGCTCAGAGATGGGCGAGGAGAGGCAAATTCAGGCTCTCCAGGGGCTGAGAGGAGCCAGGAGTATACTTGGCAACTGAAGCAGTGAGGGAAGGGGCAGCTGGGCCTTGTGCAACGTGAGGTCATGCAGGGGCAGGGTAGAGGGCCATCTGGCTCCCATAATGCAGCTGCTCAATCTTGCTTCCAAGAGACTCACATATCCAACTGGATACTCTCTGCTACCCTCCACAAATGGCTGGAGAGAGAGAGAGAGAGAGAGAGAGAGAGAATAGCACTTGAGACCATTCTAAGTTGTGTGGCTGCTTCACACAACTTGTCAGCATGTTGAACTTACTTATTTCTTTCTATTCCTTAGACTGAGTGAATCAGTCCTGAAATCTGTATTTTGCAGTACTGGGGATTGAATCTAGGACTTCACACATACTAGGCAAATGCTCTACCACTGAGCCACATCCACAGCTCTATTATTATTATTGTTTGTTTGTTTGTTTGTTTGTTTGTTTTGAGGTCTGGTTTTGCTCTAGCTCAGGCTGACCTGGAATTCACTATGTAGTCTCAGGGTGGCCTCAAACTCAGTGATCCTCCTACCTCTGCCTCCGAGTGCTGGGATTAAAGGTATGTGACACTCACACTGGGCTATTATTTCTTGCTTTATGTATGTATGAGTAGTGTGTATGCATGTATGAATATGTGCTTATATGTGCATGTGTGTATGGGCACACATGTGTGTGGATGTGCATGCATGTGGAGGCCAGAGATCGATGCTGGATATCTTCCCAACTGTTCTACATCTTATTCTTTGAAATAAGGTCGACCTTTCACTGAACCTAGAGCACACCAATTAGTCTAGACTATATGGCCAGCAAGCCCCATGGATCCTCTATGTCTGCCTCCTCAGTGTAGGTATTACAGGCACATGCCACCATGCCCCGCTACTGGGGATCTGAACTCGGGTCCTCATGCTTACATGGCAAGCACTTTACTGACTGGGCCACCTTCCCACTCTCCCCTCCAGCTGTATTTTAAATAAACTCATTAGATGGGAATGAAACATCCAGCAAGCTATAGCCTGTGAGAACCCCAATGAGACAAGCCCTTTGCTCCTAAGGGCCGTGCAGATCCCATCACTAAGACAAACTCCTGCCCAGGAGTCTGGGCTTCCTTTCTCTGTGTGGTCACCTTCACTTCTTCCTTGTCCTGCTCATCTGACTCTTTTATACAGGTATTCCTGGTGTCCAGGGTCCCCTTCTGTCTCTCAGTCAGGGGTAAGTATATGGGCTCCAGACATGTCCAGGTGAGGGAAAGTCAGAGACTACCACTGACCCAACCTTGGCTTCAAGGGAACTTACATTGATGTTCAAGAATCCAACCGCCTTTACCAAGATGTCACCGAATATGCCCAGGGTGTCCACTCTAGACAGTGGGAGCCGGTATCGGTAGTGGAGAAAGTGCTGTCCATTAACACTCACCTGGAGAAGCAGACAGTCGAGCTGAAGAGCGGCCAGTGTTACTCACTGGGCTTCATACAGATTTTGGAAAGTAAGTGATTTGTACATATAAGCTTAAGTAACCTTCCTGGGATCATGGAGCTGGTCTTGGGACCAGGGTACCTTCAGTGCCCCTCTCTACCTGTCACAAAATACTTCTCCTTCTTAGAAGACTTGGCACATCAACATCATCATCATTATCATCATTATCCCATCTACAGGTGAGAAAACTGAGGCTTAAGAAACTGGGAAAGCCAGGCGTGGTGGCGCACACCTTTAATCCCAGCACTCAGAAGGCTGAGGAAGGAGGATCGCTGTGAGTTCGAGGCCACCCTGAGACTACATAGTGAATTCCAGGTCAGCCTGGGCTATAATGAGACCCTACCTCGAAAACCCAACCCCCCCCCAAAAAAAAAGAAAGAAAGAAGGAAGGAAGGAAAGAAAGAAAGAAAGAAACTGGGAGATAACATGTACTCCTTTGTACCTCCCTCCTGACAGCTGCCTCACCCCCTAGAACTGTCTGAAGGTCTCATCATCCTTCTGGTAGTTCATGTCAAAGGTCAAAAGGTCAGAGCCTTGAGGTGAACTTCTCTTTGCTTGTCCTCAGCTGTAAGATGGGAATAAGGAAAGTACCTACCTCAGAACTTGAGTGGACATATTTAAATAGCTTAGAACACTGACTGGTATCCAGCAGGTGTTCTTTAAGTGCTTGCATGAGTGGGTCTCACTCTAGAGCCAGAAACCCGAGCACTCTCTTGCTGCTGCATGGACCAGGCCTCCATCTTCTCCCCACATGCATCACAGGGACATGGGGAATTGGGCAAGAGAAGGAAGAGTGGGAGGAGACAAGATCTAGACTGTTCCATGTGCATCCCTTCCACTCACCTTCACCTCCTCGTTCTCAAAGAGAAAGAGGATGATGAAGCTGGCCCCTCTCTGCAGGGCAAGGCCGGGCCACCGGGTCTCTCTTTGCCACTGTCCACCATGGAGGGTGTTGCAGATGACATGAGGCTTGGTGGTGTGGAAGCGAGGGTTGAAGTGAACGGCAATATCTGGCTGGGGACACAGGCTGCAGCCACACTGGAAATCCACCTGAAACCTAGTGGGTGTGTGATGCTTTCAGGGTACCCTTCTGGTCAGAGGCCCCCAGGGATGCTAAAGGTAAAATACAGCCCCAGCTTGATGCCCCTATAGCTGAGCTCTAATCTCTTACCTGCGTGCATGGAGAGGGATCACACCCTGCAGCATGACCATCTTGCCTGCATGCAGGCCACCAAAAATTGTTGTGACATAGGGAACCACCTGAAACAAGGGACACACTCATGTATATAGGTCGGAGACAGGGCCAAGTGACCTCTACGTGTGCTATGTGTCCAGGGGACTGGGGAATAAGAAAACTCAACTTCTCCAACCCTAAGCAGAAATGTCCTTACAGGGAAAAAAAAAAAACAACAAAACATTTTTGACTGGAATATTTTCTTCTACCTACTCTCTTTTCTTGGACATACACATCAAAGCTATATTGTCCTAGGAAAGCCCATTTCAGTTCCTCAGGGCACCAACCAATTAGCTCTGCCCAGGCATCTTAGGGCACAACAGGCTGCTGTGTCACTGAGGTCTCAGAGGCCTGGTGGGAGAAGTCCTGAGGCCTGTTTCATGGTCAGAGTCTAGGAGCTGGGAGGCAAAAACAATGGGGGGGGGGTTGCTGGAGAGATGGCTTAGCGGTTAAGGCGCCTGCCTGCTAAGCCAAAGAACGCTGGTTCCAATCTCCAGGTCCCACGTTTAGCCAGATGCAAAGTGATGCAAGGGCTCAATGTCTCACTTGACCACAAGGGGGCGCACACATCTGGATTTCGTTCACAGCAGCTGAGACTGCTGGCGCGCCCATTCTCTGTCTTCCTCTCCCTCTCTATCTGTTTCTCTCTGTGTCTCTCTCCAAAAATAAATAAAATAATAAAAAAAATTAAAAAAAACAAGGGGCAAGTTGGAGCTGGGTGATGGCTCCATTGACAAGTACTTGCCAAGCAAACACGAGGGACTGAATTTGGATACCCAGCACCCATATAAACATGCTGGCTATAGTGATATGTGCACCTATACTCCAAGCACTGCGGAGTCAGAAACAGAGAATCTGTGGTGCCCATCGATTCTAGGCAGTGACCTTCAGGTACAGTGAAAGACCTGACCTCGAAGGATAAGGTGAACAACAATTCAGGCATTCTCTTTATGTTGACCTCTGGCCTCCACATACACACACACACACACACACACACACACACACACACACACATACAAAAGCATGTGTGTCCAGACACATACAAATAGGCATGCCCACCACACATACATACACACATGCCAAAAAAAAAAAAAATAAAAGGACAAGTTGGGAACAGAGCTGACCCTGATGTGGACACGCTGGAGAGATATCTACCAGTGGCCAGCCTATATCTGGCCACCCTCCCAGACCTATCTTTTCCACACAGAAAGTTGCCTGGCCTTCCTAAAGCAGACACTCACTTTTTATTTATTTATTTATTTTTGATTTTTAAAACACATTTTATTCAGATTTACAAAGGAGTGAGGAAAGGGGAAGGCTGGGACATCAGGGGAGATAAAGTGGGGAGAAGAGAAGTACACCACGTGGAGCCCAAAAGCCCATGTGGGCCACATGGAGCCCAGGAGTCCATGTGACCAGATATGAATCAAGGGGGAAAAAGCATGGAAAGAAAAGAGAAAAGAAAGTTCAAGGAGCTCCTCCATGTGGGGAGCTGGAGGGGGTAAAGAACCCATGTGGAGAGTAAGGGCTTGGGGACCCTCCTGGCTAGGCCTGGGCCAAGCCAGCCCAGGCCCAGGTGAGGCAAAAACTCATCCATAGCTGGACGTTCCCAAGTGATCAGAGAGCAAGACTATATATACACTTTAAAAAATATATATTTTATTATTTATTTGTTTGAGAGAGAGAGAGAGAGAGATACAGAAATAGGCAGGTAGAGAGAGAGAATGAGTGCGCCAGGGCCTCCAGCCACTGCAAATGAACTCCAGATGCGTGCATCCCCTTGTGCATCTGGCTTACATGGGTCCTGGAGAATCAAGCCTCGAACCAGGGTCCTTAGGCTCCACAGGCAAGCGTTTAACCGCTAAGCCATCTCTCCAGCCCATATATACACTTTTTAATTCCCCTATCTTTTCTGGGTTTGTTCTCTACCTTTTCCTCTCCCTTCATTTTTTAAAAAATATTTTATTTATTGATTTATTTGAGAGAAAAAGAGGCAGATAGATAAAGAGAGGGAGAGAGAGAGAACAGGTACACCAGGGCCCCCAGCCACTGCATATGAAGTCCAGAAACATGTACAACCTTGTGCATCTGGCTCATGTAGGTACTGGGGAATCATATATCTCGGTCCTTAGGCTTCAAAGGCAAGTACCTTAACTGCTAAGTCATCTCTTTAGCTCCATCTCCCTCCATCTTGATTCTTGCTCTAATCATTTGGATACCCAAATGATTCTTTCTCTACTCTGAGTTTTTTTTTTTTTTTTTTTTTTTGAGGCAAGCCAACAGACTGGCCTTTTTTATGAGAGAGAGAGAGAATTGGTGCAGCAGGGTTTCCAGCCACTGTAACCACACTCCAGACACATGCACCACCTTGTATGCATCTGCAACTTTGTGCATGTGTCACCTTGTGTGTCTGGCTTACATGGGATCTGGGGAGTCAAACATGGGTCCTTAGGCTTTGCAGGCAAGTGTCTTAACTTCTAAGCCATCTCTCCAGCCTGAGTTTTTTTTTTTTTTTTTTTTTAATAATTGGGCACACTAGGGCATCTAGCCACTGCGAACAAACTCCAGACACATGTGCCACCTTGTGCATCTGGCTTTACATGGGTATTGGGGAATTGAACCCAGGTCTTTAGATTTTGCAGGAAAATGCCTTAACTGCTGAGCCATTTCTCCAGCCCTGCCCTGAGTTTAAAAAAAACTCATTTATTAGAGAGAAAAAGACCGGGCATGGTGGCTCACGCCTTTAATCCCAGCACTCGGGAGGCAGAGGTAGGAGGATCGCCGAGAGTTCGAGGCCACCCTGAGACTACATAGTGAATTCCAGGTCAGCCTGGACCAGAGTGAGACCCTACCTTGCAGAACCAAAAAAAAAAAAAAAAAAAAAAGAGAGAGAAAAAGAGAGAGGGCAAGTCATGGCCTCCTGCAACTGTGAACAACTCCAGACACATGTGTCAATTTGTGCATCTGGCTTTCTGTGGGTACTGGAGAATCAAACCTGGACCTTTAGGCTTTGCAAATAAGTGTCTTTTTTTTTTTTTTTTTTTTTTTTTTTTTTTGGTTTTGCGAGGTAGGGTCTCACTCTGGTCCAGGCTGACCTGGAAGTCACTATGTAGTCTCAGGGTGGCCTCGAACTCTCGGCGATCCTCCTACCTCTGCCTCCCGAGTGCTGGGATTAAAGGCGTGCGCCACCACGCCCAGCTTAAATAAGTGTCTTTAACCACTGAGCAATCCCTAGAGGTAGGTCTCTTGCCCTGAGTTCTCAGAGCACTTTGCTTACATGGGTAGCTTGGCCCTTGGCCTCTTGTATAGAGAGGGGCTGGCTGGCTATCTTCTCTGGGAGACCACAGCCCCTCAAAGCTGATTCCTCACCCTTAGGTAGGCTTAGCACCCAGCAGGACATACTGTGGGCTCTACAGACATGCTTGCAGAAGGAATATGAGCAAAATAGCGGTGCACCCAGGCAGCATTACAAGATCAGCCTCCATGTGTTGCTTGCCAACTCCTAGCAGCAGAGGCCAAAACTGCCCCGGGGGGGGGGTGGGGTGGGGTGGAGGGTGGTGGAAAGGGAGCCCCCAGTGCTGCCCTCCAGGTGGTGGCTCCCAGCCTGTGAAGCATGAGGCGGTGCCAGCTGCTTCTGCCCATTACTCAGGCACCTGGAGAGGTGCCAAAGGCCTGGATCCCCACCTGGCAGAGCACTCACAGCTTTGCAGGGCTCAGTAGTTAAGTGGCTTCCAGTTCCCAAGCTCCTGGCAGGCTGTGTAATTAACCGAGCTGATGTAGCCCTCAAGGGAGGAGAGGGCCAAGCAAGGGAGAGTGATAATCAGTGCTCATTAGCTGTAGTGCCTGCTGGGAGTTCAGCCTTCTGTGAAGCATTGCCCAGCTTCAGACTCTCCTGTGAACCGAGCAGAAGGAGCGAGAGAGGAATTGCCTACTCTGTCCCCGACTGGGAGGATTCCAGGACCTTCCAGCCTAGAGAAGAGGCTGTCCGTTCTAGTAATCAGTGTCCCACTCAACAGTCCCTCGGCCTAATTGTGCATCCAAGGAGAGAACAACACTGGATTTCTGGGCTTCGCTAACTTTAAAATGCAAGAGCCTGGGAGACGACAGTTATTTAGCTGGTTAACAAAGTTTAAGAGGGCCATCCAGAACCCTGGGCAGGTTCTAGCGGAAGCAGAGCCCAGGACAGGTTCTCTCTATCCCACTTTCCCTGGGGGCGAGACCCAGGAGGTTCCCCTGTAGCGTGGCTCACCGGGTGGAAGACTGGCGGCTGCAGGATGAAGCTGTCGGGAATCGGATCCAGGTTTTCTCCAGGTGACATGGGGGTGGGGCAACTCCGAGAACTGCGTCAGATCCTGAATCCGGGAATTCAGTTTCCCACTGGACGGATTCACCTTTCCTCAACCTCGGGAACAATAATGCCAGCTGCTAGGCTCACCTGCTACCTGCGGGGTCCTACTGGTGTTTAGGGCTTGGAGCAGCCCTGGGGCGGGGGCGGGGGTGGGGTCAAGGGGAGGGGTGTGTTCCACTGCTCGGACCCTTGCCAGCCTCAGCCCGGGCCCTGGAGGTCCACAGCAGAGCTGGCAGCTCGGGCTGGTCTGGGGTGGTCAGCAGAAACTCCGTGGTCCAGGGGCGGGTCCCTGTCACTTACTAACCAGCTAACTGGCCTGGCTGCGTCCGAAGCACGTGGCCACTGAAGGGGGAAGCCGGGGGCTACTAGTTGCTTTGGGGCTAGCGAGGGTATGTGTCTTGGGGCTCCTCGAGCTCTCACTGGGACCGAGGCAGGGGTGTTGGAGTCGGTACACGTGTGCAGGTTCCGGGAGAAGCTCCGCCCCCAGCTTCCTGCAGCCGCCTGCCTCGTTTCCCCGCTCTATCCCCGTTCTGCTGCTTTTTTCCAAGTCCCCAGTCCCCGGGGCTCCCATTTCAGACTTAGTTGGAAATGCCAGCCTGAGTCACAAGAAAGCAGCGGGAGGCGAGGGAAAGGGGAGGAGGTTCGGGTAGACTCAGGTACAGCGGCGTAGGTCCGCGGGGACACGCAGCTGTTGGGAGAGGAGACGTGCTCAGCGCGCGCTCCAATGTGCTGTGAGTCCCTGGACCAGTCACTCTCCGCCCTTGTTCCCCAAGCAGTGCGCCCCAGCAGGCTCTCGCGGGACGGCTGTGTCTGAGAACTGATCCGGATACCTGTGGTTTAGGAGAGCCCTTCCAGTTCTCGTTCTGATTTCGATAAAACTTCCTTTTCAAAAGTAGCTGGGAGCTGGGAAGATGGCTCAGTGGATAAAAGTGCTGGTGAGACCTAGGTTAGGCGCTCCAGCACCCATGGAAAAGCTGATCAAGGCCACCTGGGGCGGCAAAAACAGGAGGATCACTATGGCTTGCTGGCCCCTGAGTCAAGCCAAATTAATGAGACTCTGGGTTTAGTGAGAAACCCTGCCTCACAAAAGAAGGTGGAGAGTGTCTGAGGAAGTTACCCAGCTTTGACCACTGGCCTCCACATGCATGAGCATCCCCACACATGTGCAGTCACACACATATGAACATGCATGTACACTTATGCAAAAAAAAAAAAAAAAAAAAAAGTAGCACTTCTCAACTTTAGCCTGAGTTGGGAAATCTCGGGATCTAACCATGGAGTTAA
Organism: Orientallactaga sibirica; assembly: GCA_036365145.1. Classification (NCBI taxonomy): domain Eukaryota; kingdom Metazoa; phylum Chordata; class Mammalia; order Rodentia; family Dipodidae; genus Orientallactaga; species Orientallactaga sibirica. Next base: position 1,641,386 of record JAEOAD010000042.1, on the reverse strand, counting down.
AATTGGCAGCAGGGAATTCCTGGCAGGACTAGACTGGACAAAAGGTCAAGTGCATGGGGTGCTGGGAAGACCAAGCAGCTCCTGGGATGGAGGGGAGAGTGTATGCAAGTCCCAGGCTGAGGCATCTGGCTGGGACTACACAATTTAGGATCCCCACCTGGAAGCTTATCAAAAATGTAAACTTCTCCAGGCGTGGCGGCACACGCCTTTGATCCCAGCACTTGAGAGGCAGAGGTAGGAGGATTGCTGTGAGTTCAAGTCCAGCCTGAGACTACATAGTGAACGCCAGGTCAGCCTGGGCTAGAGTGAAACCCTACCTCGAAAAAACGAAGCAAAGAAAGAAAAGAAAAATGTAAGGCTTGGAGAGATGGCTTGGCAGTTAAGGCACTTGCCTGCAAAGCCTGAGGACCCAGGTTTAATTCCCCAGTACCTAACATAAGCCAGCTGCACAAGGTCTGGACAGCTGTACATACATCTGGAGTTCATTTGCAGCAGCTGGAGGCCCAGGTGTGCCCATTCTCTCTCTCTTCCTCTTTCTGTCTGTCTCTCTTTTAAATAAATAAATAAATAAATAAATAAATAAATAAATACAAAATATTTTAAACAATGTAAACTGGGGGCTCTGAAGAATACTCTGTGGGGGTAAGGCCCAGGAATCTGCATTTTAATATGCCCTGTGATTATAACTCATGTTAATTTTTGGGAAGCTCTGACTTAGGTCAAGACTGAAAGAAAACACTGGATGCTGAGCCATGGAGTTTGTTCAGCTCCTGCTGGTTGGGTGAAGCTGGGGAGTTGAAGGTGCTTGTGTGGGAAGATCTGATGGGGGTGTGTTCTGAAAGAGTAATCTATGTACCTGGAAAGGAGAGATATCAAAGGTGAAAAGACCAGTTGAGCAGGAAGGTGGAATCAGATCTGGAGTCCCTGAAACCAGTGGTACTCCTCCCCCCCTAGCCAGATTCAGTTCTTCTGGGAAATAAGGAGGAATGTACGCATTGGCTAGGACAGAGTACCCCAAGGTTGGGAGTTTAAAAAAGAGAAATCTATTTTGTCACTGCTCTGGCGGCTAGAAGTTTAAGATCAAGTTATGGTCCCCCCGCCCCAAACCTCTTTCCCAAGCTTGACTATGGCTGCTTTGTTCTCACATGGCTGTCCCTAGTCTCTGTTTTTGCAAGGGAGAATGGGCACACCAGGGCCTTTAGCCTCTGCAGACAATCTCCAGACATGTGTACCACCTTGTGCATCTGGCTTTATGTGGGTACTGGGGAATTGAACCTGGGTCCTTTGGCTTTGCTGGCAAGCACCTTAACTGCTAAGCCATTTCTCCAGCCCTTGAAGGGTGAATTTGATCAAGCACATTACAAACATGTATAAAATGTTGAGTGAAAGCCATGAATTTGTACAATTAATATATCCTAGTTACAAAAAAAAAATAATCAAAAAGGCAAAGGTGTGGTGGTGCATGCCTTTAATCCCAACACTTGGGAGGCAGAGGTAGGAGGATCACTGTGCGTTCGAGGCCATCCTGAGAGTACATAGTGAATTCCAGGTCAGCCTGGGCTAGAGTGAGACCCTACCTTGAAAAACCAAAAAAAAAAAAAAGGCAGGGCCAGGTGTACTCCTAGCTAAAGATGAGGCAGGATAGCTTAAGTCTAGGAATTCAAGAATTCAAGGTCTGCTTGTTTAACATAGTAAGACAAATAAGAAACAAGGACACCACAGACATGAAACCTAGGATGGTGAGGGGAGAGGAGGGGAGTCAGCAGTAAACATGTGTACTGAGTGTGATCCAGTTCTTAAGTAGGATGATGTATGGATAGTAATTTATTTTTATTTATGCATTCACTTATTGTGTGCTTTTATGTGTGTTCATGTGGAGACCAGAGGGTAACCTAAGTGTTGCTGCTTAGGCACTGTGTACCTTTTTTGAGACAGGCTCTCTCACTGGCCTGGAACTCACTAAGTGGACTAGACTAGCTGGCCAGCCAGCCCAGGAGATGAGCTTGTCTCCACCTTTACAGGGTTGGGATTATAAGCACTGACACCCACCATGCCTGACTTTTTTTTTTTATGAGAGAGAGAGAGGGAGAGAATTGGCCCTCCAGGGCCCCTAGCCACTGTAATTGAACTCCAGACACATGCACCACCTTGTGCATCTGGTTTACGTGGGTTCTGAGGAGTTGAAGCTGGGTCCTTAGACTTCGCAGGCAAGAGCCTTAACTGCTAGGCCATTTCTCCAGCCCCATGCCTGACTTTTTTTTTTTTTTTTTAAATTTTAAATTTTAATTAAGTTTTTTAAATTTAATTTTTATCCAGTGAGTTGTTGGCTGGGGAGGTCCCTGATGCCCCCAAAACATTACAGGCCATTGTCGGGGCTCTTGGTTTCCCAGCGGAAACCTCTGCTGAGGACTCCACATACTTGGGCTGCAAGGTCACTGAGAAATCTTGCTGGAGCTGAGCTGAAAACCTTCTCCATGTGGACCAGCTGACAGAAAGCTGGAAAAAGCTATGTTGCATGCAGTTCAATGGGAGAGAGAGAAATCACCAGTGGAGATATTCAGTGTTGGACACTGCAAGCCTTAAATGTGGCCAGCAAGGCCAAATGAGCCAATGGGTACAATAGTGGCATGTCTAATATGGAGGAAACCAATGGCTCTCTAATTGGACTGAAGGCCTGCTCAATGGGAGGGAATACATGCCTGATACTGAAAACCTGCAACAGGGGTAATCATGAGCTCTAGGGGTGTAATGTCTGCTGGTGTCTGGCTAAATGTATATACTATGCTCACCAAACTGCCCAGTAAGCACTTCTCTTAATGTCCACACCCATATATTAATGCTACTCTCGCTCTTGGTTAGAGAAGCTTCTCTTTTCAGATGGTAGTGACCTTGGGATGACTCAGAAGACACCATGGTTCTGAGAAGAAGGGACAGAGGAGTGCTCAGCACTGAAACATCTCTATCACACCTTCCAAGGCTCAGGGTCCATTGCAGAAGAGGTGCTGGAAGGAATGAAAGAGCCAAAGGAAGGGCAGGACTCCTTACAACGTGCTCCTCCAGACACAAAATGGCCTGGATATCCATGACCTCACAGTGCCTGACACTACCTACACAAGATCATCATAATAGGAGGAAAAGATGATGACATCAAAAGAGAGACTGATTGAGAGGGGAAGGGGTATGGAGAGTGGAGTTGCAAAGGGGAAAGTGGGGGAAGGGAGGGAATTACCATGGCTTATTGTGTATAATTATGGAAATTGTCAATAAAAATAAATTTAAAATAAAAAAATATTTTTATTATTTATTTAAGAGAGATGGGGGGAGAGAGAGAGAGAGAGAAGGAGAGAATGGGCACACCAGGGTCCCCAGCTGCTGCAAATGAACTCCAGACGCATGCATCACCTTGTACATCTGGCTTTTGTGGGTCCTGGGAGTCGAATCTGGGTCCTTTGGCTTTGCAGGCAAGCACTTTAACTGCTAAGCTATCTTTCCAGCCCTCCTTATCTTAACTTTTAATTCACCTTTTGTTTTTTATTATTTGAGAGAGAGAGAGAGAGAGAATGGGCACGCCAGCGGCCTCTCAGCTGCTGTGAACGAACTCCAGACGCGCGCGCCTCCTTTTGGGCAAGTGCGGCATTGCACCCTTGGGTCACTGCATCTGGCCAAACGTGGGACCTGGAGAATAGATTGGGCCTTCTTAGGCTTGGCAGGCAGGCGCCTAAACCGCTAAGCCATCTCTCCAGCCCTTAATTCATCTTTTTGATAGTGTTAAAAATGTTTGGGATGGCTCAGTGGTTGGTGTACTTGCACAGACCTGCGGTTATTGCGGTGATGCCAGAGCCTCCATTCCCGCCCCTAAGGTTCTCCTGCGCCCCGCGCGCCCCCGCCCGCGCGCCCCCCCGCCCCGCGCGCCCCCCCCGCGCCCCCCCCCGCGCGCCCCCCCCCCGCGCCGCCCAGCGCGCCCCGCCCCGCGCGCCCCCGCCGCCGTTTGCCGCGCGCCCTCTAGCGGCCCTCCTCGCCGTCGGGCATCTCCACTTCCAAGCCTGCGGGTCCCAGAGCTCTGGACCCCGCGGCTCTGCAGACCCAGGGCCGCGCAGACCGGGACCCGGGACGGCGCGTTGTCTTCGCGGGCCGGGCCCCAGCGGCGGGATGGGTCTGAGTCCGGCCGCCCTCAGGGAGAGCGAGCTCTGCGGCTCGGAATCCCCACAGCCCCGGCCCAAGCCCGCCCTGAGGAGCAGCCAGACCTGGCGGAGGGAGGAGCCAGCTGCGCGGGGACGCTCTCGCTCGGCCGGGTCCTCCTCAGGTCCGCCCTCAGGTTCTCCTGCGCTTAGGGAGTGGGCTCTCTCCCCAGGCGGCCTTCGGGTGCAGAAGCCTCCCTGGGTGGTTCTCCAGGTCCAGAAAAGGCATGGTAGTTGCCTTCCAAGCTCCTTCCCATGGACGTTTGCTAACCACTTGTTAACTGCAATGAATGTTTCCAAGTGGCCTTTGTTCTTTAATCAGAGTGAGCCAGCCATTCAGTGACGCACCTCTCTCACTCGCTTCATCCGCTCTCAGGTTCTGGGAGGGCAATTCCAAAGTGTCACTTTGCGAAGCCCTCCCCAGCTCCGAGTTCCCAATCCCCTTTCCCAAATTTTATCTAGGGCAAACCAGGAGCCAGGACGGTTCCTAGGCCAGAGCTTCCAGCCTATCTTCAGGTTTTATGCCCCACTGAAGTCAGCTGTAGATTAAATAACTCTCTCTGCTTGTTGAATCAGATGAATCCATGGGATTTAGAGCGCTGTTGGTCCAGCTCCTGCCTAAACAATCCAAGCAATGTGTGATATATCAGGGACGAGACCTCCAGCAGGGGTAAGATTATCTATCATCACCTTTCTCTCTTTTTGAAGCAGGGTGTCACTGTAGCCTAGGCTGACCTGGAACCTCTTTAGCCCCAGGCTGGCCTTAAACTTACAGATTCCCCCTACCTGTCTCTACCTGACACTAAAGGTGTTGTGCCAGGATACCTGGTTTAGGGGCAGGATTCTTTGTATGAAAGGACTAGGTCTTGGGGTGGGGAAACGCTTTTTGAAGGATTGACTTGGGTGGTAGTTCTGCAAAGCAAATCCTGAAGTGTTTTCTGTGTGGGACGGACACTTTACCACTAACCAGGGAGCAAGAAGCTGGTGTGTGGGGGTGGGTGATACATCACACTAGACTTGGGACTTGGTAACTTGTAATTTCAACCACACTTCTCCAGAATCCTTGCTGGAGATTAAATTGTTTTCCTTGGAGGTGAAGTACAGTAGTGTTCCTTGCTCTCACTAACCCACAGAGAAGAGTGCAAGGGGCTTTGCTCCTGGGCAGTGTGATGAAGTGAGGAGGAAGGGTGTATTTTATTATAAATCACTGTGTTCTTTCTTTCCTTTATAAATTGATCTGCAAGTATCACCAATACACATTTTTATAAGAATCAGCAAATTAAAAAAAAAACAACGAATCTGAAAGCTATGATCAACGGATGGAGAGAGAAGGAGAGAGGGAAAAAGTTGAGAGAAAGTAGGAAATACTGCAATGCACTTGCTATGTAAACCATGAGTATTTTCCAAGGGCAGGGTTGAAGAGCAATGTTTCAAGGCAAAACAGAGGATGATGTAAATTGTTTTAAAGCAAAAATCTTTGGCTACAGCTTTAATAACAAAGATCACATTAGCTCTAGTCCACGTTGAGCAAACAGTTGCTGGGCAGGCAGGCGTCCCTGGAGAGTTTGTGCAATGCTGTGGATTTGTGGAATTGTTTGCAGCAGTTCTTATTGGATAGGAAATGTGCACATGCCAAGCCTCCCTCCCTGGCCTCCTTCTGGCTCTGCTTTGTTTACATTTGACACCAGTGACTCCATTTTGGATGTGACGTCTCACACATTTCTTACTGCTATCATCAGCAGATTTTTTTTTTTTTTTGTTGTTGTTTTGTTTTTCTGAGGTAGGGTCTCACTCTAGCTCAGGCTGACCTGGAATTCACTATGTAGTCTGAGGGTGGCCTCGAACTCATAGTGATCCTCCTACCTTTGCCTCCCAAATGCTGGGATTAAAGGCGTGTGCCACCATGCCCGGCTTTATCATCAGCATTTTTTTTTCTTGGTTTTTCGAGGTAGGGTCTCACTCTGGCCCAGGCTGATCTGTAATTCACTATGTAGTCTCAGGGTGGCCTTGAACTCATGGCAATCCTCCTGCCTCTGCCTCCTGAGTGCTGGGATTAAAGGCATGTGCTACCACGTCTGGCTATCAAAACAACATTTAAAAAAATTTATTTATTTGAGAGAGAGAGAGGAAGAGGTAGAGAGGAAGAGAATGGGTGTGCCAGGGCCTCTAGCCACTACAAACGAACTCCAGATGCATGTGCCCCCTTGTGCATCTGGCTTATGTGGGTCCTGGGGAATTTAACCAGGGTCCTTAGGCTTCACAGACAAATGCCTTAACCACTAAGCCATTTCCCCATATCATCAGCATTTTAAATAACTGGGAGCAACACTTAGGGACTGCTTCTGTTGACAACACTGGAAGTTGTCTTCAAATCACAAATCTGGGGGCTGGGGAGATGGACCGGCAGTTAAAAGCGTTTGCCTGCAAGCCTATGAGCTTGAGTTCAATTCTCCAGCACCCATGTAAAAAGCTAGGTGCAAAGTGGCGCATATGTGTCCAATCCCAACAGGCCTGCAGCAATGGGCGGTGGAGCCCTGGGAATCACAAGCTCACAAGCAGCAGTAGTAACAGAGACTCTGTCTCTCATGGGTGGCCAGGGAGAAGAAACACCTGAGGTGGTCCTCCATACATGCACTATGGCAAGCACACACCCATATAACACATGTCATACACACATATACATACACGAAAATAAATAATAAAATAATAGAAAAAAATCACAAATTTGAAGTGATCAGTTGTCTTGGGCAGCATGCTTGCCTCGGACAGTATGGGAAGAAGAGAATTGGTCCCTGTTCATTGATGACACATGAGGCTTAGAGCAGGAAGGCCGGCTTGGGAGAGGACATTATCAGGCAATGCCTCTGCCCCTTAGCTCCAGTATAGTGTTTTTAGTAAGAGGCATATAAGGAAGTGATTAACAAGTTTACACGCGAAAGTACATCACAATACAATAACTTCTTTGTGTCTTGTGTTAGTGTACATTGGGGATTTAGTAAAAATTTACAGAGCTGGGCATGATGGCCTATGCCTTTAATCCCAGCACTTGGGAGGCAGAGTTAGGAGGATTGCCATGAGTTCAAGGCCACCCTGGACTACAGAGTGAATTCCAGGTCAGACTGGGCTAGAGCAAGACCTTACCTCCAAAAAAAAAAAAAAAAAAAGGGGGCAGGAGGATTGCCATGAGTTCAAGGTCACCCTGAGACTATATATATATATATATATATATATATATATATATATATATATATATAGTGAATTCTAGTTCAGCCTAGGCTAGGGTGAGACCCTACCTCAAACAACAACAACAAAAAGAACTTAAACAAGAGCATTATGACCTAAAAACAAGAGCATTGTGACTTAAACTTAGCAAGCAGAAAACAGTGTGAGGGGCTGGAGAGTTGGCTTAGCGGTTAAGGCGCCTGCCTCCTAAGCCTAAGAACCGGGTTTCAATCTCCAGGTCCCACGTTTAGCCAGATGCAAAGTGATGCAAGGGCGCAATGCCACACTTGACCACAAGGGGGGGGGGCTCACACATCTGTATTTCATTTGCAGCAGCTGAGAGGCTGCTGGCGCATCCATCTCTATCTGTCTTCCTCTCACTCTCTGTCTCTCGCAAAAAAAAAAAAAAAAAAAAAAAAAAAAAAAGGAAAAAAAGAAAACAGTGTGAGTTGTATGGCAGAAATGCTGGAAAACTTTTGGACTTCATCCATCACATAGGGTCAGCCGTTCTTCAGAGAACACTTGGAAGTATTCACTTGGAAAAAACCGCTTCCCCCCTTCCTCCTGCTATGCAGGACAAAAGGGTTAGGCTAGATGGCTGCTGGACTTGCTATGGAATCAGTCTCCAATGATCAGTAGTACAGATTTTCCAACAACTGAAATAATGTTTTTACAGTGTGATTGCAAAATTGTTTACAGAGAGAAGCCAGTAACTAACTTGGAGATTACACCCATCAAGAAGAGAGCAGAGCTGATTTCAACACCTAAGCAGGAGAGTGAAGGCAAACTAAAACAGCAAGCACCTAAGGTGGGTGTCACAAGAATTTGCACAACGAATGTTTTAATCTCTTGTCAACTTCTCTCTGTGTTATTGTGTTGTGTTATGTTGCGTTGCATCACATTGTATTGTATATTTTTAGGTCATGTCTAAGAAATATCTACACTGGGATTTGGGATATTGACTTTTTAAAAAATATATTTGCAAGAAAAAAGAAAGAAAGAGGAGCAGGAGTGAAAAAGGGTGGGAGAAAGAGAGAGAAGGGGGGGTGTAAGCATGGGTGTATGGATGCACCAGGGCCTCTTGTTGCTGCAAAGGAACTCCAGACACTTGTGCCACTTTGTGCATCTGGCTTTATGTAGGGGAATTAAACTCTGACCAGCAGGCTTTTCCAGCAAATGCTTTTCATGCTAAATCTGGGCTGAAAGATGGTTTAGTGATTAAGGTACTTGCCTGCCAAGCAAAAGGATCCAGGTTCAATTCTCCAGGACCCACGTAAGCTAGATACACAAGGTGGCGCATGCATCTGGAGTTTTTTTTTTTGCAGTGGCTGGAGTCTCTGGCCTGCCCATTCTCTCACTTTATCTGCCTCTTTCTTTTTTTCCCTCAAATAAATAAAAATTAAAAAAACCCTAAAAAAAGACTGAATCTGCCTCCCCAGCTGTTTTTTTCTTAAACAGCCCTTTTGAGGTATAATTAGTATGTATTTAAACTTTTCATGTTTAAAACTTGTAATACATGTGGATGTATATATCCAGTTGTGAAACCATTGCCACAATCAAATAATGAACGTCTCCATCTTTTTGTTTTGTTTCTTCCTTCCTTCCTTTCTTCATTTCTTATTTATTTATTTATTTATTTATTTATTTATTTATTTGAGAGAGAGATTAAGAGGCAGATATATAAATATATATATATGGAGAGAGAGAGGGAGAGAGAGAAATGGGCATACTAGGGCCTCTAGCCACTGCAAACAAACTCCAGATGTATGCACCACCTTGTACATCTGACTTACATGAGTCCTGGGGAATGTAACCTGTGGGTGTCCTTAGGCGTCACAGGCAAATGCCTTAACCTCTAAAAAATCTCTACAGCCCTTGCGCACATTCTTTTTTTTGTTTTTGTTTTTTTAAATTTTATTTTTAGAGAGAGACACAGAGAGAGACAGACAGAGAGAAAGGGAGAGGAAGACAGAGATGGGCACGCCAGCAGTCTCTCAGCTACTGTGAACGAAATCCAGATGTGTGCGCCCCTTTTGGTCAAGTGTGGCATTGTGCCCTTGTGTCACTTTGCATCTGGCTAAATGTGGGACCTGGAGATTGGAACCGCTGGAGATTGGAACCAGTGTTCTTAGGCTTAGCAGGCAGGCACCTTAACCGCTAAGCCATCTCTCCAGCCCTCTTTTTATGTCTCTTAATCCTTCCCTATTTACCCTATCCCTAGGTGGCACCCAATTTGCTTTCTGTCACTGTAGATTAGTTTGAATTTTCTAATGAGTTACCTAGCTAAGTCATGCTCTGTGTGATTGCTTTTGCCTGCCTCCTTTCACACAATTATTTTGAGTTCCATCCGTGTTGCTGCCAGTTGTTATTAGTCAATTCCTTTTTATTACTAAGTACAGTTTTATCAGATCAATATGTCACTGCTTACTCATTCGGCTGTAGATGGCAGCGAGAACAAGGCTTTGTACAGATGTGTTCTTTTTTTTTTTTCTAGGTGAATCTTAGATCATATGGTAGATATGTATTTGACTCACTGTTTTCCAAAGCAGTTCTGCCACTTTACATTCTGACCCACAGCATATGAAAGCAGCCCCTCTACATTTTTTCTCATCAGCATTTCATATGACCTGGAATTCACTATGTAGTCTCAGGGTGGCCTCAAACTAATGGCAATCTTCCTACCTCTGCCTCCCGAGTGCTGGGATTAAAGATGTATGCCACCATGCCTGGCTACCATTTCATATTTTTGTTATTCTATTATTATAAATGTGTTATGTGTTAGGAAATGTTGGGTATTTCATTGTGGTCTTATTTTGTATTTCTGTAATTGCTAATGATAGTAACCATTTTTTTTTGGAGAGAGAGAGAGAGAGAGAGAGAGAGAGAGAGAGAGAGAGAATGGGCATGCCAGCAGCCTCTCAGCCTCTCAGCCTCTGTGAACTCACTGCAGATGCATGCGCCCACCTTGTGGGCAAGTGCTGCATTGCGCCTTTGCGTCACTTTGCATCTGGTTAAATGTGGGACCTGTAGAATCGAATGGGCGTTCTTAGGCTTAGCAGGCAGGTGCCTTAACTGCTAAGCCATCTCTCCAGCCCATATTAACCATTTTTTATTTCGTTATTTAATATATTGCATATTGGTCATATTCCCATTGGGTTATACTTTATGTTGCCCCTCCCATCCTCCATTCCACTGAGAACCTTCCTCAGTGGGGTTATTGGTATTCACTGTGGGGTCATGAATGCACCTGTCAGTCACCAGGAAGGGGTCAGGGGGACAATGCCTCATAGTATACTTTCCCACCTTGTGCCTCTTAAATTCTTTTTCCCCTCTTCTGCAATGTTCCCTGGGCCTTGGAGGCATGTTATAAGTCTCTCTTTGTATTGAGCTCTCAGCAACCTCTGGTTTTCTGCTTTGATGGGTTTTAAGTCTTCCCAGTGTCTATCACCACCTTTCTGGAGGAGTTCTCAGGCTATCAGTGAGAGCAGCACTCATATTTAATCAGCTACTTACTCTATTTTTACACCCATTTCTCTCCTGTCATAGTCTATGTTCATGTCATATATAAATAGATATTTGTTTTTTAAATTTTTTAAATTTTTCTTTATTTGAGAGAGAGAAAGGGAATGGGCACGCCAGGGCCTCCAGCCACTGCAAATGAACTCCAGATGCATGTGCCCCCTTGTGCATCTGGCTTACATGGGTCCTGGGGAATTGAACCTGGGTCCTTTGGCTTTGTAGGCAAGCGCCTTAACCACTAAGCCATTTCTCCAGCCCTATTTATTTGTTTTGATTATTTTTTAGAATTAGCCTACAAATCAATAGGTTTAATTATGGTATTTTCACAAGTATGTGCCATTATATTTTGTTTTAATTCACTTCCTTCCTCCACTGGTAGATCTGTTTTCAGATATTTGAGAAGCTTCTATACTGAATTCCATAGTGGCTGTACATACTGTTGGTGAGTGTCGGTGTTTGAACAATCACAAAATGAACATGCAGCATAATGTATCACTTAAAGGAGTGTTGGAGGTTCCTTGGAGAAAGAACCCCACTCTGACTATACTTGTAGCTATTAGTTAAGGTTAATTAATAGAAAACTATGGGGACCTTTTAGCTGAATTGAAAGAATGTGATTTCTGACATATGACAAATCATGAGTTGGTCAGCTTGTAAATGTCCACACAGCTCAGGAGTTATTTGACTTATTTATTTATTTATTTATTTTTATGAGAGACAGAGAGAGAGAAAGAGAGAATTGGCACCCTACGGCCTGCAGCCATTGCAATCAAACTCCAAACACGTGTGCCACCTTGTGTGCAGGTGCGACCTTGTGTGCTTGTGTCACCAGTGTGTCTGGTTTATGTGGGACCTGGAGAGTTGAACATGGGTCCTTAGGCTTCACAGGCAAGTGCCTTAACAACTAAGCCATCTGTCCAGCCTGTATGGTGAGTTTTGAGTCACTTCAGTGATCACCACCATCTGAAAAGAGAAGTTTCTCTAACCAAAAGTGAGAGTAGCATTAATATATGGGAATAAACATAAATGTTTAGTGTGCAATTTAGTGTGTGTAATATATGCATTTAGCCAGACAACAGCAGTAGTTTCCTCCCTAGGGCTTATGAACTTCCTAGCCATAGGCTTTTTACTAGGTTTTCAGTACCAGGCAGGAATTCCCTCCCATGTAGAGTGGGCCCCTTGTCCAATCAGAGAGCAATTGATTTCCCCATAACAGATGTGCTATCATTGCACCAGTTGGCACATTTGGCCTGTTTGGCCGGCAGTAAGACTTGCAGGGTCTACTGTTGGTGAAGACCTTTGATGACTTCTTTTCCCCAAAAGGCTACATGCTGCATAACTCTTTCCAGCATCCTGACAGCAAGTCAGAGGAATCTCTTGATTTTTTTAGCCAAAGAATAATCCTAATAACCACAGATTTTAATTTCTTGTTAGATGGCCAAAGAGGAACTTGTCAATTGACTCTACAGATTATTAGGATTATAGAAATGTCACCTATATATGTATATTTTATGAGAGAGAGTCAGAGTGAGAGAGAGACAGAGAATGGGAGTGCCAGCAGTCTCTCAGCCACTGTGAACGAAATCAAAACGTGTGCGCCCCCTTGTGGGCAAGTGTGAAATTGCACCCTTGTGTCAGGCTAAACTTGGGACCTGGGGAATCGAGCAGGCATTCTTAGACTTAGCAGGCAGGCACCTTAACTGCTAAGCCATCTCTCCAGCCCTGTTTTTTTTTTTTTTTTTTGAGGTAGGGTCTCACTCTAGCTCAGGCTGACCTCGAATTCACTATGTAGTCTCAGGGTGGGCTCGAACTCACAGTGATCCTCCTACCTCTGCCTCTAAGTGTTGGAATTAAAGGCATGCACCACCATGCCTGGCGTCACCTATTATAGAATGATTACTAGACCAATGAATTATCAGCCTCAATTAAAGACAATTTCAGGTTCTTCTTGAAGCCTCTTTTCACAGGACGTTACAATTTCTAGCATTGTTAGGAATTTTTTTTTTCCAAAATATACTTCCAAGGATTGATTTATTATTAGTAGAGAATAGAACAAATTGGTAATAATTAGGAATATTCATAAGGTCTTCATATTGCATGATACTACAAGGCCTTGTAAATGTTCTTGTAAGTGTTTCAGTTCAGTATTTTAACAAGTGGGATTTTTAAAATAAGTTCTAGGATGCAGAACAAGTTACTGCTGCTCTCTGTCTGCAGGGTAGTCATTGTTTTTTGTTTTAAATTTATTTGCAAGTAGAGAGGGATAGAGAGAAGAGAGACAGAAACAGAGAGAATGGGTGTGCCAGGGCCTCTAGCCGCTGCAAACAAATTCCAGACACATGTGTCACTGTGCATTTGGCTTTATGTGGTCACTGAGGAATCGAACCTAGATCATTAGGCTTTGTAGTCAAGTGCCTTAACCACTAAGCAATCTCTCTAACCTCTAAGCCATCTCTCCAGTCCCTATTTCATTTTTTATTTTTTTGGTTTTTTAGGTAGGGTCTTGCTCTAGCCCAGGCTGACCTGGAATTCACTACGTAGTCTTAGGGTGGCCTTGAACTCATGGCAATCCTCCTACCTCTGCCTCCCTAGTGCTGGGATTAAAGGTGTGAGCCACCATGCCTGGCTCCTATTTCATTTTATTTATTTATTTTTAAAAATATTTTATTTATTTGAGAGAGAGAGAGAGAGAGAGAGAGAGAGAGAGAGAGAGAGAGAGAGGGAGAGAATGGGTGTGCAGGGCCTCTAGCTGCTGCAAATGAACTCTAGATGCATGTGCCACCTTGTCCATCTGGTTTACATAGGTCTTGGGGAATCGAACCTGGGTCCTTTGGCTTTGTAGGCAGGTACCTTAACCACTAAGCCATCTCTCTATCCCCTATTTATTTTATTATTTATTTATTAATTATTATTATTATTATTATTATTTATTATTATTTTTTGGTTTTTTGAGGTAGGGTCTCACTCTAGTTCAGGCTGACCTGGAATTCACTATGTAGTCTCAGGGTGGCCTCGAACTCACGGCGATCCTCCTACCTCTGCCTCCCAAGTGCTGGGATTAAAGGCGTGCGCCACCACGCCCGGTCAAAATAATAATAATAATTATTATTATTTTTGTTTTTCGAGGTGGGGGTCTCACTCTGGCTCAGGCTGACCTGGAATTCACTATGTAGTCTCAGGGTGGCCTCGAACTCACGGCAATCCTCCTACCTCTGCCTCCCGAGTGCTGGGATTGAAGGCATGCACCACCACGCCCAGCTATTTTTTATTTTTTGAGAGAGAGAGGAAGAGAGAAAAGAGAGAGAGAGAGAGAGAGAGCGAGCAAGCGAGCTAGGGCCTTTAGCCTCTGTGAATGAACTCCATATGTGTGTGCCCCCTTGTGGTGCATGTGCAACATTATGCACTTGCATCACTGGGTCTGGCTTACGTGGGACCCAGAGATTCAGACATGAGTTCTTAGGCTTCACAAGCAAGTGCCTTAACTGCTAAGCCATCTCTCTAGCCCTATTTTATTTTATTTTATTTTATTGGTTTTTCGAGGTAGGGTTTCACTCTGGTCCAGGCTGACCTGGAATTAACTATGTAGTCTCAGGGTGGCCTCGAACTTTCGGTGATCCTCCTACCTCTGCCTCCCGAGTGCTGGGATTAAAGGCATGCGCCACCACGCCTGGCTCCTATTTTATTTTTTAATTTTAATTTTTTTGAGGTAGGGTCTTGCTCTAGCCCAAGCTGACCTAGAATTCACTTTGTAGTCTCAGGCCTTAAATTTGCAGTGATCATCCTACCTCTGCCTCCTGAATGCTGGGATTAAAGGCATAAGCCACCATGCCCAGCTTAGTATTTTATGTTTCTGCTGGGCATGGTGGTACATGCCTATATGAAAGAGAGAGATTTTTCTGCTGGGCATGGTGGCTCATGTCTTTATGGAAGAGAGAGAGAGAGAGAGAGAGAGAGAGAGAGAGAGACACCTTAGGCTTTATAGGTAAGTACCTTAACTGCTAAGCCATCTCTCGAGTACCCCTTTATAATTTTTTTTTTTTTTTGGTTTTTCGAGGTCGGTTTTTCTAGCCCAGGCTGACCTGGAATTCACTATGGAGTCTCAGGGTGACCTCGAACTCATGGCAATTCTCCTACCTCTGCCTCCTGAGTGCTGGGATTAAAGGTGTGCGCCACCACACCCGGCACCCTTTATAATTTTTAAGAGTCTTAACAAAAATAAACAGGCAGCCTGGAGAGATGGAGATAAGCCAGATGCACAAGGTGAGGTATGCACAAGGTCACATGTACACACAAGGGGACACACACATCTGGAGTGTGATTGCAGTGGCTGGAGGCCCTGGAGTGACAATTCTCTCACTTTTTCTTTCTCTCTTGCATAAAAATAGCACTCTGTTAGGCTTGCCTCAAAAAAAAAAAAAAAAAAAAGAAAAAAAAAGAAAAGAAAAGAAAAAAGATAAAAATTATAAAGGAGTGGGTGTGGTGGCATGTGTCTTTTTTTTAATTATTAATTTTTTTATTGACAACTTCTATATTAGAGAGTGGGTGCACCAGGGCCTATAGCCACTCAGTGAATGAACTGCAGACGCCCCGTGCATCTGGCTTTATGTTGGTACTGGGGAATTGAACCAAGGTCCTTAGGCTTTGTAGGCAGGCACCTTAACTGCTGAGCCATCTCTCCAGCCTGCATGTGTCTTTAATGTCAGCATTTGGGAGGCAGGGGTAGGAGGATTGCTGTGAGTGTCAGGCCAGCCTGAGACTACATAGTGAGTTCCAGATCAGCCTGGGCTGTAGTGAGACCCTACCTCAAAACAAAACAAAACAAAACAAAACAAAACAAAACAAAACAACCTGATAAACAAACAAACAAACAAACACACACACACCATATATATATATATACATATGCTGAATGGATAACGTGCTTGTCACTCAAGCCCAAGTTCAATCCCTAGGCCCCATGGAGAAAACAGAAGCTATAGAGGGCTTCTGTTATCCCAGCATTTGGTAGAGACAGGAGAATTGTTTTGGTGGTGGTGGTGGTGGTGTGTGTGTGATGTGTGTATGTATGTAGTATGTGTAGTGTATGCACATGTATGTGCTGATGTGACACCCCCTGGGATTGCCTGTGGTCAGAGAACATCAGGTGTCCCCCCTGGCCCCACTCTTGTGCCTGGTTTTTCCTTGTGATGGAGTTGGTTACTTGTGCCAGAGTTTGCCATTTGCAAGCTCCAGTGATTGTCCTGTTTGTGTCCACAGTACTTGGGTTACAGGTGTGAGTGACAGTGCCTCCTAGATGTTGATGTGGGTCATGACAATTCAAACTTGGGTGGTCTTAGGCTCCCTCGGCCCTCATACTTACACAGGAAGTGCACTTAACCACTGAGCAATCTCTCCAGCCCACAGTATCACTTTTTAATAATCTGATATTATTGGATGACTTAGAGTTTGAATGATTTGCAGTTAGGAAAAACTCACTGTAGGAGTCTGGTCAACTCTGAGTTATTTATTCACCATGTAGTTAAGGATGACCTTGAACTTCTGAACCTCCTGCCTCCACCTGGACTTCATGAATGCTAGATAAGCACTGTATCAACTGAGTTATATTCCTAGCCCTGGTCAGACACTGGCTAAGGAGTCAAAGTATTTTAGAAATGGTCTAAAGGCCTTACATCTACTCTTTCTTTGTGATCATGATCCTGCCTGTGACAGGCAGGAACAAACTTTCTGCCCACTTCCTTGCACCACACCCTCTTGATTTGTTAAGCTTTGAGAGTCTGTCATTACTCAGGGTGTCTTAGGAAAGACCACTTCTAAGTGTGTGCCTGTTTCTGGGAGAAGGCCTGAGCTGGATTGCTAGTCTGTTCAAAGGAAGTAAATAGCAGATGGATGGATGGTTTGAAATAACAGCTTATTCTAGAAGGGGAAAAAAGTCAGAAAAACCTTACTGTAAAATGGGAGACTGGAGTGAGGGTTGGTTGGGACTGGAGGCCATTTGGAGGAGAGAGAGGGTCTTGTGGTCCACAAAGGCTGGGGAAATGGACAAGCAAAGCAAAGGGAAGGTTGAGACCTTGGAAGAGCTTCCGGCGTAGCATAATCTTTTTGTTGTTGTTGTTGTTGTTGTTTTTTTTTTTTTTTTTTTTTTTTTGGTTTTTCGAGGTAGGGTCTCACTCCGGCCCAGGCTGACCTGGAATTAACTCTGTAGTCTCAGGATGGCCTCGAACTCATGGCGATCCTCCTACCTCTGCCTCCTGAGTGCTGGGATTAAAGGCGTGCGCCACCACGCCCGGCTTGTTTTGGTTTTTTGAGGTAGTGTCTCACTCTAGCTCAGGCTGACCTGGAATTCACTATGTCATCTCATGGTGGCTTCGAACTCATGGTGATCCTCCTACCTCTGCCTCCCGAGTGCTGGGATTAAAGGCGTGCGCCACCACGCCCGGCCCGGAAGCTTAATCTTGACTGCACATTAGAATTGCTGGGAATTTGGGAATACTTGGCTAGCATATCACAGCCACAATCCAGGCCCATTTCCCTTTTCAAAACTCCTACAGCTGGTGTTAGTCTATAATCAAGACAGAACCAATGCTCAGAAGAATCAGTTCACAGGGAGAGAAAATTTAGTGTGGTAACTCTAGATGACTCTCTCTCTCTCTCTTTTAGTGTGGCATTGTAATGGGGTGCTAGGGGTCCAGGAAAATCCTTGTACTCCAAACCCTAGGTTCATTTCTAATTTTAATTAAAGAATTGAATAAAAAAAGACTGAGAAGGATAATTATTAAATTATTATATTTATTGAGGGAAGGGTACCAAGAAAAGGTACCCATGTGGCTAAAGATCCCATGTGGAGGGCCTGGAAAAAAAGCGTGGAAAGAAAAGAGAAAAGAAAGTTCAAGGAGCTCCTGCTTTGTGGGGAGTTGGAGGGGATAAAGGAGCCCATGTGGAGAGTAAGGGCTAGGGGCTCAGTTGAGGGAAAACCTCACCCACAGCTGGAAGTTCCCAAGTACTCAGAGAGACAGAGAGCCTGCCCTCCTCTTGCAAAGGTATTTATAACCTTAGGGCAATGGGCTGATTTCTGGGTCAGGTGAACCTGAGGGACAGCTGGTTGGTTAGGGCTAGGGGCTGTCTCAGGAAGAGGTTAGCCCTGGCACCAAGTTCCAGGGGGCTGAACTTGACCAACCACAATGTTTAAGTCCTATGAAAGACCTCCTGGCTGTTTGTGGAAAAACAGGTCTAGGGAATTAGACAAGAGATAGGAAGTCATATTATCCTTGATTTCCAGCAACTGCAGACTTTCCTGCCTTTTTTTTTTTTTTTTTTTTTTGAGGTAGGGTCTCACTCTGGCCCAGGCTGACCTGGAATTCACTATGTAGTCTCAGGGTGGCCTTGAACTCACGGTGATCCTCCTACCTCTGCCTCCCGAGTGCTGGGATTAAAGGCGTGCGCCATCACGCCCGGCCTGCAGCAAGCGCTCTTAACCCACTCTTGACTGTTAAGTCAGTGTGAATCTCATTCAGTTTTTCACCCTACTACATATGCAGTGGTGATAGTGCAAACGAGAGAGCATTAAAGAGCTCCAGCAAACCCTTTAAGGCCCCCAGATTCTCTTCTCCCCTTCCTCCCAAATCCCAGCCTTCTGTTTCCTGTGCCACAAAGCCTGTCCAAGTTTCTGATGACTGAAGAGGGATTTCATTAGCCTTTCCTCTTCATAGATGTAGCATCTTCACACACTGCTCTCATGCTGGTTTCTATTATGTAACAGGATTCCAGGGGGACAGGGAACTTCTTTCCCTGGCCTGTGAATCCCAAACTTTAGATCTTTGTCCATTCCAACAAAGACTTGAGGAAGCAGATTCCAAAAGGTTAAATTATAAAGTTTATTTGAGAAAATTGGTATCCAGGGAAAGGATGGAGCAGTGGAGGGGCCAGAACTTGAGGGGAGTTTTATTCAGGGGAAGGGCTGGGTCCACCGTGGCCTGGGAGCCTATGTGGAAAGCTAAGAATGGGAATGGAGGCAAACATGAAAGGAGTTTTCCAGAAAATCTGGGGTGGGGGTGAGGGAGAAGGTCAAAGCTTAAAAATACTATAAGTTTGTAAGAGCAGAGAAAAAATATCTTAGCCTGGCTGCTAGAATGGGGGAGATCAGGTCTTAACTGGTACTGGGACCCCGAGGTTCAGGCGAGGAGAGGTGACCAGACAAGAAGGAGAATTAGAGGAAGCCCCTCCCATAAGCCCTTATTTAGAATTTTCTTGCTCTGGTGAGCTCTGAGAGAGGGCTGATCTGTCTGGACTCAGGGGGCCGGCTCAGAAAGACACCAGCGCACCTGAGTAGGGGTGCTGGTGTTAAAGGATGAGGATGAGACTAGACTGGGTCAAACGCTGAGTTCTCTTTGGACCCATCCCTGACTGCTTGAAAGCAAAGCTACCTGACTAATCCCCCCCAGTTCCAGGAAGAGTCAACCAGGATTTTGCCTCCTTGTGCCATCCATGCAAAATGGCCCGGCCAGGTCGTCTGGGAGAGAAGTGACTGTTTACTTGGTGGGCAGGCTGATTGCGTGTCACTAGAAAGAGCAGACATGACTGTCTACTGGCTCAGTCGTCTGGGTGGAGGGAATGTCACTGTGTAGGAACTCTGAGGTTTTGGGGTTTGTGCTCAGGTACAGTGAGATGGTGTCAGGGGTGGTCTCACCTGTGGGGGGCGCTGTGGACCGACTCAGCACCATGTCACTGCCGTCACCCCTCTCCCAGCGGAGCTTGAGGCACCCGCTTGCGCACCGATTTTACTTACCCTGCTACCCTTTGTCTTTCTTTTCTTCCTCCTGATCTTCATTTATTCCTATTTGCTGTCAGGACGTAGACATCTCTTTAAAAATAGGCCCTAAAAAAAAAAAAAAAAAAAAAAAAAAAGGCCCATGGGGGCTGGAGAGATGGCTTAGCAGTTAAGGCGCCTGCCTGCTAAGCCTAAGAACGCTGGTTCCAATCTCCAGCGGTTCCAATCTCCAGGTCCCACGTTTAGCCAGATGCAAAGTGACGCATGGGTGCAATGCCACACTTGCTCACAAGGGGGGCGCACACATCTGGATTTCGTTCACAGCAGCTGAGACTGCTATTGCGTCCATTCTCTGTCTCCCTCTCTGTCTGTCTCTCTCCAAAAATAAAATAAAAAATAAATTTAAAAAAATAGGCCCATGGGCTTTTGTGTGTCATGAGGATATAAATGTAGAAATAGCCTCAGCTTAGCGCATACATGTCCATTTAAAGACATTAGGCTGAATAAATTCTATTCCTCTCTCACTTATGTGTAAAAGGAAAAATATCATTAGAAAATTTATAAATAAAAAAATCCGCTCACAGTTAAAGGTAATTCAATTCTTTACCTGCATCAGCACATGAAAAATTGGAACTTGTGTTAATTAAAAAAAAAATGAATTTAAGATGGGCGTGGTGGCGCATGCCTTTAATCCCAGCACTTGGGAGGCAGAGGTAGGAGGATTGCCATGAGTTCAAGGCTGGGCTAATGAGACCTTCCCTTGAAAAACAAAACAAAACAAAACAAAACAAAAAAGAAAAGAATTTAGAAGGGCTTACAATTTAGACTTCCTTCCGACATTTAAAAATATTGGTCTCAGATTCTTTTGCCATTTATTAAGACAGAGGCATCTGGGTAAAATAATCTTGTTACTATTTGTATCACAAAGAGAATCTTGCTAATTCACCAATTATTTCTGTTCTTCAGAAAGGTGAGAAAGCGCACGCTCTCTCTCTGCTTGCTGTCTTTGTGTCACTCTGCTTGCACATTCTTTTTTTTTTTTTTTTTTTTTTTTTGTTTTTTCAAGGTAGGGTTTCACTCTGGTCCAGGCTGACCTGGAATTAACTGTGTAGTCTCAGGGTGGCCTCGAACTCTCAGCGATCCTCCTACCTCTGCCTCCCGAGTGCTGGGATTAAAGGCGTGCGCCACCACGCCCGGCTCTGCTTGCACATTCTTAACACCATTCATGTACTGTTCCCACAGCCCTTGACTCTCCCTCCATATACTAGCAACTTCTCTTTCTCTGGTCCTATGCCAAAAGAAAGTAAAATCCCTTTCAATTCTACAATAGAATGCTGGTTTCTGGGTGAGAATCCTGGTTTGGGATGCCCTCTAGTGTTGATTAGCAGCCATTGCGTTTTCCCTTTAGAAGAGAGTTTGGTTAAGAACTAGTTCTGCCATTGACTTGTTTTGGAGCCTTGGAAAATCACTTTATTTCTTTTGGCTTCATGTTCTTCTATGAAGCATTGTGGTGTATATTGCATGTCTTGTGTCCATAAAAGGACAGTGCAGGTCTCAGTATACCCTCTCCACCCTAAAGCAAGATAAAAAAAACTTAGGAATTGCCTGAAGCAGTCATTTAAAGAGTCTGGAAGTCTGACCAAAGTCATGCAAGTTGAGGAGTATTCATTTGGGATGAGCTGTTGGATCTCAGACTGAGAGGGAGCAGTGCAAGTTTCAGAGTGCTCTGGGCGGATGGGTACAAAAATCCTCAGAAAAATACTAGTCTACTGATTCTATCAGCATATGTAATACTTTTAATAAATTGATTATGCACAATGATTATGGAGGTTTATTCTAGGATTGCAAGTTTAGTCTAACGCACCTAAATCTAACATAGTAGTTTACTGTGTTAAGAAACCCAAGGCCCAAAAATTGCAGAATCTTCTTAATGTCACAGGGAAAGCATTTGGCAAAACTACCATTCATGATAAAAATTCTCTCCCCGGCACTACACTAAATGTTCATGTTCACATATTAATGCTACTCTCACTTCTGGCTAGAGAAGCTTCTCTTTTCAGATGGTGATGACCACTGGGATGACCCAAAAGGAAACATAGTGCTGAGAAGAAGGGATGGAGGAGTGTCTAGCACTGAAACACCTCTGTCACACCCTCCAGTGGCTCAGGGACCATTGCGGAAGAGGGGGCGGATAGAATGGAAGAGCCAAAGGAAGGATATGACCTCTTACAATGCAGCTGCCCAGACAGAAATTGGCCTCGATATCCATGATCTTGTGGTGCCTAGCAATACCTTTGCAAGACCCTCAAAATAGAAGAGAAAGATGATGTCATCAAATTAGGAAAGAGACTAATGGAGAGAGGGAGGGGATATGATGGAGACGGGAGTTCTAAAGTGGAATGGGGGAGGGGAGGGAAATATCAGGTGGGGTTTTTTTTTGGTATGTAAGATTAAAAGTCAATAAAAAAATTAAAAAAAAAGATATTTAAAAAATATTAAAGCCTGAAAAAAAAAATTCTCTCCCCGGGCTGGAGGAATGGCTTAGCGATTAAGGTGCTTGCCTGCAAAGCCCAAGGACCTTTGTTAGATTCCCCAGGACCCACTTTAGCCAGATGCACAAGGGGGTGCACACATCTGGAATTCGTTTGCAGTGGTTTGAGGCCCTGGCACCCCCATTCTCTCTCTCTTTCTCTCTCCCTCTTACTGTCAAATAAATAAATAAAAATAAAATATTATTAAAAAAATTCTCCCCCCAAAAGCTATGATGAGCTGGTATGAGTGGACTAGTGGCTGCCTCTATGAGAGCTGGTGAAGGAGAGTGAGAAAGAAAACCATGGATTTTATCCTAAAGAGTTAAGTAAAGGGACAGTTTAGGAAATCCATAAAGGAAGTGAAAAGATTCTGAAAGAGCAGCAACAAAGATGTGCCTGCCCAAAGAAACAGGGCAAACAGTGTCAGAGGCAAGGTCCCCAGTGGGGAGAGGGCTCCAAAATGTAAGGAGATGAAACACCTCATGCCTGTCCCCCCCTGTGTTCCTTTTCTATATGAATAGGATTATTATGTCATAGTATTTAAAAGCCATTTGTTTACTTGCAAGGAGAGAGAGAGAGAGAGAGAGAGAGAGAGAGAGAGGGAGAGAGAGAAAGAGAGGGAGAGAGAGAGAGAGAGAGGGAGAGGGAGGGGGAGGGGGAGAGGGAGGAAGACAGAATGGGTGTACCAGGTCTCTGGCCTCTGCAAATGAACTCTGGATGCATGGACTATTTGTGCATTTGTCTTTACGTGGGTACTAGGGAATTGAACCCAGGTTGTCAGGCTTTGCAAGCAAGTGCCTTCAACTACTGAGCCATTTCTTGAGTCCTAAAAGTTTTTTTTTTAACCTCTGAGGTATTCATCACCTCACATTTATTTTTATTTTTATTTATTTGCAAGCAGAGAAAAAGAGAGGAGAGAAAGAATGGGTATGTCAGGGCCTCTAGCTGCTGCATACAAACTCCAGATGCATGTGCCACTTTGTGTATCTGTCTTTATGTGGGTACTGGGGAATTGAACTTGGGGGTCAGGCTTTGCCATCTCTCCAGTACCCCTAAAATTTTTTTATATGTTTTTGTTATTCCATTCTATAGATATATTTAATTTTGTTTCTGCATTTTCTGTTTGGGCAATTTTCTTTCTTTTCTTCAGTTATGTTTTTGTTGTTGTTGTTTCCTCTTCCCTGTTTTTCATTTAGTTGTACCTCAACTTACCTTATTGACTTTCTTTTGTTAACTATATCTACATTTTAATTTTATATTACTTCTTACATTCCTCTAATTTTGTTTGTGAACTTTTTTTTTTCTTTTTGGTTTTTCAAGGTAGTGTCTCACTCTAGCTCAGGCTGACCTGGAATTCACTCTGTATTCTCAGGGTGGCCTTGAACTCTCAGGAATCCTCCTACCTCTGCCTCCCAAGTGCTGGGATTAAAGGCATGCACCACCATGCCTGGCTTGTTTGTGAACTTTTTAACTATTGAAAGTCTTTTTTTCTTGGTTTAAAAAATTTTTTTTTAAGATTTTATTTTTATTATTTGAGACAGAGAGAAGGGGAGAGAGAGAGAGAGAGAGAGAGAGAGAGAGATGGGTATACCAGGGCCTCTAGCCATTGCAGACGAACTCCAGGATGCATGCGCCACCATGTACATCTGGCTTACGTGGGACCTGGAGAATTGAACCAGGGTACTTAGGCTTTGCAGACATACACCTTAACTGCTAAGCCATCTCTCCAGCCCTTGTTTTTTTTATTTTTAATTTTGAGAGAGAGAGAGAGATAGGGAGAGAAGGAGGCCGAGAGACAGAGAGAATGGGTGTGCCAGAGCTTTCAACCACTACAAATGAATTCCAGATGTATGCGCCCCCTTGTGTGTGTGTGTGACATTGCACGCTTGCATCACTGTGCATCTGGCTTTCATGGGACCTGGAGATTTGAACATGAGTTCTTAGGCTTTGCAAGCAAGCGCCTTTACTGCTAAGCCATCTCCGCAGCCCTTCCTCTTGATTTAAATTTTTTTTTGCTCTTTTCCTCTTCTTTTTTCTCCTTTCATGTATTTACTATTCTTTTTCTTTCCCTGCATCACTCCCACATTCTCATTCATTCATTATTTCCACACTTACCCTAAATATTTTTTTTTGAGGTAGAATCTCACTGTAGCCTAGGCTTACCTGGAACTCATTCTGTAGCCCCAGGCTGGCCTCAAACTCATAGCAATCCTCCTACCTCAGCCCCTAGAGTGCTGGGATTAAAGGTGTGAGCCACCACACCTGCCTACTCTAAATAATTTTTAACTTGATAGCACATTCTAGAGTAATTCTCTATTTTTATGCTCCATTTTATGCTCATGGGTGATATATTAGTGAGCTGTAATAATTTTTTTTTTTTTTTTTTGGTTTTTGCAAGGTAGGGTCTCACTCTGGTCCAGGCTGACCTGGAATTAACTATGTAGTCTCAGGGTGGCCTCGAACTCTCAGCAATCCTCCCACCTCTGCCTCCCGAGTGCTGGGATTAAAGGCGTGCGCCACCACGCCCGGCGAGCTGTAATAATTTTAAGGGCATTTCTGGATCTTGTATGGTTTGGTGTTGCTGCTACAGCAGTTGCTTCCTCCTCAGTGAGTGGTACTGGGGATTGAGCCTTCAAGATTAGGCTGATCAATATAAAGACCCTCCCCAATCCTGAGGAGATTTACAAACCAAGAAATGAACAACTTGCAACACAGAAGTGCAAGAGAACATGAAACACAGGGCAAAATGACTCTTCCAAAAGATAATAATTCTTCAACTACTGAACTCGAAGATATTTGAAATGGGTAAAATGCCAGATGAAAAATTTAAAAGTTTTCTGGTGAATAATGATCAATGACCTGAAAGAGGATACAAACAAGGAGGTGAATTCAGGCCAGGACCTGGAGAGGAAAGGCAGTAACATGGAAGAAAGATTCAGCAGGGAAATTGAGATTTTTGACAATAAAACAAACAGAAATGTTAAAGTCAAATAAAAAACATAGTAGAATGCATCACCAATAGGTTTGACCAAGCTGAAGAAAGAATGTCAGAGATGGAGGAAAAAGTTGATAATATCCTGCATTTAAATATCATTAAAGAAAAAAAATCATCATGACCACAACATCTAAGGCTGGGCTATATGATCGATAGATCAAACCTAAGAATCCAGCCGGGTGTGGTGGTGCATGCCTTTAATCCTAGCACTCAGGAGGCAGAGGTAGGAGGATCACCATGAGTTGGAGGCCACCCTGAGACTACATAGTGAATGCCAGGTCAGCCTGGCTAGAGTGAAACCCTACCTCCAAAAAAAAAAAAAAAAAAAAAAAAGCTGGAGAGATGGCTTAGCGGTTAAGGTGCCTGCTTCCTAAGCCTAAGAACGCCGGTTCCAATCTCCTGGTTCCACGTTTAGCCAGATGCAAAGTGACACAAGGGCATAATGCTGCACTTGACCACAAGGGGTGCACACATCTGGATTTCGTTTGCAGCAGCTGAGAGGCTGCTGGCGCACCCATCTCTATCTGTCTTCCTCTCCCTCTCTCTCTGTCTCTCTCTGTGTCTCTCTCTAGAAAAAAAAAACCAACAAAACAAAACTAACCCCCCAGAATCCATTGGATAATAGAACAAGTTGGGATAAATGTAAAAGGCATAGAGAATCTATTCAATGATATTATAAAAGAAACCTCCCTAAATCCAGGAAAGAAATAGACATTCAAACTTAAGAGGCATTTAGAATCCCAAACAGATATAACCAGAAAAGAATCTCTCCAAAACATACTAGTCAAGATGTCAAAAAATGTAAAGCAAAGAAACAATATTATAAACTATAAGGTAAAACATAAACTCATTTACAAAAGCAGAAACATAGAATAATATTCTCTCAACAGCAATCCTCAAAGACAAGTGATTAAAGAAGGATATATTTCAAAACCCCTGAAAGTAAATAATTGCTAACTGAGATTGCTATATCTAAGAAAGACAAGTGATAGAGAAATAAGGATATTTCAAGAGAAGCACAAACTAATGGGCTGGAGAGATGGCTTAGTGGTTAAGGCATTTGCCTGCGAAGCCTAAAGATCCCAGTTTGATTCTCCAGGTCCCAAGTAAGCCAAATGCACAAGGGGGTGCATGCGTCTGGAGTTCGTTTGCAGTGGCTAGAGGCCTTGGTGTACCTGTTCTCACTCTCCCTCTCTCTCTTTCCCTCTCTCTGTCTCTAATAAATAAATAAACAAACAAACAAACAAATAAATAAATAAATAAATAAAAAAATAAAAAAAAAAAAAAAAAAGAGAGAAGCACAAACTAAGGCAGTTCATTATCACCAAGCCAGCATTGCAGAAGATACTTAAAGAAATTCTGTGAATACAGGAAGAAAAAAGGCATTTTCAATCATGAGGGCACAAGAAATCATGAATGTCATGATAGGACTGTCTGAACAAGGGATGATGATGGACTCTATCATACTGAGCACAGTTGATCAGAAAATCTATGATACTAAAAGGAGGGAAAGTAAAGAATGAACAGTAACCCGACAAAATCAGAGAAACAGTCAGCAAACCCACAAGAATTAGCCAACATTTCTCAATACAAACCTTAAATGTGAATGACTCCAACTCATTAATAGAAACACAAACTAGTTGACTGGATTGCAAAGCTTGATTCAAGTCTATGTTGTCTCCAAGAAACATACCTCACTGGTAAAAACATCCCCAGGCAGGAGTCAAAGGATGGAAAACAATCTTTTAAGCAAATGGAAACAAGCTGGTGTAGCTGTTCTGGTATCTGATAGATGTGAAAACAAAATTAATCAGAAGAGATAAAGAAGGCCACTACACATTAATAAAGGGAGCAATTCAGCCAAATCCAATGACATTCTTCACAGAACTAGAAATAAACTCACACAGTTACGGCCACCGAAGTTTTGACAAAGCTGTCAACTGCATACATTGGAGAAAAGAAAGTCCCTTTAATGATGGTGTTGGGTAAACTGGGCTTCCCCATGGAGAAGCATGCAAGTAGATCAATGTCTCTTAACCTGTCCAAAAATCAATTCAAAATTACTGTGCTACCTGAAGTTGCTAGAGGAAAACATAGGTAAAACATTTCAAGGTACAGGCATAGGCAGGATTATTTGAACAGGACTCCCAACAGCACAGAAAATAACCCCATGAATTGACAAATGGGATTACATGAAATTAAGAAGCTTTTGCAGCCAAGGAAAACATTAGCAGACTGAAGACAGCCGACAGAATGGAGAAAATATCTTTCCCAACTATACAATAGACTTGGAATTAATATCCATGATATATAAATAACCATAGAAATTAAACATCAAGCTGGGCATGGTGGTGCACACCTTTAATCCCAGCACTTGGGAGGCAGAGGAGGAGGATCGCTGTAAGCTTGAAGCCACCCTGAGATTATGTAGTGAATTCCATATAGGGCTAGAGTGAGACCCTACCTCAAGAAAACAAAACAAAACAACAACAAAAAGAAATTAAACATCAAAACCCAAAATTATCCAATTAATTAATAGGCAAATGAACTGAATAGATGGTTCTCTAAAGAAGAAATAGAAATGACCAATACTTTTTTTTTTTTTTTTTGGAGGTGGGGTCTTGGTATAGCCCAGGCTGACCTGGAATTCACTATGTAGTCTCAGGGTGGCCTTGAACTTATGATGATATTCCTACCTCAGCCTCCCGAGTGCTGAGATTAAAGGCATGTGCCACCATGCCCGGCTGCCAATACTTTTAAATTTAATTTAATTTAATATTATGTGTGTGTGTGTGAGAAAGAGAGAGAGAATTACTGCACCAGGGCCTCTAGCCTCTGTATTCAAACTTGAGATGCATGCACCACCTGGAGCACATGCATGACCTTGTGCACATGTGTCGCCTTGTGCAGCTGGCTAATGTGGGTTCTGGGCTTCACAGGCAAGCAACTTAACTGCTAAGCCATCTCTCCAGCCCTGGCCAATAAATTCTTGAAAAAACGTTCAACAGCCTTGGCCCTTAGGGAAATGCAAATTAAAACCGTTTTGAGATTTCCAACTTACCCTAGTCAGGATGGCTATTATCACAAAAATGAAGGCCAACAAATGCTGGTGAAAATATGGAAAAGAGGGACTATTATTCACTGTTGGTGGGAATGTAAAATTCTGTAGCCACTATGGAAATCAGTTTGGAAGTTCCTCGAATAATTGAAAATAGGATGCCTATGACCCAGCTATAGTACTCTTGGGAGTACACCTGAAGGACTAGGTCAACATACCACAAGGATCCTTGCACATCCACATTTATGGCTGTTCTATTCACCATAGCCAGGAAATAGAACCAGCCTACATGTCCATCAATAGATGAATGGATAAAGAAAATGTGATACATATATGCAATGGAACTTCATGCAACCATAAAGAAAAATAAAATCATGAAATATGCAGGAAGATGGATACAACTTGAAATCATATGTTAAATGAAATAAATTAGACTAAGAAATACAAATATTACATGTCATATATGCAGAATCTAGACTTAAATATATATATGCATGTGTGTATTTTAAAATATTTTATTTATTTGAGAGAGAGAGAGAAAAGAGCATGGGTGCACCAGGGCCTCCAGCCACTGCAAATGAACCCCAGATGCATGTGCCACCTTGTGCATCTGGCTTACGTGGGTACTGGGGAATTGAACCTTGGTCCTTAGGCTTCAGAGGCAATTGCCTTAACTGCTAAGCCATCTCTCCAGCCCTGTGCTTGTATTTTTATGTATGTTTGTAAGTTATGAAACTAGAAAAGGAAAAGGGATCATGAAAGAGGAGGAAGAGATCTTAGTGGGGGTAGAAAACAGGAAAATGGAATGCATGTGATAGGAAAGCAGAAGGGGCACTAACAGGAGGAGGGGAGGGAACCAGCTGGGGAGAGGGCAGGGCTGGGAGGGAAGTTGCTCTGATGAAACCCATTTCTGGTATGACAGCCTAAACAATGGATCATGAAACGTGGATAGAAAAAAATAACTAATTGAGAGAATTTCTTTAGCCTGGATAAAGGAAATCTGAAAACCCTAAAACTAATGTACTTACTAGTGAATGACTAGATTGGAAGCTAGGCAAGGATTTCCACTTAATCACTTCTAATCAATGAATGTCGACAAACCTCAGGAATCTATAAACATGTGCTTAAAAACTATTACAATCACTAACTATATTCAGCAAGGTGGCAAGCTAGAAGATTAATGTACAAAAACCAGTGGTTTCTGTATACTAGCTACAAGTCATATGACAATGAGCTAAAAATAATTTCATTCACAGTGGCATAAGAGCACCCAGGAATAAGTGTAGTATTAAAAAGTAAGACTACCAAGTGTTGGCAAAGTGAGATTAGAATTTTAAATAAACCTGCACAAGACCCTCATAATAGGAGAAAAGGATGATGACATCAAATTAATGGAGAGAGGGAGGGGATATGATGGAGAGTGGAGTTCTGAAGGGGAATGGGGGGAGGGGAGGGAAATATCATGGTTTATTGTCTGTAAGTATAGAAGTTGTCAATAAAAATAAATAAATTTTAAAAAAAGATTAAAAGAAAAATAAAGTTACTTTATGGGGGCTGGAGAGATGGATTAGTGGTTAAGGTATATGCCTGTGAAGCCAAAGGACCTAGGTTCGATTCTCCAGGTCCCACATAAACCAGATGCACATGGTGGCACATGCATCTAGAGTTTGTTTGCAGTGGCTAGAGGCCCTGGAATGCCCACTCTCTCTCTCTCTCTGTCTCTAATAAAAAAATAAAATAAAGTTACTTTATGTTTGTGCATTGGAAATGCTTAATACTAATGTGTCAGTCTTTACCAAATGAATCTATACATAAATGACATTTCTCTAAAATAACAGTTGACTTTGAGTTCTTTTTGTTTGGTATAAATTGACAAAATAAAAGATCCTAAAATTATATGGAAAAGTAAAGGACCCAAAATATCCAAAACAATATTGAAAAAGAACAAAGAGATTAATTAAGCTGGGCATGGTGACGCACACCTTTAATCCCAGCACTGGGGAGTCAGAGGTAGGAGGATCAGAGAGGTTCCAGGCCACCCTGAGACTACATAGTGAATTCCAGGTCAGCCTGGGCTAAAATGAGACCCTACTTCAAAAAAAAAAAATACTCACACTGGGTCTAGTGATAATAGAAACAGTTCCCAAAACTCAACTAGGAGACCTGGACAAAAAGCAGTAGCTGGGGCTGGAGAGATAGCTTAGTGGTTAAGGATCCTGCCTGCTAAGCCTAAGAACACCGGTTCCAAGCTCCAGGTCCCATGTTTAGCCAGATGCAAAGTGACACAAAGGGTGCAACACTGCACTTGCCCACAAGGGGGTGCACGCGTCTGGAGTTCTTTCACAGCGGCTGAGAGGCTGCTGACAGGCCCATTCTCTTATCTGTCTCTCTCTCCCTCTCTCTCTATCTCTTGCTGTATCTCTCTCCAAAAAAAAAAAAAAAAAATAAAAAGTAGTAGCTGGCTCATAGTTGATCAGTTGTACTTCTTGATTCAGAAGTGAACTGATCTCAGAGGATACCTTATTTTTCTTTGCCAACAAAGTCATTCCATTTACCAGTGCCACTATGGGCCAGCTATACCAGGAACACTACGAAGACTTCTTTCTACATATTGCCTACAGTGATGGAAGTATCTACAGTCTGTGAAACTGCAGTTCCTGAGGTTGGGGGGGGGCGCGTCCCATTCTACATTCTACAAAGAGAAGTGGTGCCCTTCCTTGACCTCCACCTCTTTCCTCAAGGCTCAGGCACCATCTCCCTTCTTCAAGACGGTGTCTCTTGCTAAACTTAGAGCACACTTCTTTGGCTAGACCAGCTAGCTAGCAAGCTCTAGGGATCCTAGTACCACCACCTAGCTTTGGGATTATAGGCATGTGCTGTTGCGCCCACATTTTATATGTGTGCTAGGGATCTGCACTTAGTTCTTCATGCTTACGTGGCATGTACTTTATCCACTAAGCCATTTCGTCAGACCCCCCCATAAATATTCTTAATAATGTGGAAGTCCCTCATATTCTCAGTGGCATACTTACTCCTTTAGGTATATTCTCATTCTTTATTCTTTATTAGGTATATTCTCATTCTTTATTCTTTGAAACACATACATGTACACGTGTACTCATGTACACACACACTGCCTGCTAGATGAACACTCTCTTTATCCAAACCTCTTTGAGAGCCCGCATATTGTCAGCAGTCTGGGTCCAGTCAGGAGATCAAAACCACATAGTAAGTTAAACAGAAAGAGCTTGGAGAATTATTAAACTATGATAAAAGACTGTCTATAAACTGTGAGGACACTCTATAGAGTCCCCCAGAACTGAGGGGGAGCACACAGGGAAGGACAATGATTTTTGCTTGGCTGCAGCTGGTGTGTAGTTACTGTGCAGTCAGGGCTGGAGTGTCCCATCCACTGGTTTGGGCACATGAGAAAGTGGGCACTTTTAGGTGGGCCATCTAGGGGATTTGCTGAGGGAAGCAGAGTGCCAGGAGGGCAATAGGCCTTTGAAAATTGATCATCCTGTGAGGATGTGCTCCAGAGAGGTAAGGTTGCAAGATGGGTGGGGCTGAGGAGTCTGGGTCAAGGCAGAGTTCTAACAAGTATCCTCACATCTCAGTACTACCAGAATCCTGCCCACCCCCATCCAGAAACCACAGGAGGGCCCCTTCCCCTTGCAGTGGCCCTCAGAGCTTTCTACCCTGGAAGCTTAAACATGTCCGTGTCCAAGGGGAAGTGCTTGGGACAGAGCGTACATTGGTACATTTGACATGTTGGTCACTGGCACAGACAACCCCAGGACTTGTGACAGTGTGCACTGTAGCAGGAGCAGGGCATCCTGTGGTCTTCTGGGTGAAGAGAGGGTTTAGGTGAGATTTCTTTCTGTCCACTGCTGAACCACAGATTGCCACACGGATCTGCATTTTGCTGAGCTACAGCTGATCTCCAGACAAGGCCTCTGGAATTCCTCGGCCATGTGGAATTTACCTTTCACTTTCTCCCCCATCACAGGGCAAACCAAGACCCAGACCTGGAGACCTGATTGAGATTTTTCGAATCGGCTATGAACACTGGGCCATCTATGTGGAAAATGATTGTGTGGTCCATCTGGCTCCCCCGAGTAAGAGTGGACACTCTATTGAAGTATTGATATGGGAGGGATGGTTTAGCGGTTAAGGTACTTGCCTGCAAAGCTAAAGGACCCAGGTTTGATTCCCCAGGACCCACATAAGCCAGCTGCACAAGGTGAAATATTGATATGGAAGTCAACAAAGTGAATAAATACAGTCAGCTACTATGCTCATCAGCAGCTGTCCTTCTTTAGCAGAACATTCCTGGACCTTTATTTACTACATAATAGAGTTTGGTCTCTGTTCAACAGTAACCACCGTGTGTCCAGCCCTAAGAGCGCCATAAGTGTGGAGTTCCCTTTTGTAAACATTTTGCATCCTTCCTCATACTTCTGAGGGTACTTTGGGAAGGGGGAAGATGCTTACATGTCACTTGCTGTTTCTAGCTTCCAGTTCATCTGTGACACCTTCCTGCCCTGTGTTGTTGTGCTCTAGGCTGCTTCAAGCTAAATGCACACAGTACTCATTTCACTCCTCAAAGCAGCATTAACACAAGGTTGACATTGAACTTGTGGTTTAGGAAAGCTTAGTGGAGACTTGACAGGGGACCAAGGTGGTGGGAGGGAGATCACAGCAGAATGTGAAACAGCTTGAAATTGAATGTCCAGAACCACAGCTTACTGATTGCCAAGTACACTCCTGTAGACCTGGAGGATGGGAGACACTGTTATTTTCTTGGATGCATTTTGAGTTTTGTATCCTCTGTGACCATTGCTAGTTCAAAATGGTATTACACAAGGGCACCACCAAAGGTCTTTGGCCCCAACTTGTTTGCAACTCTGTTTCCTGGATGCTCTCCCTGTGGCCCCATCTTCTACCTTGCTGGGACCTTCCTGTATAGTAGAATCCCCCCTTTTCTCTCCTGTTCTGCCCCATCCACTTCCTGTTCCAACTTCCTGTCTAGGAGCCTAATAAAAGAACATGAAAATTCACCTGTACCTCTCCCTTGCAGCCTGTGTCCAAGAGTTCCCCTCCTCGTATATAACTGAATAGATGGTCAAGAGTTAAATCCCTGTCATTAGATCTTTCTCTAAAAATAAGTTCTGCCATCCCTGTTCCTGAATGCTGAACCCCCTACTACTGTTGTAAACATCAGTAGATTTTCCTGGAATACGTAAGAACTGAACAAGAAACATTTAACAAATATTTTATTTATTTATTTGCAAGGAGTGAGAAAGACACACACAGAGAATTATGAATGGGCATACCAGAGCCTCTTGTCATTGCAAATTCCAGATGAATGCACTATTTTGTGCATCTGGCTTTCCATGGGTAGTGGAGAATTGAACCCAGGCTGGTAGGATTTGCAAGCAAGTGTCTTTAAACCACTGAGCCATCTCCCCAGCCTAGGAACATTTTTTTTGGAGTGTGTGTGGACAGTGTATGCACAGATGCATATGCTGGAGGATTTGAGGGGTCTTCCTCTATCCCACTTCCACCTTATTTCCCTGAGACAGTCTTGCAGTGAACCTGGAGATGCTGGTTTTTTTTTTTTTTGAGAGAGAGAGAGAGAGAGAAAGGGAGAGGAAGACAGAGATGGGTGCGCCAGCAGCCTCTCAGCTGTTGCGAACAAAATCCAGATGCGTGCGCCCCTTGTGGTCAAGTGCGGCATTGCACCCTTGCGTCATTTTGCATCTGACTAAACGTGGGACCTGGAGATTGAAACCGCTGGTGATTGGAACCAGCGTTCTTAGGCTTAGAAGGCAGGCGCCTTAACCGCTAAGCCATCTCTCCAGCCTAAGATGCTGTTTTTTTTTTTTTTTTCCCAAGGTAGGGTCTCACTCTAGCTCAAGCTGACTGGGAATTCACTCTGTACTCTCAGGGTAGCCTCGAACTCATGGCAATCCTACCTCTGCCTCCCGAGTGCTGGGATTAAAGGCGTGTGCCACCACGCCTGGCTCAAGATGCTGTTTTTTGTTTAGACTTTCTGACCAAGCAGCCCTGGTGGTCCTTCTGGTTCTGCTTTCCTCAACACTAGAGTCACAGGCATGTCTGGCCATGCCTGGCTTTTTATAAGGGTACTGAGGATTGAACTCAGGATGCCATGCTGGTACAGTATGCTTTCTTATCCACTGAGACATTTTCCCAGCCTCAGAACAAGCAACATTTTCTGCTCTTGGATACTGAGAAAGAGGGAGACACATACTTGTATAACCAAGTGGTTGTAACAGAAAAATGTTTCAAAACGTAGTTTTGTTTTTCATCGGTACAATGATGGTAGATATTTATGAGGTAGAACATGATGTTCAGATACATGTAGATGATGTGTAATGATCACATACAGGTTATTAGCATTTCCACCACCTTCAACATCTTTTCTTTCCTTTCCTTTCCTTTCCTTTCCTTTCCTTTCCTTTTCTTTTCTTTTCTTTTCTTTTCTTTTCTTTTCTTTCTTTCTTTTTTTTGGTGAGAAGATTCAAAAATCACCTTTGGCCTTGGGCAGGTTCCTGACCCTCTTGGAGTTCCTGTGTCTTCAAAGGCTCGAATATGGGAAGCAACAGTGTCATGGAGTCCTGTTTCAAAAACAAATTCCATATTTGATTTTTTTTGTTTTTGTTTTTTCGAGGTAGGGTCTCACTGTGGTCCAGGCTGACCTGGAATTCACTATGTAGTCTCAGGGTGGCCTCTAACTCACGGTGATCCTCCTACCTCTGCCTCCCGAGTGCTGGGATTAAAGGCATGTGCCACCACGCCTGGCTAAAATTCCAATTTGAATATTGTTGAAGGCCATGGGGGTCTGTGTGGACGCCGGTGGGAGAGGGCACCATTCCGAGTCCCATCTGCTTGGCCCTACTATGCCCCTGAAGGAGCCACACGTGGAGGCATGTTATGAAATCACTGTGATCATGAACATGACAGGCTCTTACCCAGGAGGGTTGATATTTGTGAAGTTTGATTAAAAACAAGACTCAAATTCTGGGACTTGGTCAAGTCAGTACAATTCAATCCAGGGCCCCATAAGAAGATATTTCTAGAGTTACTAGTGAGAGATCTTGTGAAGGTGGAGAATCGAGAATATAGTGCAGGATGAACCATTCCTTGGGAAAATTGGTCCTTTGTGGTCCATTTACTCCAACTCTCCCCCTTCTTCTCTTCTATGCCCTTAGCTGATGATGAAACTGAGGCCCCGTAGGAAGACACAAAGGTCTTAGGCGGAGCCATCTGGGCCTGACCCCATTCCTCTGTGCAGCTTTCCAAATTTTGTTTGTCTCTGCTCTCTAGGTGAGGACTTTGAAGTGGGCAGCATCACTTCCATCTTCAGCAACCGAGCAGTTGTCAAGTACAGTCGCCTAGAGGATGTGCTGCACGGCTGCTCGTGGAAGATCAACAACAAGCTGGACGGGACGTACCTGCCCCTGCCTGTGGACAAGATCATCCAGCGCACCAAGAAGATGATCAACAAGATAGTGCAGTACAGCCTGATCGAGGGGAACTGTGAGCACTTTGTCAATGACCTCAGATACGGCGTACCCAGGAGCCAGCAGGTGTGCTCCCGCTTGCTCTGACGGGGTCCTCACAGAGCTTCGTTGGGCTCAGCCAGCCCATCAGTGAGCAGGACATTCTCACTGCATTATGTGCTATTAGCGGGGCCTTCTGTTTCTTCAGGACTGTATGGTTCAGGAGGCACTATAGTCGGCTCTACTTCCCAGGGAGGAGAAGAAGCATTAGGCTAATAGGAAAACCATCTGTTGGAATCCCAGCTCAGTCATTGACTAGGGTGGCTTTCTCCTTCCTTCAGTTGCTCTGTTTCTGACTATTCTCTCTCTCTCTCTCTGTGTGTGTGTGTCAGAGGACAACCTCAGGTTGTGTTCTTTCCTCAGGAGTACTATCTGTCTCTCTCTCTCTCTTTTTTTTTTTTTTTTTTTTTGAGACAGGGTCTCTCACTGGTCTGGAATTTGCCTATCCATTAGTGAGACCTGTATCTACCTTTCCAGTGCTGGGATCAGAAATGCACATGTGTGGGCTGAAGAAATGGCTTAGCTGTTAAGGCGCTTGTCTATGAAGCCTAAGGACCCAGGTTTGATTTTCCAGGACCCACGTAAGCCAGATGCACAAGGTGGCACATGTGTCTGGAGTTCATTTGCAGTGGCTGGAGACCCTGGAGTGCCCATTCTCTCTCTCTCCCTCCCTTCTTCCCTCTGTCTCTAATAAATAATAAAAAAAATAAAAACCTTAAAAAAGAAAAATGCATATGTGCAAGTGCATGTGCACATACATGCATGTGTGTGCAGATGCCTGAAGTTGATGTTGGGGAGTCTTATTCAGTTACTCCCTACCTTATTCTTTTTGTTTTTGAACTTTTCTTTTTTACTGACAGCTTCTATACTTACAGACAATAAACCATGATATTTCCCTCCCCTCCCCCACCTTCCCCTTCACAACTCCGCTCTCCATCATATCCCCTTCCTCTCTCTGTTAGTCTCTCTTTTATTTTGATGCCTACCTTATTCTTTTAAAAAATAAAAAAAATGTTATTTACTTATTTGCAAGCACAGAGATAGAAGAGAGGCAGACAGAGAGAGAATGGGCACACCAGAGCCTCTAGCCACTGCAAACAAACTCCAGACGCATGCGCCCCTTGTGCATCTGGCTTACATGGGTCCTGGAGAATCGAACTGGGATCCTTTGGCTTTGCAGGCAGATGCCTTAACTGCTAAGCCATTTCTCCAGACCCTCTACCTTATTCTTTGAGACAGGTCTCTTGAGGAACCTAGAGCTCACCAACTAGGGTAGGCTAGCTAGTCAGTGAACCCCAGAGGTGCTCTGTCTCTCTCCAGTCCTGGGATTAGTCATGCACTGCAGTAACTGACATTTTATGTGGGCTTTGGGAATCCAAACTCAGGTCCTCATGCTTGCATGACGAGTACTTTACCTACTGAGCAATCTCCCAGCCCCACCATATATATTGGTTTTTCAAGGTAGGGTCTCACTCTGGTCCAGGCTGACCTGGAATTCACTATGTAGTCTCAGGGTGGCCTCGAACTCCCAGTGATCCTCCTACCTCTGCCTCCCGAGTGCTGGGATTAAAGGCATGTGTGTGTGTTGCACACCAGGCAGAGGCCAGAGGAGAATGTTGCTCATTCATGTGCTTTCTTGAGACAGAGTCTTTCCCTGGAGCTGCCATTTAGAGTCACACTGGATGACCAATGAGCCCCAGGGGTTCTCTGATCACCACTCCCCACAGTACTGGGGTTACAGGCATGAGTGGCCACACTCAACATTTAATTTTTTTTTTTTTTTTTGTCTTTTTCAAGGCAGGATCTCACTGTAGCTCAGGCTGAACTGGAATTCACTCTGTAGCTCCAGGCTGGCCTCCTTCCTCAGCCTCCTGAGTGCTGGGATTAAAGGTGTAATTCTGTGGGTACTGGAGAATTGAACTCAGGTCCTTATGGTTTTTTAAAATTTATTTTATATTAATTAATTAATTTTTTTTTGAGGTAAGGTCTCACTGTAGCCCAGGCTGACCTGGAATTCACTATGTAGTCTCAATGTGGCCTTGAACTCACAATAATTCTCCTACCTATGCCTCCCAAGTGCTGGGATTAAAGGTGTGTGCCACCATGCCTGGTTGTTTCTTTTTTTAATTTTTAAAAATGACTTTATGTATTTATTTGAGAGAGAGAGAGAGAGAGAGAAAATGAATGAGCATGAATGGGTGTACCAGTGACTCGTACCACTGCAAAGGAACTCCAAATGCATGCACCACTGTACCTCTTGTCAGGCCCTCATGTTTGTGTGGCAAGCAGCCTTACTCACTGGCCATCCTCCCAGCCCTATTTTAAAATTTGAGTTACTTCCTGACTTTTCTATAATTAAAAATACAGAAACTTTACAGAAAATCATCTGGATTTTCAACCAACTGATGAGAACATTAGGTCAGCATTCCTGTACAGGGACCCTCTGCTCTGTGTGGTATGTGAAGGTGGGCATGCCCCCTGCCAGCTCCAGTCTTATTACCTGCTTGGCTTATAATGCATTTGGCTCTGTGATCTTCCCTGTGCCCTATTCAGGGTGGTGATAAACTAAATGTGGTATATACAGTACATGTGAAAGAGCCTTGAAAGCCTCAATATCTGTACCAAGTTAAGCTTCTATGGTTAATAGCTGACTCTTCCTAAAACCCAGAGATATTACATATTAATCCCTTTGAAATACATGAAAAAAAAATAAGGGATTAAAGGCAGAATATAAATTTTCTATTTTTTCCCTCTTTTTGCTTCTTAGCTTCTTTAAACAGAGTTGGCTCAAATCCCCCCTTGGTCTCCCTGTGAGTCACCTCTCAGTGAGCAGTGGCCTCCCTCCCACTCCCTCCCCATTTGCTTTCTGCATCTTCCTTCTCTGAATTCTGCACCTTACGCTTTCCTGTCCTCCATTCTTATGAGGCATTGTACTTGAGCATGGTGGGCTCTGGTAGGAAGGACCTCCTATCTCAAGAGCACTTGCATGTGAGCAAAAGACCACAGAGGGTTGAGGAGAGCACTCCATGGGTGAGATGCTTGCCGGGCAAGCATGAGGACCTGAACTCAGATCCCCAGCACCCGCGCAGAAGCTGGGAGTGGTAATGTGAACCTATATTTCCAGTGCTGGGGAGGTGAAGGCAGGAGGATCCCTGGGGCTTGCTGGCTGGATAGTCAAGGTGAGCTCCAGGTCCACGAGAAAGTGTCTCAAAAAATAACCTGGGGCTGGGCATGGTGGCGCACGCCTTTAATCCCAGTACTCGGGAGGCAGAGGTAGGAGGATCTCCATGAGTTCAAGGCCACCCTGAGACTACATAGTTAATTCCAGGTTAGCCTGGGCTAGAGCGAGACCCTACCTCAAAAAACAAACAAACAAACAAAACAAACAAACAAACAAACACGACAACAACAAAATAAGGTCACACACCCATACCCATATGAACACATATGAAGACATACATGGAGGGCATGATAGGCAGTCCTCTGAAGACCTCCAGGCTTAGGAGTCGCGAGGCCCAAGCCCAAGTGCTAAGTGTGGATCCTGATTCACTATACAGTTTTGCCCAGGTGAATTCCCTCTTCCGGCTCTCACTCCTCTGTTATTTTAGTGAGGGCCTCAGCGGCTATAATCTATTCTCTGTAGAGATTTTTTTTTCTTTTTCTTTTTGCCTGTGGGCACTAGTGTAGGGGCAGACCCTGTGCTGAATGCCTCTGCAGAAGGGAAAGGACTGGAAGCTGTGTGTGTCTTCCAGGGGAAAGGAAACCTGTCTACCTTGGGTGTCTGTCTTCAGCAATCCCAGCTACTCTCGGTCTCTTGCAGCTCTGGGGTGTTTGGAAATGTAGGCTAGCATAGGTGGGCACCTCTTTTAGGAAAAGACTCCAGGTAGGCTGGGTCTTGAAGGGGAATGGTGGGGTAGAGGCAGGGGAGGAGGGGCCTAAGCCTGTGATTGACTCTGACTGTCCTGTGAACTGATGTGCTTTGCAGGTAGAGCACGCGCTGGAGGAGGGAGCCAAGGCTGCGGGCGCCCTTATTTCTGCAGTAGTGGGTAGCATGAAACCCAAACCTATAACTGCTTGAAGTTGCTGAAATTCCAAGTAGAGGAAGAGCTGTGGACCGAGAAGATGCCTCCTCTCTTCCTCTGCCGTTCCCTCCCAATGGCCCCGTTTCAGAAAATTGTGAGTTTCTGGAAGATTTGGAATGTATCTAATTATCCTGCCAGAAATACATCTGATCTATGTGATCACTGACCTGCAGACTCTCAGGATGGGAAGATTATCTGTTGAGTGTCTTTTATGTGCCTGCCGCCCACTGTAATTTAATTTTACTCACTTTGTAGGAAGGACCTTTGCTGGTTTCTTAGGCCAACTTTAGTCTTTGATGCTGGAAAACTATCAGAACTGTTCCAAAAATATCTGCTTGAACATTTCCATGAACAAAGAACTTTCCCCAGAAGTTCTTTTTATCGAATTAAAAATGTCTCTAGCCTATTTCCATTCATCTTAATGTTGTTCTTTTAGACACTCAATGCAGGTTGGTGGTGGGTGGGGAGGGGAGGACTCCAAGAAAACCTATGGCTCAATATTTAGGACCAACCACACCTTATTTTGGGAACACATTTATGACAAATACTTTTAAAATTTATATATTTATTTTGTTTCTTACTGTTTAAATTTTTGAATATTCTATGTATTTATTCACAAGCAGAGACAGACACAGTGAGACAGAGAGAGAATGGGTGTTCCAGGGCCTCTTGCCTTGCCATTGCAAATGAACTCCAGATGCATGTGCCACTTTGTGCATCTGGCTTTACATGAGTACTGGGGGCCATCAAACCCAGACCAACAGGCTTTGCAAGCAAGTGCCTTTAACTGCCAATCTTTATAACACCTGAACAAATATATATATATATATATTTTTTTTGTTTTTTCGAGGTAGGGTTTCACTCTGGTCCAGGCTGATCTGGAATTAACTAGGTAGTCTCAGGGTGGCCTCGAACTCTCAGCGATCCTCCTACCTCTGCCTCCCGAGTGCTGGGATTAAAGGCGTGCACCACCATGCCCGGCTTAACAAATATTTTTGAACCCAAAGTCAAATATTTGCTTGTAGGTTTCCTTCCCATGGCATGCTAACTCCTGCCTGGTTTAATGATTTGCTTCTAGCTACCTGTTCTGGGAAGAAAAGCTTAGGTAAGACGACACTAAGAACTAAAGGAAAGGTCTTTTGGCAGAGAAGGAAGAAACTTGTTAAAATTATGCCCAGATGACAAGTGTAAATTGGGTCCACTTTGGGCAATCCAGGATGTATTGTGATGTTACCACATAGGTAATGAAAGCGAGAGAAAGAGTGTGAGAGAGAGGAGAGTGTTTAGGGAGGGGAAAATATAAAACATATTAATGTTCTAAAACAGTCAAATTACTCTGTATAAAAATTAGCATAGGGGGCTGGAGAGATGGCTTAGTGGTTAAGGCACCTGCCTCCTAAGCCTAAGAAGAACGCTGGTTCCAATCTCCAGCGGTTCCAATCTCCAGGTCCCATGTTTAGCCAGATGCAAAGTGATGCAAGGGTGCTATGCCACACTTGACCACAAGGGGGTGCACGCATCTGGATTTCGTTTGCAGTGGCTGAGAGGCTGCTGGTCCGCCCATCTCTATCTGTCTTCCTCTCCCTCTCTCTCTCTGTGTCTCTCTCCAAAAAGAAAAAAATTAGCATAGGGTTGGAGAGATGGTGTAGCAGTTAAGGCGCTTGCTTGCAGAGCCAAATGACCCAGGTTCGCTTTCACAGTACTCATATAAAGCCAGATGCACAAGGTGACACATGCGTCTGGAGTTCATTTGCAGCAGCAAGAGGCCCTGGTTTGCCCATTCTCTATCTTCTCATTCTCTCTTCAAATAAGTAAATAAAATAAAATATTAAATAAATTTAACATATAGCCAGGTGTGGTGGCACACGCCTTTAATCCCAGCACTCGGGAGGCAGAGGTAGGAGGATCGCCATGAATTCGAGGCCACCCTGAGACTACATAGTGAGTTCCAGGTCAGCCTGAGCTAGTGCAAGAGTGAGACTCTACCTCGAAAAACAAAAACAAAACAAAATTAACATATAATACCACTGCTAAATATTCCAGGTTTCTGAGTTGAGTTGATGATATAATTTTGGTATTCTGTGTAACATTTTAAATCATGTTCTTTTTCTCTGCATTAAGTTCTGAATCATATGGCTAAGACAGATTATTACTAATTCAAACCAAAAAGATGGATGATTTCTTAGAATGCCTGATGACTTTCTTTTACCCTCAAGAACAAATGTCTGAAACCCTCCCTCCTTTCTTCCCTTCTTTCTTTCCTAAACACCATCACTTTCTTTTCTAAAATATTTATTTATTTAGAATACATATGCCAGGGTCTCCTGCCACTGCAAACTTCAGATGCATGCACCACTTTGTGCATCTAGCTTTACATGGATACTGACCCATCAGGCTTTACAAGCAAACACTTTTAACTGTTGAGTCATCTCTCCAACTCACATCACCTTCATGTTTATATTTTATACTCATGAAAAATTATCTATTAGTTGTTCTGATATTTCTCAGAAATGTTCTTTAATAAATCTGTCCTTGGTAGTCCTCAACTTGGGGCTCACTAGAGTTGCCCTCATTAAAACCAGCTGGATTCCACTTTCTAACACTTTTCATTTCCGAGGACTTTTTTTTTTTTTTTTTGTTGTTTCAAGGTAGGGTCTCACTCTAGCTCAGGCTGACCTGGAATTCACTATGTAGTCTCAGGGTGGCCTTGAACTCACAGCAATCTGCCTACCTCTGTCTCCCAAGTGCTGGGATTAAAGGCTTGTGCTACCACGCCCAGCTCTTTTTTTTAATTAAAAATTTTTTTTTATTGACAACTTCCTTAATTGTATACAATATCCCATGGTATTTCCCTTCCTCCCCCCACTTTCCCCTTTGAAACTCCACTCTCCATCATATCCCCTCCCCCTCTTAATCTGTCTCTTTCTTAATTTTGTTGTCATCATCTTTTCCTCCTATTATGATGGTCTTGTGTAGGTTATTTCAGGCACTGTGAGATCATGGACATCCAGGCCATTTTGTATCTGAAGGAGCACATTGTAAGGAGTCCTACTCTTCCTTTGGCTCTTACATTCTTTCCACCACCTCTTCCGCAATGGACCCTGAGCCTTGGAAGGTGTGTTTGAGATGGTTTAGAGTTGAGCACTCCTCTGTCCCTTCTCAGCACCATGGTGTCTTCTGAGTCATCCCAAGGTCACTGCCATTTGAAAAGAGAAGCTTCTCTAACCAAAAGTGAGAGTAGCATTAATATATGGGTATGGACATTAAGAGGAGTGCTTACTGGGCAGTTTGATGAGCATAATATATGCATTAGGCAGACACCCTTAGGACTCATGACTATCCCTGTCGTAGGTTTTCAGTATCAGGGATGTATTCCCTCTCATGGAGCAGGCCTCCAGTCCAATTAGAGAATGGTTGGTTTTCTTCATAACAGACATGCCACTATTGCACCCGTTGGTTCATTTGGCCTAGCTGGCCAAATTTAAGGCTTGCAGTGTCCACTGTTGAGTATCTTCACTGGTGTTTTCTCTCCCCATTGAACCACATGCAGCATAGCTTTTTCCAGCTTTCTGTCAGCTGGTCCACATGGAGGAGGCTTTCAGCTCAGCTCCAGCAGGATTTCTTAGTGACTTTGACCCAAGTATGTGGAATCTTCAGCAATAGGGTCTTGTCACCTATTCCTGGTGGGAAACCAAGGGTCTGAGGACTTCTTGTTGTGCCCTTTAACTGGAGGTTATTCTTGAGTTATAATGCCCTTTTTAATTTAATGGGACATGTATTTAAAAAAATTCTTTCCACATATAATTTTTATAATTAGTCTTTGCTAGGACACAAAATAATGGGCTTCATGATATAATTTTCATACACATATATCATTGTATTTTGTTCCCCCTTGTCTCCCAATTATCCTCCCTTATTGCTCTCCTGCCCCTCTTGTTGGCTCCCTTCTCCCAAATAGTCCCCCTTTCTGCCTTCATGTCACATACATGCCCATTTGTGTGTGTGTGTGTGTGTAAATCAAGATTCTGTACATAAGAGAAAATTTATTATTATTATCATTTTATTTTTTTGCTTTTTTGAGGTAGGGTCTCACTCTAGTCCAGGCTGACCTGGAATTCACTATGTAGTCTCAGCTTGAACTCATGGCAATCCTCCTACCTCTGCCTTCTGAGTGCTGGGATTAAAGGCGTGCGCCACCAAGCCTGGCTTGAGAAAATTTATTTTTTTAAAAAAGATTTTTAGAGATTTATTTGCAAGCAAACAGAGATAGAAGAGAGGACAAACAGAGATGAAAAGGGCCATGCATCTGGGCCTCTAGCTGCAGTGGCTGGAGGCCCTGGGCTCCAGATGCATCTCTCTTTCTCTTTGTGCATCTGGCTTTAATAAATAAATTAAAAAAATAAAAATAAAAAGATTTTTATTTATTTGCAAGCAAACAGGGGAATCAAACTTGGGAATCTCAGGTTGGTTGTTAAACTTTGCAGGCAAGTGCTTTAACTGCTGAGCCATCTATCCAGCCCTGTATTTTATTTTTAATTGATAAACAATAGTTGTGTTGATTTATGGAGTATAGTATGATATGTGGTGTTTCCATATGTGTATATACCACATAATGATCAAATCAGGATCGTCAGGTCAAACATGTATAATTTCTTTGCGGCAAAGCATTAAAAAATCTCTTAGTTATTTAAAATATGCAACAAATTATGATTGGCTGTAGTGAGCCTACTGTGAAATGGTATCTCAAGATTTATTCCTCCTAG
The DNA here is from genome assembly GCA_036365145.1 of Orientallactaga sibirica. Lineage (NCBI taxonomy): Eukaryota > Metazoa > Chordata > Mammalia > Rodentia > Dipodidae > Orientallactaga > Orientallactaga sibirica. The sequence continues at coordinate 1,596,688 of JAEOAD010000042.1, read as the reverse complement.
ATAACTATGACTTTTCTTTAACCTGTTGACTAACCAGTACCCACCTCACCTCTCCCCGTCTTGAAACCACATTTTTAATCTGCCTTTGGATTCCTTTTGGGTCTCAGATTCTGTTCTTCTCTAGGGTGATTAAAGTTGCTCTTGCCTTTGAGAGAGTTTCAAGGTCCACCAAAGGATCAGGCCTGTGGATAGTATATATTTTAGGGAAGATCACCTCCCAAATAGCTTCCACATTAATGGACTCCACTGGAAGTTATGTGTGATGTTATACAGAGAGAATGTAGAAGTTATTTATATAGATAATGGAAAAGTCCTAAAAATGTTGAATATAAGTGCATAAGCTCTGCCGTATGGGCAAAGATAGTGGTGCCGCCAAAAAGGAATTGGTAGTCTGGTGTGCAGATGCTAATGGCTAGGTGGCTCAAAATGTTTGCCCTTCCTGTAAGAGTATCTCAAAGGTGACTTGGGAGCATCACAATGTATGGAACGCAAAGGTAGGGAGGAAGAATCTGCCCTCTCCTCCATGCATGCAGTATCATAATAGCTGCTCAGAAACACGCAACTTCCAGCACGCAAGAAATGAGGGAAGGGACATGCATGCAGAGAAACAGAGCAAATTCCATCTGTACCTGGTCCTAAACTACAGTGATACAGCGTCACTGATACGTCTCCGCCCTCAGCTTATTCATTCATGACTACAGAGAATGGGAAAAGGGACTGTGTCAGGTCACCGGAGAGTCACTGTGAGCAAACAGCTCTGTCCTAAGAGTTCAACACTTGGATGAAGGGAATGCACAGAAGGAGGATTGTTAGTGATGAGTAATTTTAATGATTCAGAGGGGCTTCGCGTGCCTTGTGTCCAGGCTGTGGCGTCCTGAGATCTGGTACTAAGCTACCCCAATATCCTTAACAAAATGTGTACTTTTTCTGGTTCCAATGTGGCTTGCAGCTGGGCAAGTACAAGCAACACAAGTTTGTTTGATTTCAAGAACTGTGTTTCTGGGTTAAACCGAGTCCAGTTTCAGTGTTCTTTATTCATAGATGGGAAAATGGCAGCCTTTGGTGCATGGCGGTGCATAGTGAGGAAGATGTCCTGACCTGTTACTGCATCCAAGCCTGTTTGCCAGCCAGATGCCTATGCCACTTTGTACATTGAGCTTTACATGGGTTAGTGGGAAATTGAACCTGAGCCAACAGGCTTTGCAAGCAAACACCTTTAACTGCTGGATTATCTCCGCAGCCCATAGACTAAGTTTTGAGACCATGTTCCAGGAGTGGATCCAAGGGCAGAGAGGTCATTGGACTTGTCACCTGTCTTCTGCCAGAGGTGCAGTGTCCACTTCAGTGGCAGCAGACCCCTTTTATTCTTAGAGGTGTGACCCAATATCACCACATTAACTCCTGAGGCAAGCTTATATCTGGGTGTCACTGAGAAAAAAGACTTTCCCAGCCTTTGGCACTTGAGAGCTAAACACATCTTGTTGTCATGACAGCATGACCTCAAAGGGAAACTTTACAAACAAGATGGATAAGAGGGTGATTCACTATCCTGGAGAAAGCAAAATCCTGGCCACCCCTAGGGCTTTCAGATCAAGAAGAGTTGCTGAGGGCTGGAGAGATGGCTTAGTGGTTAAGGCGCCTGCCTGCTAAGCCTAAGAACGTCAGTTCCAATCTCCAGGTCCCATTTTTAGCCAGATGCATAGAGACACAAGGGCATAATGCCACACTTGCCCACAAGGGGGCACACGCATCTGGAGTTCATTCACAGCAGTTGAGAGACTGCTGGTGCCCCCATTCTCTATCTGTCTTTGTCTCCCTCTCTCTCTGTCTCTCTCAAAAAAAAAAAAAAAGAAGAGTTGCTGAGAAAGGGTAGGTATGAACAATGTCAATGTCAGCCGCATGCCTGCTCCCTACTGCTCTGAAGAGCAGCACCAAGTGCTGGCATGGGAAGAGGGGTTAGAGTCCTGTGTCTGCTGTGGATTAGCTGTCCTGCCCACTGAACCACACTTGGGAGAAAATTAGCCCAGTTACCATTGTGGACTATATCAGACTATCTTTTTTTTTTTTTTGGTAGGGTCTCACTTAAGTCTAGGCTGACCTGAAATTCACTATATAGGCTTAGGGTGGCCTCAAATTCACAAGTGATCCTCCTACCTCAGCCTCCTGAGTGCTGGGATTAAAGGCGTGCACCACCATGCCTGACTGTATCGTGCCATTTCTGATTACGTGTACTGTATGCTTTTCTGATTTTTTCAAGTTCTAGTTCCTGTGTTTTCAACTTTCCCCTTTCTTTAATTGTGCCTTTCCAAGTTTCCAAATATATTATCCAGTTGTGAAGATTTTTCTTCAAGTTGTGCCTGGGTAGAGTTTTCTATGTCAGCAATTTTTTCTTTTAATAATTTGATTTGCTCATCTTTTTTTTTTTTTTTTTAGGTTTTTCGAGGTAGGGTCTCGCTATAGCCCAGACTGAACGGGAACTTACTATGTAGTCTCAGGCTGGCCTTGAATTCCCAGCGATCCTCCTACCTCCATATCCTGAGTGCCTTTATTCTTAATGTATCATATTACTTTCATTTGCTTTTCTAAGAGATTCATTTGCTCTACAAAAACTTTAAATTTGGGCCTGTAATTTTCCATGGTTTTGGGCTAGAGATAACCCCTGTTGTGCCAACTCATGTCCCGCTGCTCTTCTTTCTGTCCATAAGCCATAAACCAGTGATTCCTTGGCTGCTAACTCAGAAATAAACTGGATTTTTTTTCATGATTAAGGGGTTCTATTTGAATGCTCTTTTGCTTATCATCTTCAATCAAAATTTCAAGAGTATTGGTTTGATTTTGTAAATTTGCAGCTACTTCCTGTTTCACCTTGGAAATTTCTATGAGTTTGGTTTTTTGTTCTTTTACCATACAGGTCATATCTTTAGTTAAAGAAGAAGATTCATTTTCTTCTTATTGTGTTATGGGGTTTGGTGTCACACAAGCAAGACCATTGACTCACAGAATGTGAGGCAAAGTTTTATTGGGTAAAAAGAAAGAAAAGAAAAAAAGAAAAGCTGGTGCCCACCAGGACTACACCCAGAGTTCGGGTCCTCAAGATGTAGCCTTGTACAATTCAGAGTGTCAGCTTTTATTGAAAATAGTCCATGATATTCATAGAAAAAACAGGATGGGAGTTAAACCATAAATCACAATTCACATGTTTTAGTTACAGCCATAAAAATAATCTTTTTTTTTTTTTTTTTGAGAGAGACACAGAGAGAGACAGAGAGAAAGGGAGAGGAAGACAGATAGAGATGGGCGCGCCAGCAGCCTCTCAGCTGCTGTGAACGAAATCCAAATGAGTGCGCCCCCTTGTGGTCAAGTGCAGCATTGTGCCCTTGTGTCACTTTGCATCTGGCTAAAGATGGGACCTGGAGATTGGAACCAAATTTAGGGCTTAGGAGGCAGGCGCCTTAACTGCTAAGCCATCTCTCCAGCCCCATAAAAGTAATCTTTAAACATAAAGGAGAATTTGCATTGTGGCAGGGGCATTCCATTCCAGAGGATTAAACAAATTTGTGAATAGTTCTGTTAGTCAATTATAGGAAGCGCCTGGGGGGTGTGAGGCCAGAGTCTCCAAGTGTCTTGCTTATCTGCCCTTAAGGATTTTGCTTATCAGTGCAGGTTCAGGGTAATGCTATTCACATCAGCAGAGCATCCTGTTTATCTACCATCCCTGCCTGCTCAAGCAATGTGTAAGGTGACTTCTATTTTTCTCTAAGCTTGTTGTAAAGAAATAATAACATTTTGCCCTCTTTACAATTGAGCCCAGATTAGAGTGTGTTTGCTCTTGACTAACTCAGTTGCAACCTAATATCTTTAAATCTTCTGGCTTTAGGAGTCAAAGCAAATACTGCTGGTTTAAGATGTCAATCTTTTCTTGGTATTCTTTGATTTCTTGCTTATGCTTTCTTTCTTCTTTGTCTGTTTCCTTAGCTAATGCATCCTGGAACTCAGCATCACTAAAAAACTCCCTAGTTTCCATTTCTTTCCTGTGTTCCTGTGCCTTCGATGCCAGAGGTTCATGAAGCTGCTGCACTTGGGCCTTTTCTTGGTGAAGGAATTGTGCAGCAAGTTTATTTCTCTATCAGCAGCTGAAGCTTTGAGCTGCACCTCTTGGGTAACTCTTGTCTGTGCCTGCTGCGGCTAGGCTTTCTGCCTCTCCATCTTTTCTAATGCTTTTTCCAGGGTTTGCAAGTGTCTAATGTGATCTTCCTGTTGATCTTTTGCTTTTATTAATTTAATAGTTAGTTTTAAATTTCATTTTGATGTGTGTTAACCATAATTTCAAGTTGAGACTTTGAACTTCTCTCTTTAAAAAGAGTGTCTTTTAGTCTGTCTGTGGTAAGTAAAGCCAGGCTATGAACATCTTTTTTCTTTTTCCTTTTTTTTGGTTTTTCAAGACAGGGTCTCACTCTAGCTCAGGCTGAGCTGGAATTCACTATGTAGTCTCAGGTTGGCCTTGAACTCATGGTCATCCTCCTACCTCTGCCTCCCCAGTGCTGGGATTAAAGGCGTGTGCCACCACGATCGGCTGAACATCTCTTTCCTCCCTTGCTTGCTTATGCAGTTTATCAGTATAATCCATAAGTTTCTTTTCAGCTTGTTCAGCTTTTTCCATATCATCTCTTTCTCTTGGTCTAGCTGTTCCACAAGGGACCAGTAAATGTTGTTTTCTGAGCCACTTTTGTCTACCTTAATTATCACATTCTTGTGATCATCTAATTCTCATACTATATTACAGTTTGCTAAAGATGGTCTCATGTACAAGTCTTTAAAGTAAGGTTGTCCATTCTTTCAATTATAACTTATAAAAGCACTGTTGTTTTTATTGTGGTGCTTAATAGGTTGAGTAGTTCTGGCATAATATGGCATTTTTGATCATCTAGGAATTTTCTATGGCATTTTTAAATTTTCATTTATTTATTTGAGAGAGAGAGAGAATGGGCATGCCAGGGCCTCCAGCTACTGCAAACAAACTCCAGACACATGTGCCAGCTTGTCCATCTGGATTACATGGGTCCTGGGGAATCAAACCAAGGTCCTTTGGCTTTGCAGGAAAACACTTTAACTGCTAAGCCATCTCTCCAGCCCTGTGGCATTCTTTTGTGTTTCCATAGGCTCTTTCAGAAGTTATATCTGTGTCTCTTTTTGGTTTGCTTTCTTAGGAACATCATTTATTAAAGAATTAGAAGTTTCATTGAGAAGCTGCAAAATTTGATCATACTATTTCTGAAATTTCATCTCATTTTGAAATTCATTTCATGATTAATTTTCTCTGCCTCAGAAGATGGATACACAGATAAAACTCACCATAGTGTCTGTTGGAGTAGTTGTAACTCCAAAGGTGGCAACACATCTGTGGGTGGTGCTACCTGTGGCATGTTGTCAATTACCTCATCTTCACTTATATTGAGGGAGGAATCAGAAGAAACTGAATTATCTAAAGGGGGAATCTTCTAAGCATTGCAGGCATGATGAATACATTTCTGCCAATTTATGGGCTCACCAAATATATTCTTTTTAAAAATTAATTAATTAATTAGATACAGAAAGGGGGGAGAGAGAGAGAAAGAGAGAATGAGAGGGAGAGAGAGAGAGAGAATGGCACGTCAGGTCTTCTAGCCACTGTAAATGAACTCCAGATGCATGCGCCCTCTTGTGTATCTGGCTAATGTGGGTCCTGGGGAATCAAGCCTGGGTCCTTTGACTTTGCAGGCAAGTACCTTAACCACTAAGCAAACCCTCAAGCCCCCAAATATATTCTTGCAATCTAAGATTCTCAGTTGTGGCAAAGTTTGTAGAATGATTACTTTTTAGTTCAACTTTACTTAAGTTCTCAGGACATGGGCAGAATCCAGCCAGCCTCTGTGCTAGAGCATCACACAAATTGCTTCTAGCCCAATCCCAACAAAGTCCCCTTTTTCCTCTGAAACCTCATAAGCCAAGCCTTCACAGTCCCCAGTTCTCTCTGACAGTTAGGTATTTAAAACTCTCACCAGAATGGCCCATTAAGCTCTGCTTACAGCACTGCAAGGCTTCTCTAGTCCAGAGTTCCAAATATTTCCATATTAAATCCACAAACCAGTTCCAAAAGACCAAAAACCACATGGTCAGGTTTATTGTAGCAACCCCATTCCTGGCACCAATTTTCTGTAGCAGTTACCTTTTCTTTGCTGGGACAAAATGCTTGACCAGAAGCAGCTTATGGAAGGAAAGGGTTTATTTTGGCTTACAGTTTTGAGGAGAAGTTGGGTTATGGCAGGAAAAGCATGGCAGAATAGACAAGTGGAACATTACATCTTGTCACAGCAGCAGGATGTATTCTGGCAAGGGGGTGGTATGCAATGACACATCTCCTCCAGCAAGGCTCTACCTGCTGGTGATCAAGTAAGAGGCTTAATCACTAACACTTGAGATGATGGGGTCTCAAAATACTCCAGTGAGTATTTTTTTTCAGGGTAGGGTCTTGCTCTAGCCCAGGCTGACCTGGAATTCACTATGTAGTCTCAAGATGGCCTTGAATTCACAGCAATCCTCCTACCTCTGCCTCCCAAGTGCTGGGATTAAAGGTGTGTGCCACCATGCCCATGTTCCAGTGAGTATTTTTGTCTAAAATCAGGTTGCTGTAGCTCCATGGGCCAACGTCAATGTCAGGAACTGCTATGCCATTCCATTGATCTATCTTTATGTTCTTGTGCCAGTACCGTGTTTGTGTTACTATGGCTCTATAATATAGGTTGAAATCAGGCTTGGTGATACCTCCTCCTGCATTTTATTTATTTTATTTTCTCAGGTTTATTTTGGCTATCTGAGTTTCTTTGTGCTTTCAAATAAATTTTAAGATTGTTTCTATTTCTGTGAAAAATGATATTAAAGTTTTTAAGGTGATGTCATTGAATCTGTAAATTTCTTTTGGTCAGTTAACCATTTTCACTCTCTTCTGCAAATCTATGAGGGTTAGTGATTTTTCCATCTTTCACTGTCTTCAATTTCTCTCTTGAGTGTTAAAATTTTCATTATAGAAGTCATTCATTTTCTTGGTTATGTTTATTCCTAGATTTATTTTATTTTAGTTTTCTTTTTATTCATTTCCTTATTATTATAATATATTTTTTAATTTTAATTTTTTTTTGAGGTAGGGTCTCACTCTGGACCAGGCTGACCTGGAATTAACTATGTAGTCTCAGGGTGGCCTTGAACTCACAGCAATCCTCCTACCTCTGTCTCCCAAGTGCTGGGATTTAAGGCATGTGCCACCACACCTGGCTAATTTTAATTTTTAAAATTGACAACTTCCATAATTGCAGACAATATCCCATGGTAATTCCCTCCTTCCCCCACTTTCCCCTTTGAAACTCCACTCTCCATCATATCCCCTCCCCCTCTCAATCAGTCTCTCTTTTATTTATTTATTTATTTTTTTGGTTTTTCGAGGTAGGGTTTCACTCTGGTCCAGGCTGACCTGGAATTAACTATGTAGTCTCAGGGTGGCCTTGAACTCTCAGCGATCCTCCTACCTCTGCCTCCCGAGTGCTGGGATTAAAGGCGTGCGCCACCACGCCCGGCTTCTCTTTTATTTTTATGTCATCATCTTTTCCTCCTATTATGGTCTTGTGTAGGTAGTGTCAGGCACTATGAGGTCATGGATATCCAGGCCATTTTGTGTCTGGAGGAGCATGTTGTAAGGAGTCCTACTCTTCCTTTGGCTCTTACATTCTTTCTGCCCCCTCTTCCACAATGGAACCTGAACCTTGGAAGGTGTGTTAGAGATATTTTAGTGCTGAGTGCTCCTCTGTCCCTTCATCTCAGCACCATGGTGCCTTCTGAGTCATCCCAAGGTTGCCACCATCTGAAAAGAGAAGCTTCTCTAACCAAAAGTGAGAGTAGCATTAATATATGGGTGTGGACATTAGAGAAGTGCTTACTGGGCAGTTTGGTGAGCATAGTATATACATTTAGCCAGACACCAACAAACATTACACCCCTAGGGCTCATGACTACTCCTGTTGTAGGTTTTCAGTGTCAGGGATGTATTCCCTCCCATGGAGTGGGCCTCCAGTCCAATTAGAAAGCAGTTGTTTCCCCCATAACAAACATGCCACTATTGCATCCGTTGGGTCATTTGGCCTGGGTAGCCAAATTTAAAGCTTGCAGTGTTCACTGTTGAGTATCATCCCTGGTGATCTCTCTCTCCCATTGAACTGCATGCAGCATAGCTTTTTCCAGCTGTCTGTCAGCTGGTCCACATGGAGGAGGCTTTCAACTCAGCTCCAGCAGGATTTCTCAGTGACCTTCCAGTCCACGTGTGTGGAGTCTTCAGCAATAGGGTCTTACCATCTGTGGTAGTTTGAATATATGTCCCCCAATATATTCAGTGTTTTACTAGTTAAAGTTTGCATCTGCAATCACCTTGCTAAAGGCAATGTCACTGGGGACCGGTCTTAAGGTGTGGTGATGGTTTGAGAGTCCATTGTAAAGATGTGCAAATGTGCCTAGCAGGAGTTCCTGAAGTGTGCTGTGTGACCTTTTGGCAATAGTTTTGCTCTGTGTGCTGTGGTGGCCGGTTGGCTTTTGCTCTCTCTGTTTGGCCCTGTGAAGAGCAAGCTGCCTTTCCTGCCTTTATGGAACTTCTCCTGGATCTGTAAGTTTCAATAAATAATATCCCTTCCTCCATAACTGTGCCTGGTCTGGAAGTTCATCTCAGCGAACCTGAAGCTGTCTGCTACAGTAAAGTGGTACCGAGGAGTGTGGGGTGAGATGAACCTGACCGTGTGGATATTCGTCTTTTGGAACCTTTGTTTTGGAGGAATGGGCATGGACTTGGTGCTTGCAACTAAAGATGCCTTCTGGAGTGGTAAGCCAAGTTTTATGGACTATTCTGATGAGAGTTTGAGAATGCTAAGTGCAGATAGTACTGAACTTCGAGGCTTGTCTTATGAGGCTTCTAAGGGGAAGGAAAGACTGCAGAGGACTTTGTTGGAACTGGGCTACTGGCATAAGGGATGGCTATGTTCCGCTATCCAGGCCCAGAAAGTTTGATCAAGGTTAAATTTGTAATGGACTGATGTGCTTGGCTAAGATATCGGACTGAGATTTTAAAATTTTAAGTTGGAAAACCTCAAGCACGTTAAAAGTAGAGGCAATGAGACTGGTTTAATTTACTGGAGCTGCTATTGTCAAACACATTAGCAATCTTAAGGAAGGTGGAAGGAAGGTTGCCTGACTGATTTACATTAAAACAATGGAGAGGATGCCTGAGGAAAGACTGTTAAAAATGCAAATTCTTGGAAAGAGCTGACTGGAGAAGGAACCTTCTTTTCAAGGCTATGATTTATTTTGTCCCTGGATTAAGAATATGGCTGTGTCCTGCACACCTGGTATTGGTTTTGGAAGCATGAAAAATGCATGGAGTGGTCATGAATTGCACACGGTTCCAGGAGCCGCTGCTGAGATGCGGCATGAGGCAGGGCATGAAGACCCTCAGGAATAGGCTGGAAGAGCCTTTGGAAGATGGACTGTGGTTTGCATGGAGACCTGAAGATGTTTTGGATATACCAGGACTGTGCAAAAGGGCTACCATGGAGTGCAGTGTTGGCATGGGATGAAAGTTTTCCCTGGCTACTCTGCCCAGCTGGAGGGAAGGAATTGGAAAACCTGGAGACTGTCAGTCTCGGGTTATATTGAACTTGAACTGCAGAAGTTTGATGACTGTTGATGGTGGTTGAGTTTGCATTGTTTTAGTTTCTCCTTGCTATTTCTTATATAGTTAGAATGTTTACTATGTGCCTTTACATGTTGAAAATATTTAACTTGTTTGATTTTACAGGACTCACTATCTTAAGTTGATCAAGACTGTGAGAACCTTTGAAATTGGACTGAGTACAGTTTACAATGTGTGGTAGTTATAAATCTATTGGGGGCCAGGAGCTAAATCTATTGGGGGCCAGGGGCGGAATGTGGTAGTTTGAATATATGTCCCCCAATATATTCAGTATTTTACTAGTTAAAGTTTGCTTCTGCAATCACCTTGCTAAAGGCAATGTCACTGGGGGCCGGTCTTAAGGTGTGGTGATGGTTTGAGAATCCATTGTAAAGATATGCAAATGTGCCTAGCAGGAGTTCCTGAAGTGTGCTGTGTGACCTTTTGGCAATAGTTTTGCTCTGTGTGCTGTGGTGGCTGGTTGGCTTTTGCTCTCTCTGTTTGGCCCTGTGAAGAGCAAGCTGCCTTTCCTGCCTTTATGGAACTTCCCCTCGATCTGTAAGTTTCAATAAATAATATCCCTTCCTCCATAACTGTGCCTGGTCTGGAAGTTCATCTCAGCGAACCTGAAGCTGTCTGCTACACCATCTATTCCTGGTGGGAAACCAAAGGCCTCGGAAATGGTCTGTAATGTTTTGGGGTTATCAGTGACCTCCCTGGCCAACAACTCACTGGAAGGTATCCCATCCCTGGCACTGAAAATTTTCTGGTAACAATCTATGGCTTCTGAGTGTTCCATTGTCCAGAAAAGTAGGTTTCCATATGACTTATTTATATCCTCTTGGATTTTGATTAGCTCTCCCTCCACCTTTGCCTTTATTCAATCTCTTCCCCTGACCTCACTTAGTCCTTTTCACCCCCATTAATTTGTCCTTCTCCCTCCCTTTATATTCCCTTTATATCCCCTTTCTAGCTTACTGGCTTCTGCTACTGAGTTTTATTCCTACTCACATAGAAGTCCAATCATTTGTAGCTAGGATCCACATATGAGAAAGAACATGTGACATTTGACTTTCTGGGCCTGGGTTACTTCACCAAATATAATCCTTTTCGGATCCATCCACTTTTCTGCAAATTTCATAGCTTCATTTTTCTTTACTGCTGAGTAGAACTCCATTGTGTAAATGTGCCACATCTTCATTATCCACTCACTCATCAGTTGAGGGACATCTAGGCTGGTTCCATTTCCTAGATATTGTGAATAGTGGCAATAAACATGGTCAAGCAAGTATCTCTAGGGTAGTGAGACGAGTCCTTAGGATATGTGCCTAGGAGTGGTATAGCTGGGTCATATGGTAGATCTATTTTTAGCTGTGTCAAGAACCTTCACACTGATTTCCACAATGGCTGGACAAGATTGCATTCCCACCAACAGTGTAGAAGGGTTCCTCTTTTTCCACATCCTAACCAGCATTTATGGTCATTTGTTTTCATGATGGTAGCCAATCTGAAGGAGTGAGATTGAATCTCAACGTAGTTGTAATCTGCATTTCCCTGATGACTAGGGATGTAGAACATGTTTTTAGATGTTTATATGCCATCTGTATTTCTTCTTTTGAGAAATCTTTATTTAGTTCCATGGCCCATTAAAAATTTTTTTTTAATTCATTTTATTAGAGACACAGAAAGAGAGAGTGAAAGAGAAACTGAGAGAGAATGGATGTGGCAGGGTCTCTAGTCATTGCAAATGAACTCCAGATGCATGGGCCAACATGTGCATCTGGCTTACGTGGTACCTGAAGAATTGAACCTGGGTCCTTAGGCTTCACAGGCAAGCGCCTTATCTACTAAGCCATCTCTTCAGGCCCCATGGCCCATTTTTAAATTGGGTTGTTTGATTTCTTATTATTTATTTATTTATTTATTTATTTATTTATTTATTTTGGTTTTTCGAGGTAGGGTCTCACTCTGGTCCAGGCTGACCTGGAATTAACTATGTAGTCTCAGGGTGGCCTTGAACTCACAGTGATCCTCCTACCTCTGCCTCCCGAGTGCTGGGATTAAAGGTGTGAGCCACCACGCCTGGCTTATTATTTATTTTTTGAGTTCTTTGTATATCCTAGATGTTAATCCTCTGTCAGATGTGTAGCTGGCAAAGATTTCTCCCATCCTATAGGTTGCCTCTTTGCTCTATTCACAGTGTCCTTAGCTGTACAAAAGCTTTGTAGTTTCATGAAGTCCTCATGGTTGATCTGTGGTTTTATTTTCCTGAGCAATTAGGGTTATAATCAGAAAGTCTTTGCCAAGACCAATATGTTGGAGGGTTTCCCCTTACTTTTTCCTTTTTCAGGTCTGATATTAAGGTCATTGATCCATTTGGACATAATTCTTGTGCATGGAGAGAGATAAGGATCTATTTTCATCCTTCTACATATCTAGTTTTCCCAGCACCATTTCCTGATGAGGCTGTCTTTCCTCCAATGAGTATTATTGGCATTTTTTGCCAAAGATCAGGGGGCTATAGCTACCCAGACTTACATCAGGGTCCTCTATTCTGTTCCATTGATCTACATGTCTGTTTTTGTGCCAGTACCATGCTGTTTTTGTTACTATGGCTCTGTAATATAATCAGATATGGTGATACCATCAGCCTTATATTTGTTGCTCAAAATTGTTTTAGATATTCGAGGTTTTTTTGTGCTTCCAAATGAATTTTTGGATTGTTTTTCCTATTTCTGTGAAGAATACCATTGGAATTTTGATGGGGATTGCATTAAATATGTAGATTGCTTTTGGTAAGATTGCCATTTTCAGAATATTGATTCTTCCAATCCAAGAACTAGGGATGTCTTTTTATTTCCTAGTGTCTTCTGCAATGTCTTGCTTGAGTGTGTTAGAGTTTTCATTGTAGAGATCCTTCCCTTCCTTGGTTAGGTTTATCCCAAGGCACTTTATTATTTTTTTGATACAATTGTGAATGGGAGTGATTCTCTGCTTTCACCCTCTGTGTGTTCGTTGTTAGCATATAGGAAGTCTACTGATTTTTGTGTGTTTATTTTGTATCCTGCTACATGGCTATAGTTGATAATCAGCTCTAACAGTTTGCTGGTAGAGTCTTTAGGGTCCTTTATATATAGAATCATATCATCTGCAAATAATGATAATTTGATCTCTTCCTTTCCGATTTGTATCCCTTTTATGTGTGTCTCTTGCCTATTGCTATGGCTAAGACTTCCAGTACTATATTAAATAAAAGTGGGGACAGTGAGCTGAATGTGGTGCCACATGCCTTTAATCCCAGCACTTGGGAGGCAAAGGTAGGAGGATCGTCATGAGTTCGAGGCCACCTTGAGACTGCATAGTGAATTCCAGGTCAGCCTGGGCTAGAGTGAGACTCTACCTTGAAAAACAAAACAAACAAACAAACAAAAAGTGGGGACAGTGGACACCCTTGTCTTGTTCCTGATTTTAGTGGAAAAGCTTCAAGTTTTTCTCCATTTAGTATTATGTTGGCTGTGGGTTTGTCATAAATAGCCTTTATTATATTGAGATATGTTCCTTCTATTTCCCTTCTCTGTTGGACTTTTATCATGAAGGGATGTTGGATTTTGTCAAATGCTTTTTCTCCATCTAATGAGATGATCATGTGATTTTTGTCCTTTAGTCCATTTATATAATGTATTACATTTATCGATTTATGTATGTTGAACCATCCCTGAATCTCTGGGATAAAGCCTACTTAGTCAGGGTGAATGATCTTTCTGATATATTCTTGTATTCTGTTTGCCAATATTTTCTTGAGAACTTTTGCATCTATGTTCATGAGGGAGATTGGTCTGTAATTTTCTTTTTTTGTTATATCTTTGTCTAGTTTTGGTATCAAAGTGATGCTGGTTTCATAGAAAGAGTTTGGTTAGGATTCCTTCCTTTCCTATTTTATGGAAAAGTTTAAGAAGCGTTGGTGTTAGTTCTTCCATGAAGGTCTGGTAAAATTGAGCAGTGAATCCTTCTGGGCCTGGAATTATTTTAGTTGGGAGATTTTTTTTTTATAACTGCTTGGATCTCCATACTTGTTATAGGTCTATTTAAGTAGTTAATCTCATCTTGATTTAATTTAGGCAGGTCATATAAATCAAGGAAATCATCCATTTCTTTCAGATTTTCAAACTTAGTGGAGTATATGTTCTTATAGTATGTCCCTATGATTTTTAAAATTTCTCTGGTATCTGTGTCTAAGAATAACCTATACTTCACTTTTCAGAAGAAGAGTATATTTTGTTGTGGTTTCGCTTAAATTCCTCCCTAGGTTGTTTTGGCATGGCTCCTATGTTGCCATCTTACCCAGAAGTCCCTGATTCTATATCTTTACATCTGTATGTATTCATTGAGATTTAGATATTTATGTACATTATGGTTATAATTTTATCCCTCTTTGAATGGGAACAGACAAATGGGGAAACTTAGAGCCCAAGTTTGTACTATTTAAAGTTGTGAGCATCAGTCTCTGGCAGTGAAGTGACAAACAGCACCCCTTACTAGACAGTTACTTCCATGTGACTGTTCTCAAAACTCTTTGACTACCTCCAAGTACAAAAACTCCTCATCCTTATCTGCAAATATATTCCTGCCACAAGACAGATTCATCTTTCCACTGTTTTAACAGGGACTGTGGGAAGCCTACCTCACATGGGCATGAGACAGATCTGCTTACACAGGTTGGAACTGTGGAACAAGTCATACAGAGAAGGTCTGGACTGTGCTGCCTCCAGCTCTTCTTTCATGGTAGACCTCACCATCTTCAACACAGCACCAACAAACTGTTCAGTTATCACAATATGACAGGCATTGTGGGGCATAGTGTGCTCTGCGAAGTACAAGATAGATGACTATTTTTTCCACCTAATGAAAAACATAGTCATAAAATAAGCAATGGCAAACATAAAGGTGGTGAGAAATGTGAGCCTAGGAGTTAAGGGAAACTCAGGGGAAATCTACAGCAAGGACCTATTAAACAGGAGACTGTGGAGGGCTATAAACATTGATAAGAATGTGAAGGTTAGACACACAACTTAGAAAGGAGACCAAGTGAAGATTTATTTATATTATGGTTCAATGTTCCACTTATACCACTTCACTTTGAAAAACTTGGAAAGGGAGCTTGAATCTCTACTAATTACTGATGGTATAAAAGTAGTTTCAGGAAGGAGAGTATTTGCTGAAAATTTTTATTTTAGTTTTTGGGTCATCCTAACACAGGAATTGGGGTTCTCTGCCAATGCACCAATATGATACACCAATGTGCTGATATGATATGGGAATTTTGAGGTGTCTTTGTGAGCTTGAGCACACTGGAGCCTCATTTCTGTTCTTGGGCTGGCAATAATTCAGGAGTTAGGAGAGCCAGAAAACTCAATAGTCATGCAAAACTTTCAGTCAGGTGTCTTTGGGCTCTTGTCTTATGAATTCAACAAATGAAATCCAGAGAGTAGAGGATAAGGTTCAGAAAGATTTTATTGCAGCTTAGAGTTTTAGGAGGGAGAGCTTTAAAAGAAGTAAAGGAAGGAGGGAAGACATAGCTTTTGCCAAAAGAGGCAAAGAAGGGGCTTGAGAAACCCACCTTGAGATTCAGGTTGGGTTTTTCTTTTAATGTGAGTCCCCTGGATGGGCAGTGGGTCTAACCACCCTAGTCCTGATGTCAGGTGTCCAGGAAAGGGTAATCTTCCCAGAAAACTTAATTTTCTAGAAAGAGCCTTCTCAGAAAGAGATGGAAAGACTCCACAGGGGGGCAGAGAAAAACAAACAGGGCAGACTGACCTGTAGTAAACGGTAATGACCTAGATTTCCCACGCAGGCCCAAGGTCAATCCCCATGTTTAGTCAAAGAAGAAGCTATTTACTTTGGGATTCTGTTGTTCCTAAACTGCAAGTCATATTTGAGGAAAGTCCTGGCATGTGACATGTCCAGGAACAGGATGTCCACTCTTAAACTTGAGGGTGGTATTATGGTTTGAATCTGAATGAAATATCCCCAACATGGTCATGTTTTAGCGCCCATTCCCCAGATGATGGTGATGTTTAAGGAAACTATGGAGCCTCTAGGAGATAGGCTCTTTCTGCAGTAGGTCACTGGTAGTGGGCCTTTGAAGGCTATGGCCTGGCCCTTGGTTCTAGCCATACTTCCTGGTCCACCATGATAGGAGAAACCCCTGTCACTAACTCCTATCTCCTTGAATGTTGTAATGTCTATCCATCATGATTAACTGAAATCTCCTGGATCTATGAGCCAAAACAATCAGGAAGGAGAAATAAATAAAAAATTTTCACATTGGAGAAAAGAAACTAAATTGTTCCAGTTCACAAATGACATGAGCTTATATATAGAAAATGCTAGCGATTCCATAAAAAAGCTATTAGAGGGCTGGAGAGATGGCTTAGTGGTTAAGGTGCTTACCTGAGAAGCCCAAGGACCTAGGTTTAACTCCCCAGAACTCATGTAAGCCAGATGCACATGGTGGTGCATATGTCTGGAGTTCATTCTCAGTGTCTGGAGGCCCTGTTACACCCATTCTTTCCCTCTTTTAAAAAAACCCCTTGTGGGCTGGAGAGATGGCTTAGCAGTTAAGGAGCCCATCTGCTAAGCCTAAGAATGCTGGTTCCAATCTCCAGGTCCCACATTTAGCCAGATGCAGTGACGTAAGGGCGCAATGCTGCACTTGCCCACAAGGGGGCACACACTCCTGGAATCCGTTCACAGTGGCTGAGAGGCTGCTGGTGCGCCCATTCTATATCTGTTTTCCTCTCCCTCTCTCTCTATGTCTCTCTCCAAAAAAAAAAAAAAAAAAAAAAAAAACCTTTGAGCTGGGTATGGTGGTGCACACCTTTAATCCCAGCACTCAGGAGGCAGAGGTAGGAGGATTGCCATGAGTTCAAGGCCACCCTGAGACTACAGAGTGAATTCCACAGGTCATCCTGGGCTAGAGCAAGACCCTACCTTGAAAAACCAATAAATAAATATAAAAATAAATAAATAAATAAACTTTAAACAAGCTGTTAGAAGTAATAAACAAATACAGTAAATCTATAGGATACAAAAATCTGTAAGTAGTATTCATATACACTAGTATTAAACTATCTGAAAAAGTAGTAAAGAAGGTAATTGCATTTATAATCACTTCAGAAGAAAATATCTAGGAACCAAGGAAGTCTACTATCCCCACAATGAATGGTATGTAACATTGATAAAAGAAATTGAAGCCGGGCGTCGTGAATAAAAGGCAGAGGTAGGAGGATTTCGAAACCCTGAGACTACAGAGTGAAAAAGACGTCAGCCTGACCCAGAAAAAAAAACCAAAAAAAAAAAAAAAAAAAAAAAAAAATTGAAAATATACAAATAAATAGAAATATGTGTTGTGTTCATGGGTTAGAAAGTATTAATATACAGATGCCCCAAACTATCCACAGAATTAATGAAATATCTATAAAGCATCAATGAATCAGAAATGAAAAAAAATCTAAAACATTATAAAAAAACTAGAGGAGCTCTTGAATAGCCAAAGTAATGTTGATGAAAAAAGAACAAAACCCTGTAAATCCCAAGATACAATGTTGGCTACATCACAGTCTTTGGCTTCAAAGTATACTATAGTATTGGTATAAAATCAAATATCTATTACAGTGTAACAGAATAGAAAGCCAGAAATGAATTTGTGGAATGAATAGTCACATGCCAAAGGATGAAAATAGACCCTTACTTACCACCACATACAAATTTAAACAAATGCATTGAAGACTTATATGTGAAACCAGATATTCCAAAACATAAGAGAAAAGCATTACAACCTTACTATGGGCAAGGATTTCTAGGATTACCTTATAAGGAAATAAAAGTAAAAATCAACATATGAGATTATGTAAAAGAAAAAACTTTTTTATAGCAAAGTAAACAATCAACAGAGAGACAACCTACAGAATGGGAGAAGACATTTGTCAACTATTTGACAAGGAATTTTTCTCCAGAGTTTATATCGAAATCAAAAAGACTCATTAAAAATAAATGAACAGGGCTGGAGAGATGGCTTAGAGTTTAAGGCACTTGCCTGCAAAGGCAAAGGACCCAGGTTTGATTCCCCAGGACCCACGTAAGCCAGATGTACAAGGTGGTGCATCACGTGTCTGGAGTTCATTTGCAGTGGCTGGAGGCCCTGGTGCACCCATTCTATCTACTTCTCAGTCTCTCTGTTTCTTTCTTTCTCTCTCTAATCAATAAATAAAAATAAAAAATTAAAAAAATGAACAAAGAAGAATTTAAAAGAACCTTACTTAAACATAGGCAAAGATATGAAAAAATATTTCTCAGAAGGGTTTACAAGAATAGCCAAAGGTATATAAGTAATATTCAACATTACTTGACATCACAGAAATGCAAATAAAGATATGATAACATACGATTTAGAAGGGCTATTATCATAAGAACAAAGAATAATGTTGGTAAGAATAAAGGAACCCTTATACTTGATGTGAATTAAAATTAGTATAGTCACTATGGAACATAACATGGAGGGTGTTCACAAAGCTAAAAATAGAATTACTATAGATCTAGAACTACAGCATATATGTCCAAAGGAAATGAAATAATTATACCAAAGAAACATTTCACTCATATGTTCATGACAATAGCCAAGTTAAGGAATCAATCCAAGCATCTGTCAATACATGCGTGAATAAAGAGAGTGTGGTACATGGATAACCTCTGACTTATAATGATTCTATTTACAATTTTTACTTTATCAGGGTGCCAATGATGTGCACTCAGTAGAAACTTTACTTGAATTTTGATCTTTTTGTTGTTGTTGTTGTTGTTTTTTGAGGTAGGGTCTCACTCTAGCCCAGGCTGACCTGGAATTCACTATATAGTCTCAGGGTGGCCTCGAACTCACAGCATTTCTCCTACCTCTGCCTCCCGAGTGCTGGGATTAAAGGTGTGCGCTACCACACCCTCCTGAATTTTGATCTTTTCTCCAGATAGTGGTATGCTGCTCAAAATCTTCTTCACATAATAAGGCGGCAGGAGTGAGCTGCCGCTCCCTGCCACCCACATGGTCTCAAGGGCAAACAAATGATACTGCACAGTGTACTGTGCTGTTAAGCTATGATGTTTGGTGGACTGGCTGTATGTAAATGACTTTTTTGTTGGTGTATGTGTGTGCTTATTTAATGCGTGTATGCACATGTATGTGCCCTTGTGGCGCCTGCTGTGAGAATCACTTTCCAGGGGTGTCTAGAGTAGAACAGCCAGTGTCCCACTCCATTGCTCTTCCATCTGGTCTTGTTTTGAGCAGGAGTCTTTTTTTTTGTACTGTTTCTAGATCTTACAGAGTTCTGTTGATTCTTGGGTCTCTACTCTGCTGTGGGACTGGGGTGACAGATGCATGTGGCAATGCCCAGCCATTTTATATGGGAGATTTGAACTCGGGCAGTCTTCAGCTCCCTTTGGCCTTCATGCTTGCACAGGAAGCATGCTTGACCACTGAGACATCTCTGCAGCCCTGAAATGCAGATAGGGAATGGGTCCATCAGGGCCTTCTGCCACTGCAAATTAACTCCAGATGCATGTGCCACCTTGTGCATCTGGCTTATGTGGGTCCTTTAGCTTTGCAGGCAAGTGCCTTGACCACTAAGCCATTTCTCCAGCCCTGAAATGTATTTTTGATGTGATGTTTGAAAACTTATTATGGGTTTATTGATATATATAACACCACTGTAAACAGAGGACCATCTGGATACAAACCTGGTGGCACTGTTTTGGAAGATTGTAGAATCTTTGGGAGATGTGACCTCACTGGGAGTGAGTCTATGGGCAGCAGGCCTTGAGGTTTATCGTTTGGATCCACTTCCTGTCCTATCTCTGCTCCTTGGTCTGCGTGATGTAAGCAAGCAGCTGTGGGCATCTGCAACTATAGCCTGGACCATGCACCTCCCACCCACTTCACTGCCTTGATGGACTGTGCCTTCAAACTGTAAGCAAAAACAAACAAACAAACAAACAAACAAACAAACAAACAAACAAACAAACACAATTCTTGTGGCTGGAGAGATGGCTTAGAGGTTAAGGCACTTGCCAGCACAGCCTAAGAACCCAGGTTTGATTCCCCAGGACCCACATAAGCCAGATGCACATGGTGATACATAAGTCTGGAGGTTGTTTGCAGTGGTTAGAGGCCCTGGTGTGCTCATTCTGTCTCTCTATCTTCTCTCTCTCTCTCTCAAATACATACATAGGTGGGCATGGTGGCACACGCCTTTAATCCCAGCACTTGGGAGGCAGAGGTAGGAGGATTGCTGTGAGTTCAAGGCCACCCTGAGACTACATAGTTAATTCCAGGTCAGTCTGGGCCAGAGTGAGACCCTACCTCGAAAAACCAATATATATATATAAATTTTTTTTTTTCTTTTTGGTTTTTTTTTTTGAGGTAGGGTCTCACTCTGGCCTAGGCTGACCTGGAATTAACAATGTAGTCTTAGGGTGGCCTTGAACTCATGGTGATTCTCCTACCTCTGCCTTCCAAGTGCTGGAATTAAAGGCGTGCACCACCACACCTGGCCCTATATATATATATTGGTTTTTCGAGGTAGGGTCTCACTCTGTTCCAGGCTGACCTGGAATTAACTAAGTAGTCTCAGGGTGGCCTTGAACTCACTGCAATCCTCCTACCTCTGCCTCCCGAGTGCTGGGATTAAAGATGTGTGCCACCATGCCCGGCTCCAATATATATATTTTTTAAAAGAAAAAATTCTTGGGCTGGAGAGATGGCTTAGTGGTTAAGGTTCTTGCTTAAAAAGCCTAAGGATCCAGGTTTGATTCCCCAGTACCCATGCAAGCCCTGGAGTGCCCATTCTCTCTCTCTTTCTCTCTACCTCTTTCTCTCTTATAAATAAATAAAATATTTTAAAAGAAAAATTCTTGGGCTGGAGAGATGGCTTAGCAGTTAAGGTGGTTGCCTTCTTTTTATGTGACAGGGAGGAAAGAGAGAGAGAGAGGGAGAGAATTGGTGTGCCAGGGCTTCCAGCCACTGCAATTGAACTCCAGACATGTGCACCCCCTTGTGCACATGTGTGACTTTATGTGCTTGCATCATTTTGTGTGTCTGGCTTACGTGGGAGAGTCAAACATGAGTCCTTAGGCTTCACAGGGAAACACCTTAACCACTAAGCCATCTCTTCAGCCCTATTTTTCACTCTTTACTGTAGAAGGCAATGTTTGCCTCTTCTGCTATGGGAAAACACAGCAAACTGTATGGCAGAAATGGCTATCTATTTTGAAAAGAGAGATTTTTAGGCACAAGATACAAATTCTTATACCACCAATTGTCATTAATGACTGCACATGGATGAAAGAGTGACCTTTAAAAAGTTGCTTTGGGGCTGGAGAGATGGCTTAGAGGTTAAGGCATTTGCCTGCAAAGCCAAAGGATCCAGGTTCGATTCCCCAGGACCCACGTTAGCTGATGCACAAGGGGGCACACACGTCTAGAGTTCGTTTGCAGTGGCTGGAGGCCCTGGCATACCCATTCTCTCTCTCCCTCTTTCTCTGTCAAATAAAGAAATTAAAAAAAGGTTTTTAGCCAGGAGTGGTGGCTCACGCCTTTAATCCCAGCACTCGGGAGGCAGAGGTAGGAGGATCACCATGAGATCGAGGCCACCCTGAGACTACATAGTGAATTCCAGGTCAGCCTGGACTACAGTGAAACCCTACCTTGATAAACCAAAAAAAAAAATTATTTTTAAAAAGTTGCTTTGGCAAAAGTAAAGGTGACTGGCACAAGTTCCCAACACACCATCAATGACACATTGCTATGCATAAAAAAGACATTCTACCCATCATGCTTGAGCAACTAGATATGATGACCATCCTCTGAGCAGCACAGTATTTCAGTGCTGTGTTCAGGAAGGAGTGAGCACAGTGTCCCTGAACAAGAGTCAACAATGCTGTTTTCCATAACATTCAAATATGAAATGAGTGGAATGACAACCTTTGTCTGTTTCCTTCGTTAATTCTCTCATCTTTCTAAACCATGTGGTGGCTGCCACCTTCTCTCTGTACCCTATTCTGAAATACTTCACGTCTTATGGGGATACTATTTCTGTGTCTTTCACACAGCACACAGACTTTTGATCATAATTCTCTTTGCTCTAGCTGAAAATTTCCATGAGTGTGTGTAGGATCAAAGATACCTCCAGAACATTGTAATTTGAAATAAATACGTCATAATGGATGACTTGTAAATTGACAAAAATAATCATTATGAACAAGAGATACTTACCTGTCTGTTAAATGTCACATAGGAAATTTCCTACCAACACTTCAGTCATGAATATAAATTTAGCTATTGAATTCAGTGACTGAAATTCACACACCAGGTCTCACTGGAAGAGAAGGAAACCAGCATAGTGAAGCCTCTCGGTAGAATCAAAACAGTTCAACGCGACTTCTATGTTTCATCCCACCAGCCTCTATCTTCTTGTCTAGCACCCTTTTCAACATTACCCAACTTCTACCTTCCAGATCCCTGTTTAGAAAAACCTTTCCCAGAATGCCTCCCCTCAGTCTGCAGGTTAAATCAATGATGTATAACCTGTTCTAGGAATTCTCAAACTTGATTATGTTGTGCAATAATTTGAGGACTTGAAAGAATCTACTGGATACTGAATATCACTCCAGACCCTCTCATATGACTCCTGTAGGTGGTAGAGCCTGAGCGATGAAGGGTAACTTTTTTTGGATTACTAGGGATCAAATCTAGGGCTTTATGCATCAAGGGCAATTGCTCTTCCAAGTAGCCACATTTTAGCCTGTAAAAGTAGGTAAACATTGAATTTTTGTTTCTGTCGTGTTCTGGATTGAAGCCAGGGCCTCACAAAAGCACTCTACCACCAAGCCATACTCCCAACCCGTCACTGAAATGTGTGTGTGTGTGTGTGTGTGTGTGTTGTGTTTAGTCTGTATGATGTGGTGTGCTGTGTGTGTGGGTATGCACACCCCCTGCATCTGTGTGGCAGCCAGAGAATGTTGGTTTTCTTCCTCTATCACTTACCTGCTTGTTTCCTTGAGATGTGGCCCCAGAGATTCTCTAGTCTCTGCTCCCCACTGGGATGAAGTTATCGACATGGGTGGCTATGCCAAGCTGTTTCCATGAGTGCTGAGGAATTGAACTCAGGTAGGCTCAGGCCCCCTCAGGCCATCATGCATGGGAAGTGCTCTTACCAGCTGAGCCATCTCTCTAGCCCCCATCACTGAGGTTTTGATCAACCTCCCAGATATTCTAAATTTGAAATCAAGGCTGAATAATTCTGAGCTGGCATAACATTTATAATAAAATGTGTGAATTACTTGCTTAAACCTACTTGGAGATACATTAAACAACATGAGTGACTTGCTGAGCTGTGGCCATCCCGACAACGAAGGACCATCAGATTCACGTCCTATTTACTTTTCAAAGTCACTAGACTAGAAAATGTGATTATGTGACTCACATTTGCTAGAGCAGTAATCAATGGTGGCTGAAAAAAAAAAAAAAAAAGACAATTCAAAGCATACACACTACTGTGCTATTTCCAAACACCCAAGTCATGGACTCGTGAGAGGAAGATGAAGCCTTACCTCAGTCACAGTGTTGGAAAGGAAGATGCTTGAGTCATCCACGCAGGCCTGTGTCTGGCTTACTCAGGTTTGAGAAGGTTGCATTTGTATGAAGAAGCATTCTCTGCAGCTGGGTGAAATGGTGACACTTCTCTGGCCTCTGTTTTGAATCCACTGGGATGGAGATTCTCAGGAGGGCTTCTTGGCTGAGCATGCCAGTGTCATTGTCAGAGGTTGGGTCGTTGTCAATGAAATGGCGCCAGAAGTGATGACCAGGGATGGCTGCAGTAAAATTCTCCATTAGAACACGAGGGACAGTGATGATATTGCACATAAAAAGGAAAATTATCTGGGGGATCTGAAATCTTCGCAGGCTGCTGACTTGATTTAGGAGGTCCTGAAAGGCCATGCAGCCTGAATGGCTACCTACAATGGGAAGAAATGATGATTATCCTACATACGTGCAAAGAAAAAAAAAAAAAAACAGTTCTGTTTCACTGACAGGCTCAAAAGGGTTAATCCTGACTCTACTTCCTAACAGGTCTCTTTCTGTTTTTGCATTAGGGTCACAGGACTAGGGTCCCCTAGTGATTTGGGGGTCAGGTGGAGAGCTGTCTCCTTTAGTCACCTACCAGAATATTTTGCTGATGTGCAAAAGTATCTGTTATTTAATCAGTTAAAGTTCAACTTGTAAGAAATCTTGTCCTCACAAGGCCCCATGGTTAACTGTGGACATTGATCTGCACATTCTATTAAAAGCAGAATAAATTATCTGTTACATGGCATCCAGTCTTTCAGAGTGTTTAATTTGTGAGACTCTGAAGTGCTTCATTTTTCTTTTTTTTAAAAAAAATTTTATTTGGGTTGGAGAGATGGCTTAGCGGTTAGGGCACTTGCCTGCAAAACCAAAGGACCCAGGTTTGACTCCCAAGGATCCACGTAAGTCAGATGCATAAGGGGGTGCATGCATCTGGAGTTCATTTGCAGTGGCTGGAGGCGCTGGCTCGCTCATTCTCTCTCTCTGTGTACCTGCCTATTTTTGTATCTCTCTCAAATACATAAATAAATAAATAAAATATTTTATTTATTTGAGAGAGAGATTGAGAGAATGGGCATGCCAGGGCTTCTTGCAACTGCAAATGGCCTTCAGATGCCATGTGCCACTTTGTGCATCTGGCTTTACATGGGCAGTGGGGAACTGAACCCATAGTAGCAGACTTTGTAAGCAATCACCTTTAACTGCTGAGCCATCGCTCCACCCCAAGTGTTTTATTTTTCTGTTCCAGGGAACTGAGTGTTTGTTTAGTATTGAATTTGCTTAAAAGAGCTAATGAAAACAATGTGAAATTGAAGTATGGGACTGGAGAGATGGCTTAGCACTTAAGGTGCTTGCCTCTGAAGCCTAAGTATGCATGTTTGAATTTCCAGGTCTCACATAGCCAGATGCACAGTGATTCAAACATGCAATGTCGCACATGTGCATAAGGGGGTGCATGTGTCTGGAGTTTGTTCACAGTAGCTGAAGAGCCCTGGTGCACCCATTCTCTGTCTCTCTGCCTCGCTTTCAAAAATAAAATAATGAAAAAATGAAGCATGGTGCAATTCTTTACTTTTGCTAACTGCCATTAATTCTCACTGAAATGACATTTCTCAAAGTAGGGGGGAAATAGGTGAAGGGAAGTGGAAGGTTAGCTAGTACTAAGCTCTCATAGAACTTGGTTGATTCAGATAATATTTGTGTTGCTATTTTCTGTTCTAGTTGCAGAAATACAGTAAGTTTATTTAACATTTGAGGGTATTATATTCAATGAATAAGAGAGAAGTGCATAAACATCTATATTCTGCTATTATGAATATTTCTACACATCTACGAGACACAATGCAGTATAGAAGATATAGAGGCAAGATATGGGTGGAAATGTTATGTTAATGAGGCTGAAAACTTACTAACAGTTACATCTCACTATAAAACCTTTCAGAGTTGTAAGAGTTGAGGGGCACAGCACAGAGGTCTAGTGCTTGCCTAACATGTGCGAGGCCCTGCATTTGATTCCTCAGTCCCTGATGCCATTGTGCAATTATCATCGCTACAGGGCCTTTTCATGTCCACATGAGAAAACCATACCCACTCCCCATCACTGCCCAGTTCTTACACACTGCTAGTCTGTGATGACCACTCATCTATGTTCTGTCTATGGACTTGCCTATTGTGAGCTTTGGAAATAGACTGAATCGTAAAGCACTAGGTCTTCTCTGCCTTCTTCACTTAATGTTTTCAATCTTCACTTGTATTGTGGCATGTATCATTCCTTCAATATCTTAATTCTTTTTGCTTATCCATTCTTGAGTTGATGGGCATTTGGGTGGTTTCCGTTTTGGGCCATGGTTAAAAATGATATTAAGAATGTTAAGGAATTGTGGCCTAATGCAAAATCACTGGGATTACTCTCATATTCCATCCCAGGATTTTTACATTTAGGTCTGAATCCTTCTTAGTTCTTCTATTTTAATGGAGTAATGTCAGTGCCAAATTCATTTTGTTGCTATTATCAAGTTGCATTTGTAGTAATTTTTTGAAAATGTTTATCAAAAAGTCTATCAGAAGTTCGACAGATGGCTCAGTGGTTAAGGCACTGCCTGCAAAGCCTAAGGACACAGGTTTGGTTCTCCAGTACCCATGTAAAGCCAGATGCACAAGTGACACATGCATCTGGAATTCATTTGTAGTGGCTAGAAGCCCTGGTGCATCCATTCTCTCTATGAAATAAATAACTAAAATATTTTTAAAGGTTCTTTAAAAAGTCTATCAAGTCTGGAGAGATGGCTTAGCAGTTGAGGTGCTTGCCTGCAAAGCCTAAGGACCCATGTTCTACTCTCCAGATCCCACATTAGCCAGATGCACAAAGGTGAGGCAAGTGCAACGTCTCATGTGCCCAGTAGGTGGTGCAAGCGTCTGGTGCTTGAGTGTGGTGGCTGAGGCCCTGGCACATCAATTCTCTTATCTCTCCAAAAAATGTTTTAAAAAGTCTATCCAGCCAGCCATGATGTTAACATACAGAAACTCCCAAGAGTTGTATAGCAACTAACCCTTCTCCAACACACAATAGAAGGGGGTTATCAAAAAGGACTTAAGCCATATTTGGTCAAGGTTAAAGTGACCCTACTAGAGAGTGTCAGCTAGGGACTGGGGGCAGGACTTGCCTTGCAATGCCAACTTCCTTCTTCCCAACAATGTTATCCTTGAAAGTTAGAGATGTAGTTCAGGGGTATAGCACTTCCATAAGTGGATTCTACACCAGACCTTTTGTAACAATAACAGATGATGCAACCTATGGGTTGAAAGTGGTTATATTCTTTTTTTTAATATTATTTGGATTTTACATTCATAGTATTGGTTCCATTGTCCTCTCCCTGTCTTCCCACTTCCAAAGGGACCCTCATCAATGGGGAATGTGGGTCATGCATTGTGGGGGTCATCAATAATTCTGGGGGGTAGGCCCCAGTCTCTGTGCATAATGCCCCAACTTGTGACTCTAACAATCTATCCGCCCCCTCTTCCGCAAGTTTCCCTGAGCCACATTGGGGTCATTTTAGTTCTGCTTCAGTGCTGAGGTTTTGGGAGCCTCTGTGTCTCTGGATATCTGGCTTAGTTGGAGTTGGATGTTCTCTGTGTTGATCTCCTTCAGCCTTTTTTCTGGTGTCGTGATCGCCATGAATGCTGTATTCTTGCCCTTCCCCTGTGTTGTTCTATGGTTTCAGCTGGGGCCCTGGTGAGGTGTGGTTAGCTGATCCTCCCTTCAGGTTTGTTGTCCATCTGAAAAAAGATAAGCAAATTCTCCAACGGAGAGAGAAGTTAGTACTAGATAGAAGGGATGACCATATATGTTTTGGAGGGAATTTTATATGCATTGGCTCTCTTCTAGCCCAGATTTGGTGGTATCTTGATCTTGGAGACTGAGCTCATTTTGTGTACCTGGTTTTGACTTATTTCCCAGTTCCAACAACGAGTTCCATTCCACTGAGTGGATCTATTAGCCAAATCAAGAGCAGTTGGTTACCCACCATGGCTGTTTGCCACTACTGCACTTACGAGCATTACGTCAAGTTGTTTCCTGCTGGGTATCTTAGACTGCAGGTTGTTTGGACCAATGTCGGACATTTTTTCCCCAGTTGCTCGTGTAGCGCCTCTGGTACTAGACTAGCTAGATGTCTGGGTGTAGCAGACAGCTTCAGGTTCGCTGAGATGAACTTCCAGACCAGGCACAGTTATGGAGGAAGGGATATTATTTATTGAAGCTTACAGATCCAGGGGAAGTTCCATAAAGGCAGGAGAAGCGACTGGCCTTCACAGGGCCAAGCAGAGAGAGAGAAAGCCAACCAGCCACCACAGCACCCAGAGTAAAACTACAGCCAAAAGGTCACACAGCAGACTTCAGGAACTCCTGCTAGACACATTTGCATATCTTTACAATGGAATCTCAAA
Source organism: Orientallactaga sibirica (assembly GCA_036365145.1). Lineage (NCBI taxonomy): Eukaryota > Metazoa > Chordata > Mammalia > Rodentia > Dipodidae > Orientallactaga > Orientallactaga sibirica. Next base: position 1,568,828 of record JAEOAD010000042.1, on the reverse strand, counting down.
CCCATCACCACACCTTAAGACCGGGCCCCCAGTGACCTTGCCTCTAGCAAGGTGATTGCAGATGCAAACTATAAAATAATAAAACACTGAATATATTGGGGGACATATATTCAAACTACCACATTCCGCCCCTGGCCCCCAATATATTTAGCTCCTGGCCCCCAATAGATTTATAACTATCACACATTGTAAATTGTACTCAGTCCAATTTCAAAGGTTCTCACAGTCTTGATCAACTTAAGATAGTCCTGTAAAATCAAACAAGTTAAATACTTTCAACATGTAAAGGCACAGAGTAAACATTTTAACTGGTATAAGGCATAGCAAGGAGAGACTAGAACAATGCAAACTCAGCCACCATCAGCCGTCATCAAACTTCTGCAGTTCAAGTTCAATATAACCAGAGACTGACAGTCTCCAGGTTTTCCAATTCCGCCCCTCCAGCTGGGCAGAGTCGCCAGGGAAAACTTTCATAACATGCCAACACTGCACTCCATGGTAGCCCTTTTGCACAGTCCTGGTATATCCAAAACATCTTCAGGTCTCCATGCAACCCACGGTCCATCTTCCAAAGGCTCTTCCAGCCTATTCCTGAGGGTCTCCATGCCCTGCCTCATGCTGCATCTCAGCAGCGGCTCCTGGAACCGTGTGCAATTCATGACCACTCCATGCATTTTCATGCTTCCAAAACTAATACCAGGTGTGCAGGACACAGCCATATTCTTAATCCAGGGACAAAATAAACCATAGCCTTGAAAAGCAGGTTCCTTCTCCAGTCAACTCTCTTTCCAAAGTTTGCATTTTTAACAGTCTTTCCTCAGGCATCCTCTCCATTGTTTTAATGTAAATCAAGTCTGGCCACCTTCCTTCCACCTTCCTTAAGATTGCTAATGTGTTGACAATAGCACCTAAACCAGCCTCAATGCCTCTACTTTTAACTTGCTTCAGGTTTTCCAACTTAAAATCTTAAAATCTCAGTCCAATATCTTTAGCCAAATACATCAGTCCATTACAAATTTAACTTTGATCAAACAGTGTGGGCCTGGATAGCCGAACGTAGCCATCCCTTATGCCAGTAGCCCAGTTCCAACAAAGTCCTCTGCAGTCTTTCCTTCCCCTTAGAAACCTCATAAGCCAAGCCTCGAAGTTCAATACTGTCTGCACTTAGCATTCTCAAACTCTCATCAGAATAGTCCATAAAACTTGGCTTACCACTCCAGAAGACATTTTCAGTTGCAAGCACCAAGTCCATGCCCATTCCTCCAAAACAAAGGTTCCAAAAGACGAATATCCACACGGTCAGGTTCATCTCACCCCACACTCCTCGGTACCACTTTATTGTAGCAGACAGCTTCAGGTTCGCTGAGATGAACTTCCAGACCAGGCACAGTTATGGAGGAAGGGATATTATTTATTGAAGCTTACAGATCCAGGGGAAGTTCCATAAAGGCAGGAGAAGCGACTGGCCTTCACAGGGCCAAGCAGAGAGAGAGAAAGCCAACCAGCCACCACAGCACCCAGAGTAAAACTACAGCCAAAAGGTCACACAGCAGACTTCAGGAACTCCTGCTAGACACATTTGCATATCTTTACAATGGAATCTCAAACCCATCACCACACCTTAAGACCGGGCCCCCAGTGACCTTGCCTCTAGCAAGGTGATTGCAGATGCAAACTATAAAATAATAAAACACTGAATATATTGGGGGACATATATTCAAACTACCACACTGGGGTATGACGAAAGTGGTTATATTCTTGAGACCCCCTCACCTTAGAACCAGATCACCCTGGGCTACATGAGACACTGTCTCAAATTAGGAAACCCTGCTAGCTATTCTCCATGTATTAAACAACCTCAGGATTTTGCATGAGAACAGAATGCCATTGGGAACAACAGACACTAGGAAACATCGTTCCTCGACTCATATCAGCACCTCATTTTAAGGAATTTCACCACAAAGGGCTATAATCTGGGTATTTCTCTAAGGCCATACAGTAGAATAAAACAAACCCAGAAACCACAGAGATTTTGTTGATACAAACACAAAGGTCTCTAGATGTCACACAGGGTTAATGACAATTATTTAGTTAGTTAGTTATTTTTACAAAGTTTATATTCTTGTATCCTCTCTCCCCTGTTCCAGTTGCCCTGAGGGTCCTCCTCAATGGAGTTGTTGCTATTTATTGTGGGGTAATTTAGGCCTCAGTCAGTTTCTCTCTGTGTGTGTGTGCATGTGTGTGCACGTGTGTGTGGGGTGCCTCAGGATATCCCCACCTACCCTGTGGCTCTTACAGTCTTTCTGCCCCCTCTTCTTCAATGATCTCTGAGCCTTGGCTGGGCCTGTTGGCAGTCTACTTTAGTGTTGAGCTCTCTGTACTCTCTGTATTTCTGTTTTGATGGATTTTGGTTAACCACAGTGTCTGCCTCAGTTTCCCTAGAACTTGCTGTCAAGTTAGCATTGGGAGCAATACTCATGTTGCTGCTTCCTTTGCAATTTCTCCTGGACCCCAGCAGATGTGGTAGAGATGGCATGTCTTGTGGTAGGCAGTTGGCTATCTTCTTGTTGTACTGATGGATCCTGAATCTCCCCAGTATTCTCTCTGCTAGCTATAAAATAAAGCAGGTTCTTCAACCAAAAGTGAACAAAGCAGCTTTGATTAAAGGATTCCCCTTAATGCACATTTATTTGAGAGGCTTTTTAAAAGTGAATTGTTTTTTTTTTTTTTTTTTTTTTTTTGGTTTTTCGAGGTAGGGTCTTACTCTGGCCCAGGCTGACCTGGAATTAACTATATAGTCTCAGGGTGGCCTTGAACTCATGGCAATCCTCCTACCTCTGCCTCCCAAGTGCTGGGATTAAAGGTGTGTGCCACCATGCCCAGCTTGAATTGTATTTTTAAAAAATTTTATTTATTTATTTGCAAGCAGAGAGAGAGAGAGAGAGAGAGCGAGAGCTAGAAGAGAGACAGACAGAGAGAGAATGGGCATGCCAGGGCCTCTAGCCACTACAAACGAATTCCAGATGCATGTGCCCCTTGTGCATCTGGCTTACGTGGGTCCTGGAGAATTGAACTGGGATCCTTTGGCTTTGCAGGCATGCATTAATTGCTAAGCCATTTCTCCAGCCCCTGAGAGGCTTTTAAAATTTTTTTATTTTTTAAAATATATTTTTATATTTAAAAATTTTTTATATATTTTTATTTTTATTTATTTATTTGAGAGAGAGAAAGACAGAGATGAAATAGTCAGGTAGTGAGAGAGAGAATGGGTGCACCATGGCCTCCAGCCACTGCAAACAAACTGATGCATGTGCCCTTTGCACCTGACTTACGTGGGTCCTGGAAAATTGAACTGGGGTCTTTAGGCTTTGCAGGCACGTATTAATTGCTAAGCCATTTCTCCAGCCCCTGAGAGGCTTTTTAAAATTTTTTATTTTTTTAAATATATTTTTATATTAAAAAATTTTTTATATATTTTTATTTTTATTTATTTATTTGAGAGAGAGAAAGACAGAGATACAGAAATAGGCAGGTAGTGAGAGAGAGAGAATGGGTGCACCATGGCCTCCAGCCACTGCAAACAAACTCTAGATGCATGTGCCCCCTTGTGCACCTGACTTACGTGGGTCCTGGAAAATCAAGTCTCAAACCAGGGTCTTTAGGCTTCACAGGCAAGCGTTTAACTGCTAAGCCATCTCTCCAGCCCTTTAAAAATTTTTAATTTTAAGTTTTTTGGTTTTCTGAGGTAGAGTCTCACCCTAGCCCAGGCTGACCTAGAATTCACTATGTAGTCTCAAGCTGGCCTTGAACTCACAGCCATCCTCCTACCTCTGCCTCCCAAGTCTGGGATTAAAGGTGTGTGCCACCATGCCCAGCTTCTATTTGAGAGGCTTTTTGATGTGTATGCCCACTCTTCTTATCCAGAGAGCAACAGGCTTCTCTCTGGTGTCTATGAGTTTCCTGGCCATGGAATTCTGACTTTTTCCCACTAGTAGATATGAGTTCTCTCCCAATGAGTGGGAGATTTGGGGATTATATCTCTTGTCTAATCATGCCCAATCACAGGGCAGTTGGTTACCTGCAAAGGCTGTGTGCCACTATGGCACAGGTGTGTACTTCATGCCTGGCTGGTTGATTGCATACTTGTAAGGATCCCTGCTTATTCATGCTGTGGGTGGCCATTATCCCCCAGCAGCTCCAATAACCTGGATCTTTAGGCTTTGCAGGCAAGTGCCTTAATCTGTAAACCATCTCTCCAGCCCATGAGGGATACTTTTGCTGGGTATATTAGTTTGGCTTGGCAGCCAAGATCTTTTAATATTTGGAGAACTCCATTTCAAATCCTTCTGGCTTTTAGAGTTTCCATTGAAAAATCAGAGGTAATTCTGCTGGGCTTGCTTACTTTTGTATGTTACAAGCTGTTTTTCTCTTGCTGATTTTAGTAGTCTTTTTTTTTGCTTTTCAGTGTTTAGAGTTTTAAGTATAATGTGACAGGGAGGGTTTCTTCTCTGGTCTTGTCTATTTGGTGTTCTGTGTGCCTCCTGTATCTGGATGGGTCTCTGATTTTGTTGAAGATATTCTCTATGCCTTTGGCCTATATTTCCTTTCCTTATATGCCTATGATCTGAATACTTGTTCTTTCTAAGATGTCCCATGGGGCTGGGGGGGGATGGTTTGGTGGTTAAGATACTTGCGTGCAAAGCCAAAGGACCCAGGTTCAATTTTCCAGGACCTGCATAAGCCAGATAAACAAGGTGGCATATGTGTCTGGAGTTTATATGCAGTGGATGGAGGCCCTGGTGTGCCCATTCTCTCCCTTTCTCTCTCTGCCTCTTCCTCTGTCAAATAAAAAAAGATGTTCCAGATTTCCCTCATGTTCTGTTCATAAATTTTTTTGTACTAGTCATACTTTTTGGACTCCCTGTCTATTTCCTTCTTGTCTTATAGTTCTGATAGTCTGTCCTTGGCATGATTTATTCTGTTAGTAGGGCTTTCTACATAGGCTGTACAAAGTTACTTCATTTTTGTTTTCTATTGTGTTTTTTTCAGCATTTCTATCTCTTTTAATTGATGTTTTTAGAGAAAGTGAGACACACACACAGACACACACACACACACGCACACACACAGAATTGGTGCTCCAAGGCCCCAGCTACTGCAATTGAACTCCAGGTGCTTGCACCACCTAGTGGGCATGTGAAACCTTGCACTTGCCTCACCTTTTGTGCATCTGGCTTACATGGGATCTGGAGAGTTGAACATGGGTCCTTAGGCTTCACAGGCAAGCAAGCCTCTTAACCACTAAGCCATGTCTCCAGCCCTCTATCTCTTAATTGAATTCCATTTTCAGTTTTTAATTTGACTTTCTTATCTCTTGGATTTCATTCCTGCATTTGATTGATTATGTCCTCATTGAACTTGACTGCCGAGTTCATTTTTGTGTTGATTCTCCTTCAATTCATTTCTGTCTCTATTGAGATACTTTGGATTCTCTTCAATTTTGTTGGGGCATCTGTTGAGAACTATATGCTGTTGTTGGTTCTCTTCCATTATCTTCATGTGTCTGTTGAATCCTTTTTGTTGCCTCTCTTCCATTTCACACATCCTTTTGTTCATGGCCTCATTAAATTTGTTCACTATGCTTATCATGTTTTCATTTTGGGATTCTATGTCTGGAGTATAGCCTCTGTGTTTTCATTGGAAGCTTCCATTATGGGACTGGGAATTCTTGGTGGGGATCTCTTGGCTTGATGCCTTGTGTTGTTTGTTTTGCATTAGGGTTTTCACATCTCTAGATCGTCCTCTTATTTTGCTGAGACCGGAGTACTTTTACCTCTTGTGGTGTGTTTATTACCTCTTGTGGTGTGGCTGTTCAGCTTTGATCAAGGTGGGGGTGGGAAGGTGATCTATCCTCTTGACTGGGCTCGGAGCACTACAGTCTAGCAGGGTCCTCCTTGCTTGTGCAGCCTCTAGGCAGGTATGGGTGTGGCCTTGGGCAGCTTGGTTTGCTCAGTGTCCAGTCAGGGTTCTGGTCTTCCAGTACTATTCTCTGCCCAGGGACTTTGGAGAGCGAGCAGCTTTGGACCCTGTGGGCACAGGACTGGTGCTGCAGGCCTGGCAAGAAGGGTGTTCCTTGCTAATTTAATGTTTTCCTGCTTGCAGCAATTGTAGGAGCTGGTAAGTTCAGGGATGGAAGCTCACTTGGGCTTAAATGCCCATCCCACGAAGCTTCCCCACTCTCCCCTCGTGATGGCTCCCCACCCCCTTGTGGTTTGTCCTGGTCCCACTGCTTCTCCACTCCCTCCTGTTCAGAGCGCTAGGAATTTCCCCACGCATAGCGCTTGTCTGGTGCAATTCCCAGCCGCTTCTTCTGTTGAGGGCTGGAGCCAAAACCATGCTTTGTAAGTGGCTGCTGAAAACTCTTTACTGTTCTTCTGTTGGGTTCTTTCCTGGGTAACAAATTATTTACCAACCTTCTTTTCCTGGAGGATGGGTGTATTGCATAGAATTCTGTCTCTTTATTCCCCCAGTTTCTTTGGTGTGATTCTTATTCTGCCATCTTAACAGGAAGCACTGTTGATGACATTTTTTTTTGGCATTTTTAAAATTCAAAACTTCCATACTTACAAAAGATAAACATGATAATTCCTTCCTCTTCCCCACTTTCCCCTTCACAAATCCACTCTCCGTCATATCCCCTCCCTCTCTCCCTTAGTCTCTCTTTTATTTTGATGTCATCATCTTTTCCTCCTGTTATGAGGGTCTTGTGAAGGTAGTACTAGGCACTGTGGGGTCATGGATATCCAGGCAGTTTCTGTCTGGACAGTTTCAACTGTAAGCAGTCTTACCCTTCATTTGCCTCTTACATTCTTTCCGCCACCTCTTCACAATGAACCCTGAGCCTTGGAGGGTGTGATAGAGATGTTTCAATGCTGAACACTCCTCCGTCCCTTCTCAGCATTATGTTGCCTTTTGGGTCATCCCAGTGGCCAATGCCATCTGAAAAGAGAAGCTTCTCTAACCAAAAGTGAGGGTAGCGTTAATATATGGGTATGAATGTTAGGTAGGGTAGTTTGGTGAGCATAATATAGCATTTAGCCAGAAAGAGCAGGCGTTACACTCCTAATGCTCATGACCTTTCCCACCATAGCCTTTTGATTAGGTTTTCAGTACCAGGCATGTATTCCCTCCTGTAGAGTGGGCCTCCAGCCCAATTAGAGAGCAGTTGGTTTCCCTCATAACTGCTATGTCACTGTTGCACCCATTTGGTCTTTTGACCTGGTTGGCCAAACTTGAGGCTTGCAGTGTCCACTTTTTTCACTGTTGATGACTTCTGTCTCCCATAGGGCTATATGCAATGCAGCTTTTTCCAGCTTTTTGTCAGCTGGTCTATAGGGATGAGGTTTTCAGCTCAGCCTCAGCTTGATTTCTCAGTGACCTTGCAGCCCAGCCATGTGGAGTCTTCAGCAATAGAGTCTTACTATCTATTTCTGGTGGGAAACCAAGATCTTGGCAATAGCTTATAATGTTTTGGGGGCATCAGGGACCTCCCAAGCCAACAGTTCATTGGAAGGTATCCCATCCCTGGCACTGAAATTTTTCACAGTAACAGTTTATGGCTTGGCTTGTAGGTGTGCCATTATCAAAAAATGTAAGTTTTCATATGGCTCATTCCCTCCCCCCACCCTATTTTTTTTTTTTTTTTTTTTTTTAGTTTTTTGAGGTAGGGTTTCACTGTAGTCCATGCTGATCTGGAATTCACTATGTAGTCTCAGGGTGGCCTTGAACTCATGGCAATCCTCCTACCTCTGCCTCCTGAGTGCTGGGATTAAAGGTGTGCACCACCATGCCCGGCTTCCCCACCATTCTACTTTTACTCACTCTCTTCCCTGACCTCACTTAGGCTATTCCATCCCCAGTAGTTTGTTCTTCTACTTACATATATATAATACCATTCCCTGAACTCCTCTCCTCTCCTCTCTCCATTTTCCAACTTACTGGCCTCTGCTCCCAATTTTTTTGTTCTCTCACAAAAGTCTAAACATTTGTAGCTAGGATCCACATATGAGAAAGAACATGTGATGTTTGGCTTTCTGGGCCTAGGTTACCTCACTAAATATAATCCTTTCCAGATCCATCCATTTCCTGGCAAATTTCATAATTTCACTTTTCTTTACCGCTGATTAGAACTCCATTGTGTAAATGTGCCACATCTTCATTATCCACTCGTCAGTTGAGGGACATCTAGGCTGGTTCCATTTCCTAGCTACTGTGAATAGAGCGGCAATAAACATGGTTGTGCAAATATCTCTAAGGAAGTGAGAAGAGTCTTTAGGATATGTGCCTCAGAGTGGTATAGCTGGGTCATATGGTAAATCTATTTTTAGCTGTCTCAGGAACCTTCACACTGATTTCCACAATGGATGTAACAGATTACATTAAATGGTGTAGAAGGGTTCCCCTTTTACCACATCCTCACCAACATTTATTGTCATTTGTTTTCTTGATGATAGTCATTCTGACAGGAGTGAGATGGAATCTCAAGTTAGTTTTAGTTTGGATTTTCCTAATGGCTAAGGATGTAGAACATTCTTTAGATGTTTATATGCCATCTGTATTTCTTCTTCTTTTTAAAAAGGATTTGTTTTTTAAAATTTATTTTTAAAGATTTTATTTTTATTTCTTTTATTATTAGAGACAGAGAGAGGGAGAGAGAGAAAGAGTGATTGCACCAGGGACTCTAGTCTCTGCAAATGAATTCCAGATGCATGCACCACCATGTGCATCTGGCTTACATGGGACCTGGAGAATTGAACCTGGGTCCTTAAGCTTCACAGGCAAGTGCCTTAACTGCTAAGCCATCTCTCCAGTCCCATATGTATTTCTTCTTTTGAGAATTCTCAATTTAGTTCCAAAGCCCATTTTTTAGAAAAAAATTATATTTATTTATTTTAAGAGAGAGAGAAAGGCAAATAGAGAGAATGGGCACACCAGGGTTTCTAGCCAGTATAAACGAACTCCAGATGCACACGCCCCCTTGTACATCTGGCTTACATGGGTACTGGGGAATTGAACATGGGTCCTTAAGCTTCTCAGGCAAATGCCTTAACCGCTAAGCCATCTGTCCAGTCCCCATAGCCCATTTTTAATTGGGTTGTTTGATTTCTTGTTATTTAGTTTTCTAAGTTTTCTTTTGGTATATCACATATATTAATCCTCTGTCAGATGTGTACTTGGCAAAGAATTTTTCCCACTCTGTAGTTTGCCTCTTTGCTCTATTCACAGTGTTCTTTGCTGTAAAAAAGCTTTGTAATTTCATGAGGTCCCAGTGGTTGATTAGTGGTTTTATTTCCTGAGCAACTGAGGTTATATTCAAAAATCATTTCCTATGCAAATATGTTGAAGGGTTTCCTCTACTTTTTCCTCTAACAGTTTCAGAGTCTCAGGTCTGATATTAAGGTTCCTGATCCATTTGGACTTGATTCTTGTGCATGGAGAGAGATAAGAGATCTATTTTAATCCTTCTACATCCTTCTATAGATATCCAGTTTTCCCAGAACTGTTTGTTAAATTTAGAGGCTGTCTTTTCTCCAATGAATATTTTTGGCATTTTTGTCAAAAATCAGGTGGTGTAGCTGCCTGGATTTACATCTAGATCCTCTTCTGTGCCATTGATCTATATTCCTGTCTTTATGCCAGTACCATGTTGTTTTTGTTACTATGGCTTTGTACTATAGCCAGTCTTATTTTTGTTGCTCAAAATTGTGCAATCTGAGGTTTTTGTGCTTCCAAATGAATTTTAGGATTGCTTTTTCTGTTTCCATGAAGAATGCCATTGGAATTTTTATGGAGATTGCATTAAATGTATAGATTGCTTTTGGTAAGATTGACATTTTCACAATATTGGTTCTTCCAATACAAGAACAAGGGATGTCTTTGTACTTCCCACTGTCTTCTGCAATTTTTCTCTTGAGTGTTTTAAAATTTTTATTGTAGAGATCCTGCACTTTATTGGTTAGGTTTATTTTTTTTTCTTGAGATAATTGTGAGTGGGAGTGATTCCCTGATTTCATTCTCTGCATGTTTGTTGTTAGTATATAGAAAAGCTACTGGTTTCTGTGTATTTATTTTTTATCCTGCTATGTTGATAAAAGGGTTTATTAGCTCTGTCAGTTTGCTGGTAGAATCTTTAGGGTCTTTTATGTATAGAATCACACTATATGCAAATAATGATAATTTGATCTCCTCCTTTCCAATTTGTATCCTGTTTATGAGTGTCTCTTGTCTTATTGCTATAGCCAAGACTTCTAGTACTGTATTAAGTAAAAGTGGGGACAGTGGACATCCTTGTTTTGTTCCTGATTTTAGTGGAAAAGCTTCAAGTTTTTCCCCATATAGTATTATGTTGGCCATAGGTTTGTCATAAATAGTCTTTATTATGTTGAGCTAGATTCCTTTTATTTCCAGTTCCTGTAGGAATTTTACCATGAAGGGATGTTGGATTTTGTCAAATGCCTTTTCTGCATCTAATGATTTTTGTCCTTCCGTCCATTTATATAGTGTACTACATTTATCAATTTGTGTAAATTGAACCATCCCTGCATCTTTGTGATAAAGCCTACTTGGTCAGAGTGAATGATCCTTTTGATATATTCTTGTATTCTGTTTGCTAATCTTTTGTTGAGAATTTTTGCATTTATGTTCATGAGAGAGACTAATCTGGAATTTCCTTTTTTTGTTGTCTTTGTCTGGTTTAATATCAGGGTGATGCTGGTTTGGGTATCATGGTGATACTGGCTTCATAGAAGGAGTCCAGCAGTATTCCTTCCTTTTCTATTTTATGGAAAAGTTTGAAGAGCATTGGTTTTAGTTCTTCTGTGAAGGTCTGGTAAAATTCGCCAGTGAATCCATCTGGGCCTGGACTGTTTTAGTTGGAAGATATATTTTAAAAATTTTTATTTATTTATTTGAGAGAAAGTGAGAAAAAGAGAAGCAGAGAGAATGGGTATGCCAGGGTCTTCAGCCCTGCAAATGAACTCCAGATGCATGTGCCACCTTGTGTATCTGGCTTATGTGGGTCCTGGGGAATTGAACCTGGGTTATTTGGCTTTACAGGCAAGCATCTTAATGCTAAGCCATCCCTCCAGCCCTAGTTGGGAGATTTTTTATAACTGCCTGGATCTCTGTGTTTGTTATAGGTCTATTTAAATACTTTATGTTATCTTGATTTAATTTTGGTAGGAAATATGAATATAGAAAATGATCCATTTCTTTCAGATTTTTAAACTTAATGGAGTATATTCTGTTAAAGTATGTTCTTATGATTTTCTGAATTTCTTTGGTATCTATTGTAATGGTGCCTTTTTCATCTCTGATTTTATTAATTTGTGTCTCTTCTCTCTTTCTTTTGGTCAGATTTACTAAGGGTTTATCAATCTTGTTTATCCTTTCAAAGAACCAACTCTTTGTTTCATTGATTCTTTGTATTTTTTTTTTTTGTGTGTGTGGGGGGGTTCTATTTCATTAATTTCTGCCCTAGTCTTTATTATTTCTTCCTGTCTCTGATTTTTGGTTTGCCTTGTTATTCTTTCTCCAAGGCCTTAAGGTGAAGCATTAAGTTGTTTACTTGTGACATTTCTAATTTATTAATATAGGCACTTAGAACTATAAATTTTCCTCTTAGGACTGCCTTCATTGTGTCCCAAAGGTTTCATTATGTTGTATTCTCATTATCATTTGATTCTATGAATTTTTTGATGTCCTTTTTGATTTCTACAATGACTCATTCATCATTTAGTAGTGTACTGTTTAATCCCATGTTTTTGTGTAGGATCTGTAGTTTTTCTTGTTGCTGATTTGTAGTTTAATCCCATTGTGATTAGGTAGAGTACAAAGAATTATTTCAATTCTCCTGTATTTGTTAAGATTCACTTTGTGTCCTAATATATGGTCTATTTTAGAGAATGTTTCATGTGCTGCTGAGAAAAGTGTATATTCTGCAGCATTTGGATGGCATGTTCTGTGGATATCTATTAGGTCCATTTGTTCTATGATATCATTTAATCAAGATGTCTCTCTGTTTATTTTTTGCTGGGATTACCTGTCAATTGATGAGAGTGGGATATTGAAGTCACCCACTACAATTGTGCTTGGTGTTATCTATAACCTTAAGTCTAATAGTGTTTGTTGTTAGGTGCATATATGTTTAAAATTGTAATGTCTTCCTGTTGAATTTTTCCTTTAATCAATATAAAGTGACCTTTATCTTTCATCACTAATGTTGGTTTGAAATCTATCCTGTCAGATATTAGGATAGCAACACCTTCTTGTTTCCTAGGCCTGTTTGCTTAAAATACAGTTTTCAATCTTTTAACCCTAAGGTAGCATCTGTCTTTTATGGAAAGGTGAGTTTCTTAGAGGTAACAAACAGAAAAATTCTACCTTTTAATCCATTCTGCAAGTCTATGTCTTTTGGTTGTGGCATTGAGGGTATTGATATTAAGAATTATTATTGGAAGGTATGTGTTTATTCTCTCCATTCTTTTTGTTTCATAGTGCTTCCTATTTCTTTTTACTCTCTTGTATTAACTGTTATTTGAGTATGGTTTATTTTTTCCTGTTTTATCATGTGTGTGCTTTCCTTTCTCTTTAGTGAGGAGGATCCCTTCAAGCATGTTCTATAGAGCTAGCTCAGTTGTCATAAGTTCCTTTAGCCTGTTTTTGTTGTGAAATGTCCTTATTTCTACATCAATTTGGAAAGGTAGCTTTGCAGGATAAAGTAATCTTGGTTGACAGTTGTTATCTTTCAGAACTTAGAACACATCATTTTAAGCCCTTCTGGCCTTTAAAGTTTGTGTTGAGTAATCCGCTGTTACTCTTACGGGCTTGCCTTTGTATGTGACTTGCCTTTTCTCTCTAACTGCTTTCAATATATTTTCTTTGGTTTGCATATTTAATAGTTTAATTATAACACGGTGAAGAGAAGTTCTTTCCAGGTTTTGTCTGTTTGGTGTTCTAAATGCTTCCTGTATCTGCATTGTCAATTCTTTCCCAATTTGGTGGAAATTTTCTTCTATGATTTTGTTGAAAAGACCTACTATGCTTTTGGAGGGAAATTCTCCTTCTACTATACCTTGAATTCTTTTTTTTTTTTGAGGTAGGGTCTTGCTCTAGTCCAGGCTGACCTGGAATTCACTATGTAGTCTCATGGTGGCCTCGAACTTGGGTGATCCTCCTACCTCTGCCTCCCGAGTGCCGGGATTAAAGGCATGCACCACCATGCCTGGCTACTGAATTTTTTTATTTTTATTTTTGTTTTTTTGAGGTAAGGCCTCACTCTCGCTCAAGCTGACCTGGAATTCACTATGTAGTCTCAGGGTGGCCTTGAACTAACAGTGATCCTCCTACCTCTGCCTCGCAAGTGCTGGGATTAAAGGACACTATGCCTGGCTTATACTCTGAATTCTTATGTTTGATATTTTCAGTGTCTTAAATGTCTTGAAATTCCCATTCATACCTTCCTATTAGCTTATCTTTCTCTTTGTCAGACTGCATATATTTGCCCCTGTTCTTCTAGTTTAGATATTCTGTTCTCTCCTTCATCCATTCTATTGGTGAGGCTTTCTAAAGAGTTTTTTTTTTTTTTAATTTGACTTACTGTGTATTTCATTGCTAGTATTTCTGATTGGTTTTTCTTCAGTATTACTATTTCCTTACTCATGTCTTGTATTGACCTCCTTAGTTCATTAAATTGGCTTCCTGTGTCTTCTTTGATTTCTTTGAACATAGTTATAATCATTCTTTTGAAATATTTCTCAGGCATTTCATCTAAATCAATCTCACTAGAGGTAATTTCTAATATATTTTATTTACTTATTTATTTGAGAGAGAGGGAGAGAATGGGCATGTCAAGGCCTCCAGCCACTGTGAACAAACTCCAGACACATGTGCTTCCCCCTTGTGCATCTGGCTTATGTGGGTTCTGGAGAATTGAACTGGGATCCTTTGGCTTTGTAGGCAAATGCCTTAACTGCTAAGCCATCTCTCCAGCTCACTAGAGGTCATTTCTGATGGATTTATAATTTTTGGTCAAATTATATTGTCTTGATTTTTTGTGTTTCTTGTATTATAATGTAGAGATTTTTGCATCTTGTGTTGATTTGATGCTTGGGGTTTCTAATTACCTTTAGTATCCTTATAAGTATAAATCTGATATTATATATTGCTGGTGTAGGACCTTAAGGTGCTAGTGTGGCTCTTAAAACACTCTCAAAATAATAGCAAAAGTGCCCCTAGGTGTTGGGTTTGCCTGCTGTGTAAGTATTCTAGTAGGCTGGGTGGAGCAAAATATAGGCAAATTCTAAAATTCAACTGAACAATAAACACATTCAATGAAAACCAACACAGAGTATTTATGCAAGAGTAGGTATTAAAACAAACAGATCCTCTAACAAAATCAAAGTCCCTAAGGTTGTGTATTGCCCCGCACCCTTAATCCTGTCAACTGGGAGGCTGAGATTTCTAGTCTGTAAAGGGTTGCAAGTTCAGATTGTGGCCAAGTGAGACCCTGCCTCAATGAATGACAAAAGAAATAAACAAAGATAAATCAGGAAGCAACAAAGGACAACCACAAAATATAGCTTATTTAAGGATGGCAAATCTGACTATCCATCAGATATAACACATAATCTGCCCTGGTTTGGAAGGTATGATTAGCAATTTCAATGCAGGTCCACACACCAGGCTTTGTGGTGGGTTCTAACCTTGGAATAGCCTTGTTACCTTTTGGGATGGCTTTGATCTCAGCTATGCTGTGTGCCTTCTTGGGTCCCTCTTCGCTGCATTGTTGGCTCAGCTAGGCTGGCTGGTTTGGCGGGTCATTGCTCTGATAGTCTGTTCTGAGTTCTGTGTAGGTGAATTCTCTTCCCCAGGTCTACAGTGGCTGCTGGTGCTGGAGCTCCTGAATGTGGTGGGGGGAGGGGAGGCTTTGGAAAGTGTCTGAAGTTGTACCGCTGGTCCCCACTGTTCTCTTCCTTATGATATGCTCAGCTGGCCCTTTTTGTCTTTCTCTTCAGGTTTCTTAAGTTTGTGAGGAGGCTGGTATAAGTGGAAAATCCCTTCACCTGGTTTTTCCTGCTGCTCAGCCAGAGCCTGGTGGCCACAGCCATAGCCACACAGACTGGTGCAGCTGCTGGAGCTGCTTCTGCCTCCTTCTGTGGTCTCTAGATGCTCTGGATCTCTCCTACTTTTCTGCTGTATTTGATAATTTCTTATATATCTTCACTTTTCAGAAAAAGTTTTGGGCATTGCTAAACATGGGCTGGGATTGTGAAGAAGCTGGCCTGGGCTGTTGGACATGGCCGGGACCTTGGACTGTTGGGGATGCAGCTGGTCTTTTTTTTTTTTTTTAATATTTTATTTATTTATTTATTTATTTATTTATTTATTTATTTATTTGAGAGAGAGAGATACAGAAATAGGCAGGGAGAGAGAGAGAGAGAGAGGGAGAGAATGGGTGCACCAGGGCCTCCAGCCACTGCAAACGAACTCCAGATGCATGCACCCCCTTGTGCATCTGACTGACATGGGTCCTGGAGAAGCAAGCCTCGAACCGGGGTCCTCAGGCTTCATAGGCAAGCATTTAACCACTAAGCCATCTCTCCAGCCCCCTTTTTAAAAAAATATTTTATTTTTATTTATTTATTTATTTGAGAGAGAGAGATACAGAAATAGGCAGGAGAGAGAGAGAAAGAGAGAGAGAGTTTTTTTTTAATTTTTTTTTATTGACAACAAAATATACTTACATACAAGAAGTGCATGGTATTTCCCTCCCCTCCCCCATTCCCCTTGAGAACTCCACTCCCCATCATATCCCCTCCCTCTCTCCATTAGTCTCTCTTTTAATTTGATGTCATCATCTTTTGCTTCTATTATGAGGGTCTTGCGGAGGTATTGTTAGGCACAGCAAGGTCATGGATATCAAGGCCAATTTCTGTCTGGGCAGTTGCATTGTAAGGAGTCGTACCCTTCCTTTGGCTCTTCTATTCTATCCGCCCCCTCTTCCGCAATGGGCCCTGAGCCTTGGAGGGTGTGACAAAGGTGTTTCAGTGAAGGGCACTCCTCCATCTCTTCTTCTCAGCACTATGTTGCCTTTTGTATCATCCCAGTGGTCATCGCCATCTGAAAAGAGAAGCTTCTCTAACCAGAAGTGAGAGTAGCGTTAATATGTGAGTATGAACATTAAGTGTATTATTTTCCGGGACAGCTGGTCTTATCATAGGGAACCCACTTTGTGATGGAGACTGGCCCTCCCTACCCTTGGGCAAGGTTGTAGTGTGCCCTATCTTTGCCCAGAGTGGGCAGAACTGGCAGGCCCTCCCCTCTATCCCTAAAGCACCTGACCAATCCATAGTCAGGCTTTGCCCCCCCCCCACAGTTCCTGACCTTGTGGCTAGCTGCCCAAGAGACCCTTATAAACAGTCTCCCTGCAGCTGTAGCCATCCAACATGTGGCTGAAGTCACGTAGCTTTTCCTGCCACTTCTGTTATGTCCCTTGCAGCTTCTCCCTCATGACTTCTTCCTTTCAACCAATTAGATAGCAACCCATAAACCTATGTATCCAATCACTCTATAGTCTGTGTGTGCCTTCTCAACCTTTCTCAAGTGTTTATAAACCACTCCCCTTTTGAATACATGAGAGCGTGCTATCCATCAGACTGCCTCCTGGGTGGTTCACTGCCTACTGCACTCACCCGCTCCAAGACCCTGCTTCCCCCCAACTCCTCCTGCACCCAGGACATTGGTGGCCAACAACCCCTGGGAACAGTGAGGACCCACAGCTGGTGTCTGAACAGTGACCCTCTGGATGTGTGGTTAATAGGTGAGTACCTCCTTGAGGGACATCCTCCCCTTGGGGTTAACGGGCCCCTGTGGCCACCTCCCCATGGAGGGCTGGCAAGTTTCGGTTTCTCCTTCCTCCGTGAGAGGAAGGCAGGTTTCCCCTTTCTCCATCAGAGGAAGGTGGGTCTCTCTTTCCTCCATCAGAGGGAATCTATTTTCTCCTTTACCTTCTTTACTTTCAGTGTAACAATACAAATACATCAGCTTTTCCTGTTAATGAAAACTTCTGCCAATGTGCAGGCAAATGGTCTGAAATTTTTCACTCTGCGTGCAAGATCTTCTCTCTGCTCTATCATGCTCCCACTAACAAGGTTTGTTTTGTGTCTCCGGAGTTGTAAATAAAATAGAAATTTAAAATGAAAATGCATAGCTTCTGAATGAATGAATGAATTTATGAGGTGAAATGGTTGTCTGGAATCTATATGAAAAATGCATTTAAAATAAATGTGTGTGTATGAGCATATTATGGCTCACAGCCCTAAGGCTGCAGTGATTTCTGTCTTGGGCAGTGTATGCTCAGGAAGGCTTTGTCTTTGGGACTGTCTTTGTGTTTGTTCTGCAGTACCAACACAGTGGGAAATTTATTGTGGAGTAATTCCTCCACGAAGCCCACTGTACTAGACAACAACCAACTTTTACTGCTGAATGTTCCCCAGAAGGAACACTGAAAATCATTAAGATAATAGGCAGGGAAAATGCAAGGTTTCCCTATTCTTAAAAAGTTTTAAATTGGAAGAATCAGAGAGCTGCCCTGTAGCCCTGAGAAAAGTCCAAACTCTCCCTAGGGAAAAAAACAAACACAGCTCAACTAAAGTCAGACCAGAAGCTTCAAGGCCAGAGATCACCCCCACATACACCTGCCTCCTACACACTCTCCAGTAATGAGGCTGGCAGGACTTGAAAAAGGATAAACCCAAGGCCACAGAAAGGGAGGTGGAGAGAGAGATAGTGCTGTCTTGGCTACTGGGAAATGTCAACACTCCAGTGGTTAAACAATGGAAGGAGGCAAAACAAGGTGAGAGTCTCTCTGCTAGGTTTTGCAAAGGTCTCTGAGCTAAACAAATGTGAGTGGAAGCCACTCAAGCCATAAACCCAACCACATACCTACCAGAAGAGGAGGGAGAGCTCCTCCACACTTGCAAAAAAGGGTTATGCTGTCCCTCTGTGTTCCCCTGAAGGGCTTGATCTGCAGATGGCCAGGTGTCCCTAAGAGTAAGAGGGAAGGAAGTCTAACACACAAATCTCATTGTTGGACAGAGAGACAAGACACAGATCTCTCTGATGTTTATGCTGCCCCAGGAAAATCCCTAATGGCTCTTTCTTAGCTTCCCTGCCTTGCAGAGCCAGGGGGTTGCAGGCACAAAATCTTGGCCAACTTTCTATGAATAGATGGGGACTTCTTATAAGAATTTGCCACTGTTTTAAGTTTACTTTGTCTCTCTTTGCTTCTTTGGGACTACTAACAAAAAACAGTCTCAAGATTTATGTTTAAATTTAAATGTGCTCAATACTAAATTTGTAAGAAAATTTCTTTTTATTTATTTATTTCTTATTTTTTAGAGAGACACAGAGAGAGACAGACAGAGAGAGAGAGAGGGAGAGGGAGACAGATCGAGATGGTTGCACCAGCAGTCTCTCAGCTGCTGTGAACGAAATCCAGATGCGTGCACCCCCTTGTGGGCAAGTGCGGCATTGCGCCCTTGCATCACTTTGCATCTGGCTAAATGTGAGACCTGGAGATTGGAACCGGGTTCTTAGGCTTAGCAGGCAGGCGCCTTAACCGCTAAGCCAACTCTCCAGCCCTGTAAGAAAATTTCTAATAATGTTTTAATCTATTTTCATATTTAAAAAATGTATTTCAGATGTCAAGTCTGGTCTACTCTTTTATAAAAAAGTTATTTCAAAAGGCCTTTTATTAAAAGTCTTATGGTAAGGACAATGAAAGTTTTTGCTGGTAGTAATGAGATGAACTGAATTAGAAAGATAAACTGGAGAGAAACTTTAAATGTTGGTAACTGATGAAAAAGATTGTTACAGAGTGGTTACATAGATTGTAAGGAAAAAGTATGTAGATGAAGGTATGAGTAAAATACATAGATGAAGGTACGAGTAAGCTTAAACAGAAGGTTAAAGACAAAGTTGACTAAGTCTTAAAGTACTTGATCAGATTACAGACTTCTTGAGATATAAAATGATTATTAGCCTAGGGCTTATATCAGACGAACAGAGTATGATCCTGGCTGATAGCAGGTTGCTGTGGTATTCAGGTTGTAAGCTTAACTTTAACTCATTGATGCTAATGTGGTCATAATGGTCATGAAAGACTGAATTTAGAGTACCCAACCAAGTTAACATTTAATTCTCTCTTAAGGTTATTATGTCTAAAACCCTGCCACACACACACACACACAAAATCTCAGAAAAATTATCTACTCCCTCTCCCCCTATTTTATAAGGTAAGTAAACTACATTTGGAGACACTGACAGTATTTACACTGTTAAGCTGCCCTCCTGGCTCACTTGCTCATTTGTCCAGCTAGATGAGACCCCTGGGATGAACGCTGGTGGATAAGGGTGACAGAAAAACTCTATACTCCTAGTTTCTTATCATCCTCTTCTGATACTCTTCATTTCTCTAGATAGCTTGTTCCTGCTTCCTGCCCAGTACAAACTAACCACCACATTCTCTCACAGGAAAAACAAGTTAGAGAAAAAAATACAAGCCACTATAACATGGGCACAATACATCCAATACGTGACCAACCTTCTCCCCTTTCCTAACCATCCCAATGCCTCTAATTTCTTCTTTTGTGTGTCCTTCACCTGCCCCCTGCTAACTGTGGTCCCTATTAATGTCATCCTTGACTACCCCACAAAATCAATAGCAAACTATTCCCAACACTGCCTTATTGATAATCCCCTCTTTGATGATGGTCAAGTTATGCCTCTTTGCCTGCCCAGCTCCAAGCCAACAAGGGCTGAATGTCTCCTCAATACTTCCATAACTGGGACCACTTGCGTCAAGATACCTGCTCTCTTTGGGGGCTAACCAACCTATACATAAATGTTTCCTCTCACACTTTATTGTTCTCCAGTCTTGATTGTTCCACAGGTGTATCTCTATGAGAAAGAAGAAGCAGCCTAATGTCAACCGAGAGAGATTTTCATCCCTCTATTGGTAGGCCTTGGCCTGGCCTCTGCGCTGCAGGAGCTGCTCTCGTCCAATCCAACCATATCACAGGGGACTTCCGAAACAAGCTTGACCAGGCCATGATATCCACTACCAACAGCCTCGAATCTCTCCAGAGAAATTGAACTCTTTCGTGGGTGTGGTACTCCAAAACCGCAGAGCCTTAGACCTCATTACTGCTAAACATGGGGGAACATATATGGTCTTGGGAAAAAACATTGTTTTTTTTGTTGTTGTTGTTAATGAATCAAATATTGTTAAACAAAATGTTAAAACTCAAAAAACTCTGCAAAGAGCTGCTTGACCACTCCAAGCCTGATGACCCCACCACCTGGTTCTCTAACCTTTTATCACTTGGCTTCTCCCTTTCCTTGGCCCCTTCTGGCTATAGAAACCCTATTACTTGTGGCTCCCCGCCTTATCAAATTTCTCAGATGGCCTCCTGGATGGTTCATTGCCTGTTTCACTCACCTCCTCCAGGACCCTGCTTCCTCCCAACTCCTCCTGCGCCTGGGACATTAGTGGCCAATGACCCCCAGGAACAGCACAGACCTGCAGCTGGTGCCCAAACAGGGACTAGAGGCACATGCCAATCATAATAATCTCAGCATAGATTTACAAAGTTTACAAAAGGAAATATCTGTTATTTCACATAGTCACTTGTCTTTTGGTGATCTTGCTAAGGCAGCTAAAGGATTTTTTGATGCCTTACAGAGTACATTACAAAAATTTCTTTCTCAGCTTTTCATTTGGCTACTATTGGTGTCAGGCACCCTGCAACTACTCTTATGCATATTTCCCTGTATGTGTAAATTAGGGCTCAAACAATATAAATAAATCTTGACAGATCGGGTCCTTATACATCATCTGGCTCTAACTGGATCCACAGTAAGCCACAAAAAGCTTACCCAAGATGACACTGCCCCATTTTAAAAATAAAGGGGAGTTGTTGGGCATTGCTAAACATGGGCTGGGACTGTGAAGAAGCTGGCCTGGGCTGTTGGACATGACCGGGGACCTTGGGCTGATGGGGTTGTAGCTGGCCTTATTGTCAGGAACCTACTCTGGTGATGGAGACTGGCCCTCCCTACCCTTGGGCAAGGTTGTAGTGTGTCTTATCTTTGCCCAGAGTGGGCAGAACTGGCAGGCCCTCCCCTCTATCCCAAAAGCACCTGACCATTCCATAGTCAGGCTCCCCACCCCCACAGTTCCTGACCTTGTGGCTAGCTGCCCAAGAGGCCCTTATAAACAGTCTCCCTGAAGCTGTAGCCATCCAATATGTGGCTGAAGTCATGTAGCTTTTCCCACCACTTCTGTTATCTCCCTTGCAGCTCCTTCATTGCAACTCTCAAGTCATGTAGCTTTTCCTGCCACTTCTGTTATCTCCCTTGCAGCTTCTGCCTCATGACCAATTAGATAGCAACCCATAAACCTATGTATCCAATCGCTTTATAGTCCATATGTGCCTTCTCAACCTTTCTCAAGTGTTTATAAACCCACTCCCCTTTTGAATAAATGAGAGTGTGCTATCCATCCAGACTGCCTCCCGGTGGTTCACTGCCTACTGCACTCACCAGCTCCAAGACCCTGCTTCACCCCAACTCCTCCTGCGCCCAGGACGTCAGTGGCCAATGACCCCAGGAACAGTGAGGACCCACATAGAAGAATATATTTTGCTGTTTTTTTTTCTTATTAACCCCTCAGGCTGCTTTAGCATGGTTATTATGCCACTATCTTACGCAGAAGTCCTCTAATGACAATTTAAATTTTTTTTTTTTTTTTTTTTTTTTTTTTTTGAGGTAGGGTCTCACTCTGGCCCAGGCTGACCTGGAATTAACTATGTAGTCTCAGGGTGGCCTTGAACTCACGGCAATCCTCCTACCTCTGCCTCCCGAGTGCTGGGATTAAAGGCGTGCGCCACCATGCCCGGCTAACAATTTAAATTTTTTAAATTATTTTTTTAAGACAAAGCAAGAGAGAGAATTGGCACACTAGGGCCTTTAGTGCAAATGAACTCCAGATGCATGCACTACATTGTTCATCTGGTTTACGTGGGTCCTGGGGAATTGAACCTGGGTCCCTTGGCTTTGCAGGCAAGTGCCTTAACTGCTAAGCCATCTCTCCAGCCCTCTAAGGACAATTTTTAAAAGAATGTTTTGGGGCTGGAGAGAAGACTCATCAGGTGAGAGCACTTCCCCACTTGCAAGTAAGAGGGCCTGATTCTTTCTGAGTTAGATTTTCCCAGCACCTACATAAACAGATGGGAATGGCCACATATGCCTGTAACCCCAGGTCTGTGTGGAACAGAGACTGGAGAATCACTGGGACTTGCTGATCAGTCAGTCTGACCATAAAAGCCAAAAAAATACCATCTCCAGTGGGTACATCGCAATGAAAATGAGTAACATGAAAAACCAAGGCAAACTGTCTCCCCCAACAATTACCAATCCCATAGCAGAGTCCCTGAGTGCTACTAAGAGAAAACTCTCGACCAAGAAATGAACTGTGCATAAAGAACCCAAGGAGGACACAGAAAAATAATGCCTGAATGAAGTCCAAGAGAACACAAACAACTGAATAAATTCAACGAGGACATAATATACATGCCTAAGTGAATTCTAACAGAAAACAGACAAACAGCTAAATGAAAAGAGGAAGTCAAACTAGATATAAAAATGGAATTTAGCTGGGTGTGATGACACACACCTTTAGTCCCGGTATTTGGGAGGTAGGAGGATTGCTGTGAGTTCGAGGCCACCCTGAGACTACATAGTGAATTCCAGGTCAGCCTGAGCTAGAGTGAGACCCTACCTTGAACCCCCCACCCCCCAAAAAAAAGCCAACAGAAAGCTTAGGTGCTGGTGTCCCTCTTGCTTTGCTGGGTTGTAATCCCCTGTGATAGTGTGGTGGAAAGTCTGTGGGGTTCAGGATGGTATGTATGACATTCTGACACTTACAACAATATGAATTCTTTAAAAAAAAAAATCTATTTTAACAAACTAGGACCACAAATTCTTGGTGCACTTCACCAAGGAACTTGCAAGTGGCCTTGATTTTCTAGGAGACTCTGGTGTTCAAAAAATATTCTCATCATAGAGACAAAAGACTCTTCCTCAATTAACCTGGCTTGGAACATTGGCTTAATACTTGTAATCGTAGGGGATTTTGGTGTGAGCGAAGGAAAGCATGACATACCAGGAGATGAAAGTAAAAATTCTATGACAGAACCCTAATCCAAGCCAGGAATACAACAATGATTACAGAAGCAGAGCACAACCTGTATTCATCTGAAGGTGTTTGTTGTAGTCCACTCCAAACTGCTGGGATGAACTTCCAAACAGATGTGGTTTACGGGAGGAAGGGATTTATTTCAAGCTTACAGATCCAGGGGGAAGTTCCATCAGTGGTGGAAGAAGCTGCTTCCATACATCTAAGCAGTGACAAACCATCACCAGGCAGCAAACATCAAACACAACAAGCACGAAACTGGCAGCAAAAAAGCAGAGGCCCAGGCAGTGCTCAGACCTCTCTGTAAACCTTTTGGCTGGAATTCAGATCTGCCTCCAGCATACTTTAGAGCTGGACCCCATGATCTGCCCCCAGTGACACCTCCTCTGGCCAGGCAGTTGGAAATAAGCTTTAACAAAACAAAACAATAAAATCTGAGTTTACAGGGGACATGCATTCAAACTACCACAGTGTTGTAACAAGTGTTCTTAGAACCAGAGTGATAAGTGAAATTCAAATAAAGTTCGCTGTAATGTGTTTCATATTCAACTCTTTTCTTGGAAATAGGTCAGCCAATGTGTTTGTTCTCACAGTTTATAGAGCACTAGCCCAATTAACTAGGCAGGGCAAGTTAACTCACCCCCAAGTGCTGCATTTTTCATGTAAGCCAAGGGACATTAGTGCATAAGCCACAGGTTTCTTGAGATAAATAAATGATAAATGTATTTCAAGAATTCATCATAAAGCATGGTGGTGCACGCCTTTAATCCCAGCACTGGGGAGGCAGAGGTAGGTGGATCACCATGAGTTCGAGGCTACCCTGAGACTACAGAGTGAATTCCAGGTAGATTACATACTGAATTCCAGGTCAGCCTGGACTAGAGTGAGACCCTACCTCAAAACAAACAAACAAACAAACAAACAAACAAACAAACAAACAAACAACAGAATGAAAGTTTCTATGGAACCGATTTATACTGTCTTGTCTTTTGTGCAATTCCCTCTCCACTGTTCTTACCCCTCCCCCTCCCTTCTACTCCTCCACAGCCCTCCCAACCCTCCCACTCCCAATATTCTGCCCTCCCCTAACTTGTCAGGTGACACTTTCTCTGCTTTCTACTGGTCTCATTCTAGTTTTATGCCCATATTCCTGGCGTTAGCTACCATTTGCACTCACCTCTGATCCTAGTTAGAAACGGCAGATGAACGAGTACATGCTGCCTTTGTCTTTCCATTCCTGTGTAAATGTAACCTAGCTTAGAATGATTTTGTTCCAACTCTACCCGCTTACCTGCATATTTCATTTTTCCTTACTGTGCAGTAGAATTCCATTGTGTATATGTACCACATCTTCATTAGCCATTCATCAGTTGATGGACATCTGGGCCAATTCCAGTTCCTATCTACTGTGAATAGAGCAACTACAAAGATGGCTGAGCAAGTATCTTTATAGTAAAGAGTAGAGTCTTTAGGGGATATGCCCAGAAATTGAATTGCCAGATTAAATAGTAAGTCTATTATCATCTTTCTCAGGAGTCTCCATATTGATTTCTATAGTGGTTGAACTAGTTTGGATTTCCACCAGCAGTGGGTAAGGGTTCCTCTTTCCCTACAGTCTTTCCAGAATTTGTTGTCATTTGATTTTTTAAAAAGAATTTTTATTTATTTATTTGCAAAGAGGAGACAGAGAGAAGAGAGAGAGAAAGGGAGAGGGAGAGAGAGAGAGAGGGAGAATTGGTGTATCTGGGCCTCTAGCCATTGTAAATGAACTTCAGATGTATGTGTCACATTGTGCATCTGGCTTTATGTAGGTACTGAGGAATATAAACAGGGTTCTTAGGCTATGTAGGTATGTGCCTTAACCACTGAGCCATCTCTGCAACCCTCATTCAATTTTTTTGACAAATGTTGTCCTGACTGACATGAGGTGAAACCTCAGTTTATTTTCTTTGTTTGTTTATTTACTTATTTATTTATTTGAGAGCAACAGACAGACAGAGAGAGAAAGAGGAAAGAGAAAGAGATATATAGAGAGAATGGGTGCTTCAGGGCCTCCAGCCGCTGCAAACGAACTCCAGATGCATACACAACCTTGTGCATCTGGCTTATGTGGGTCCTGGGAAAGCAAGCCTCGAACTGGGGTCCTTAGACTTCACAGGCAAGCACTTAACCGCTAAGCCATCTCTCCAGGCCCTCGGAGTTTTGATGTGCATTTTTCTGATGACTAATAATGTTAACATAGCTATAAGTGTATAATGACAATTTGTATTTCTTTTATATATATATGTATTTTATTTATATTATTCTGATTTTACATTCATAGTATTGGTTCCATTGTCCTCCTCCCTCTTTCAATGGGGAATGTGGGTCATGCATTGTGAGGTTAGTCAAGAGTTCTGGGGGGTAGGCCCCAGTCTCTGTGCATAATGCCCCAACTTGTGACTCTAATAATCTTTCCGCCCCCTCTTCCACGAGTTTCCCTGAGCCACATTGGGATTATTTTAGTTCTATTTCAGTGATGAGGTTTTGGGAGCCTCTGTGTCTCTGGATATCTGGCTTAGTTGTAGTTGGATGTTCTCTGTGTTGATCTCCTTCAGCCTTTTTCTGGTGTCATGATCGCCATGAACGCTGTATTCTTGCCCTTCCCCTGCATTGTTCTATGGTTTCAGCTGGGGCCCTGGTGAGGTGTGGTTAACTGATCCTCCCTTCAGGTTCATTGTCCATCTGAAAAAAGATAAGCAAATTCTCCAACGGAGAGAGAAGTTAGTACTAGATAGAAGGGATGACCATATATGTTTTGGAGGGAATTTTATATGTGTTGGCTCTCTTCTAGCCCACATTTGGTGGTATCTTGATCTTGGAGACTGAGCTCATTTTGTGTATCTGGTTTTGACTTATTTCCCAGTTCCAGCAATGAGTTCCATACCACTGAGTGGATCTATTAGCCAAATCAAGAGCAGTTGGTTACCCACCATGGCTGTTTGCCACTACTGCACTTATGAGCATTACGTCAAGTTGTTTCCTGCTGGGTATCTTAGTTGTTTGGACCAATGTCGGACATTTTCCCCCAGTTGCTCGTGTAGCCCCCTCTGGTACTAGACTAGCTAACTGTCTGGGGACTGACCTTCTTCCAGATTCTGGCCAGGTCTCTCTGTGTTTGGTCTCACACATGTATGCTGTCTTCGACAGTAGGGTCTTACCATTAACCTTTGGTGGGTCACCAAGAACTCTGACAGAAGTCTGTCTTTTTTTGGGAAACCTTGTAGGTGTCTCAGATCAACAGCTCATTGTGGAAGTTAACCCTGTGCTGGCACTGGGAGTTATAAGTCTGCACCTAGGAAGGTGAGGGAGGAAAAAGATAGATAAAATAAAAGAGAAAGTGAGTATAGAGAGGAGAGGGAGAGAGAGAGAGAGGGAGAGAAGAAAAAGAGAAGCAGGACAAGATTAAGGTTGGCCTTCATGATGCTCTCTCCAGGTTCCTGTGGTTCCGGTGTTCCCTCTGCAGGCCTGCTGAAGGATCAATGTTTTAGCCTGTTGTTCAGAGTAAATGGTTTTATAGTATCTTTTCCTTTTGGGTCCCAATTTGTATCTCCCCCTTGTCCTCCCTCCTACCCTTACCCTTCCTCCATCCCACTCTCCCTCTTGTCTGGTCCTCAGAGTGTTTATTAGGTTTGGCTGCATGTCACGTGGATTCAGGTTAGGAGTGACAGATAAACGAGACCATGCGACGATTATCCTTTTGTGCTTGGGTGAGCTCACTGAGGATGATGGGGAAAAATCATAGCACTAAATGCCCTCATAACAAAGACAGAGAGATCCCAAAGCAATTTGTATTTCTTTCTTTGTGAATTCTCTGTTCAAATCTCTAGCCCCTTTGTTTTAGTTGCTTGAATTTAGAGATGGGTCTTCTATTATAGTCCATTGATCTGTGTGTTTGTTTTTGTGCTAGTACCATGCTGTTTTAGTTACTATGACTTTGTAGTGTATCTTGAAATCAAGTATGTTGAT
This sequence comes from Orientallactaga sibirica, assembly GCA_036365145.1. Lineage (NCBI taxonomy): Eukaryota > Metazoa > Chordata > Mammalia > Rodentia > Dipodidae > Orientallactaga > Orientallactaga sibirica. Next base: position 1,541,503 of record JAEOAD010000042.1, on the reverse strand, counting down.
ACTTGTAGACATATTTCTTTTGTTGAGGTCATTTTTTGGCTAAGTAGGGCCATCTGTTGTTACATATGAATTCTGAGACTATTTTTTCTATTGCTGTGAAGAATACTGCTAGAATTTTCATTTGGAATTGCAATGAATCTGTACAATTCTTTTGGTAGGCATGCCATTTTCACAATATTAATTCTTCCAATTAATGTTGGAACATGTGAGGTCTTTTAATCTTCTCATGTCCTCCTCAGTTTCTTTCTTTAGTGTTTTTATGTTGTCTTTATATAGTTCTTTCACTTCCTTGGTTAGTGATATTCCAAGGTATTTAAACTTTTTATGACTATTGAAAATGGGATAGCATTGTTTCTCTTTTTCTCCATATGTTCATCTTTGGCATATAGAAAGGCTACTGATTTTTGTGTATTGATTTTGTATCCTGACACTTTACTGAAAGAATTTATCACCTTTAGAAGAATTTTGTGGAGTCTTTTGGGTTAATTATATATAAAATCAGGTCATCTGCAAATAGGGCTAGTTTGAGTTCTTCCTTACCAATTTGTATCCCTTTTATTTGTTTCTCTTGTCTTATTGCTTGAGCTAAGACTTCAATTACTATGTTGAAAATCAATGGTGACAGTGGGCACTCCTGTCTTGTTCCAGACCTTAATGGGAAGGCTTCAAGTTTTTCCCCATTTAATGTAATCTGGGCCTTAGGTGCATTATAAATAGCCTTTATTTGGCTGGAGAGATGGCTTAGCAGTTAAGACACATGCCTGCAAAGCCTAAGGACCCTGGTTTGATTCTCCAGTTCCCATGTAAGCCAGATGCACATGGTGGCGCATGCGTCTGGAGTTTGTTAGAAGTGGCTAGAAGCCCTGGCATGCCCATTCTCACTCTCTCTCTCTTTCCCTCTCTCTGTCTCTAATAAATAAATAAAAATAAAAATATTTAAAAATAGCCTTTATTATATTGAGATATGTTTCTTCTATCCCTAGTCTCTCCCATGTTTTAATCATGAAAGGGTGCTGAACTTTGTCAAAGGTCTTTTCTGCATCTATTGAAATAATCATATGATTCTTGTGTTTAAGTTTATGTGATGAATCACACTTATCAATTTCTGTATGTTGAACCTTCCTTGCATCCCTGGTATGAAACTGACTTGATCAAGGTGGATGATGCTTTGGATGTGTTCTTGAATTAAGTTTGTGAGGATTTTATAAGATTATTTATTTATTTGAGGGAGAGAGAGAGAAAGAGAGAGAGAGAGAGAGAGAGAGAGAGAGAGAGAAAATAGGCAAGCCAGGGCCTATACACTGCATACAAACTCTAGACACATGCTACAATGTGTGCATTTGGCTTTACATGGGTCCTGGGGAATCAAACCTGGGTCCTTTGGCTTCACAGGCAAGCACCTTAGCTGCTAAGCCATCTCTCATCTTTTAAGAAAATATTTTATTGATTGATTGATTGATTTGAGAGAGAGAACAAAACAGGCAGATAGAGAGGGTTTGTAAGGATTCTAATATATTTATTTATTTACTTATTTGAGAGAGAAGAGACAGAGAGGAGAGAGAGAGAATGGGCAAGCCAGAGCCTCCAGCCACTGCAAACGAATTCTAGATGCATGCGCTCCCTTGCGCATCTGGCTTATGTGCGTCCTGGAGAATTGAACCAGGATCCCTTGGCTTTGCAGGCAAACACCTTAACTGTTAAGCTAGAGATCTCCAGCACCAGGATCCTATTGACAATTTTTGCATCTAAGTTCATTAGGGATATTGTGCTATAATTTTCTGTGTGTGTGTGTGTGTTTCCATATGGTTTAGGTATTAGGTAATGCTGGCTTTATAGAAGGAATTTTGGAGAATTTCCTCTTTTTCGATTGTGAAAAATAATTTGAGAAGTGGTTTTAGTTCTTGAATGAAAGTTTGATAGAACTCATCAGTGAGTCCATCTGGGCCTGGACATTTTTTTTTTTGTTGGGGGACTTTTGATTAATTTTTCAATTTTGTTAAAGGTAATAGGTGTGTTTAGGAAGTCTATCTGTTCTGGATTTAGTATTGGAAGGTAATATGAGTCCAAGAAGTCATCCATTTCTTCCAGGTTTTCCAATTTTGTGGAATACAGGTTTTTGAAATATGCCCTGATGATTCTTCCAGTTTCATTGGTATCAGTTGTGATGTCTCCATTTTCATTCCTAATCTTGTTGACTTGAATCTTCTCTTTTATTCTTTTGATCAGTTTGGCCAGTGGTTTATCAATAATTTTTTTTTAAAGACACAGCTGTTTGTTTCATCAATTTTTAATCACTTTGTTTATTTCCAATTAATTGATTTCTGCTTTGATCTTGATAACTTCTTTCTGTCTGGTACTTTTGGGCTTGGACAATTTATATCTTTCCAGTGCCTTCAAATGGATATTTAAGTTATTTATTTGGGATGTCTCTATTTTAGTGCTATAAACTTCCCTCTTAGAATTGCCTTTATTGTGTCCCATAAGTTTTGGTATGTTGTGTTTTTATTGTCATTAAGTTTGATAAATTCATTGATTTCCTTTCTGATTTCTTCAACAACTGTTCAGCCTTCAGGAGTTGGTGTGTTTTCTGTTGTTACTGTTATTGATTCTAGTTTTAATGCGTTGTGGTTGGATATAATGCAGGGATTTATGTCAATGTTTCTGCATTTGTGGAGACATGCTATTGTCTATTTGGAGAAGGTTCTATGAGCAGCTGAGAAGAATGTGTATTCAGTAGAATTAGGGTGGAATGTTCTGTAGATGTCTGTTAAGTCCTTTTGATCTATGGTTTGTTGTTTAGCTCCATTGTTTCTCTGTTCATTTTCTACATAGAGGATCTGTCTATTGGTGATAGTGGGGTATTAAAATCTACTACTATTGTATTAGGGTTTATGTCTATTTTAATGTCTAATAAGATTTGCTTTATAAAATTAGGTGCCCCTGTGTATGGTGCATATAAGTTCATAATTATAACATCTTCTTGCTGACATGTCTATAAAGTGGCCGTTATCTCTTTTGAGCATTTCTGATTTAAAGTTTATTTTGTCAAAAATCATTACAGCTACTCTTGCTTGTTTCTTGTTTCAGTTTGCTTAGAATATCTTTTTCCGTCCTTTTGCTCTGAGGTGGTATTTATCTGTAATTGTAAGGCAGGTTCCTTGTAGATAGCAAATGGATGAATTCAGCTTTCTGATCCAGCCTGTTTACTTGTGTCTTTTGATTGGGGCGTTGAGTCCATTCATGTTCAGAGTTATAATACTGAGGTGTGAGTTAATCCCTGCCATGTTAAAGGTTTTTGGAGTTTTGTGTTTTCCTGGTATTTTCATGCTTTCGTGTCCATTCTAGGTTTAATTTTTCAATTTTAAATAAAAAAATTTTCTTTTGGTTTTTGAGGTAGGGTCTCACTTTGACCCAGGCTGACCTGTGTCGGAATTTTCTCCCAAGACCCGGGAGACGAGATCTGAAATGAGACATGACAAGTACTTTGACTGATGAGCAACTGGCAACTTTATTTGAGAAAGAGCTTCCTTATATATTGCCCTTTGCATGTACACAGAAATTTCAAGCAGTATAATCTTTAACATAATGTTCCCATGAAACAAAACATATAATCATCATAAAGGTCATGTCAGTTTACACGTTTTCTTCAGAATGCAAATGTTTAAGCAAACATACATTATTCTGTTAATATACTTGAGAAACAATATAGGCGAAGCAAGAAGCATGTCCTGTAAAACACATGATGTTTTTTCTGAACTCTTCGTCCAGACTTCATTATGGGACCTTCTCTCCACAGTGACTTCACCCATGCTTACTTGGAACATTCTCCAACATTTCCCCCTTTATTATTTAATTTTATCATGGTAGCAACTAGATGGGTATTTTTTTCCCTCTGGTTCCTCGGATGATTTGATACAGCCAACAAAATCCTATTATGAACAAAATACAACATCCACAAAAGATTAATATAGGAACAATATGTTTCATCTGAGTAAGCCATTCAAGAGGATTAATAATATGAAATTGGTCAGCTAACTTATCAAAAAACTCAGTACTAAACAATTTAGGTAATGGTTTGTTAAAAGTGTCTGCTATTTCTCTTCTCAATTCTGTTACTTCTAAAGTTGCATTTCCAGATAAGTTGTATAAATGGGCCTTTATCTTGTTCCAAGAGTATTTAGTTTTGTTATAGCCATGATTAGTAGCACAGAATTTAGTAAAATTCTAGTGACACTGTAATGTTAATCTACTTTGAACATCCACTAATTTATTTCCTATTCATACAATAGGTTCTTGTATCTCTTGTAGCTTGCTTATAATAGATTGCTCAATATTGGCTTGTTGAGTCCATAATGTATGTGAATCCTTTTGCCAATTTCCTATAAATTCATGATTTTGAATAGAATTATGCAAAGCTAATCCAGCAACAGTGCCAGTAGTAGTGACTGCGATTAAACCTATAAATCCTGCAATGATCCACTCAGTCATTCTTTTTGTAACATGTCAGGTGGTTTTTAAATGCATATAAAGCATTTGCACACAAGCAGATTCTGCCCAAGGACGAGTCATGTTAACAGAGATCCAAAACTAGAATAATACTAGTACTAGTACTAGAATAATAGATTCAGTAGAGTTGATTGATTTTAAGAGTATGATTAAGACATGTATATAATTTGCAATTTTATACAATTCAATGTTTACAAGTCCAATTTACAGCAAATATGGGGAGTTCCAGGGGGGTAATGTGGGCTCAACATGTCCCTTTTGCAATTGTTCTTGCATTATTTCTTGTAAAGCCTGGATCTTATCAGAGGAAAGGTGCCATTGAGCAGTCCAGACTGGTGTATCAGAGTTCCATTGTATTTTTAATGGTTCTTGTTTCTCAATGACCCCAATTAAAAAATCTCACATTCCAAAGTGTAAAGAAGCATTAGTTTGTTGCAAGAAATCTCTTCCCCAAATATTTAAAGGAATATTTGAATATTATCAGGGCCTGCAGCATGTAAATAAGTTGTACTTATATAGGTTCCATCTTGGTGAGAAGATCCAAGTCCAACAAGGCCTTGGTTAGCCTTTTCCTTTCTCCAAGCTGAGGGCCATTCATCTCATCTAATAATAGATACATCGGCACCTGTATCTAACAGGCCTTGAAAAGATTTGCCTTGTATTTGCAAAGTTAAAAGAGGCTCTTGAGTTTCTTGGAGAATTATGTTTAAACCTATCATGGGGGAATCTGTGTTTCCAAATCTTCCCACTCTTTTTACCATTTTATAGTTAGGTTTTTTATATGGAAGCAATAACAATCATGCTATTTTATCACCCTTTTGAAATTCCCAATCTATTGAAACTGAAAGTATTACTCCTATTTCACCATTATAATCTTCATCTATACCTCCTGTATGTATTGTAATTCCTCTTAAGGATAAACTGTTCTGACCAAGAATTAATCCAACTGTTCCTTTAGGAATAGGGCCTGAAAATCCAATAAATATTTTATGGGGGTTGTGAGAAGCTTTTAAAGTCATATCCTTTGGTCAAGGAATATCTGAAGCTGCACTTCCTTCTGCAACAGCAGTCAAAGTCATAATGTTACATAAAGACACATGGCAATTTCCCTCATTTTGTTCAGGACTGAGAGAACACCCCTGTATTAGTTTCCCTGTGGTAGAGGTTTTCCTTCTTTGTCAAATTTAAAAATTATTTTATTTTATTTTATTTTATTTTATTTTGGAAAGAGACACACAGAGAGAGACAGAGAGAGAGAGAGGAAGACAGAGATGGGCGCGCCAGCAGTGTCTCAGCTGCTGAGAATGAAATCCAGATGTGTGCGCCCCCTTGTGGTAAAGTGCGGCCTTGCGCCCTTGCGTCACTTTGCATCTGGCTAAACGTGGGAGATTGGAACCGCTGGAGATTGGAACCGCTGGAGATAGGAACCAGCGCTTAGGCTTAGGAGGCAGGCGCCTTAACCCCTAAACCATCTCTCCAGCCTCTTTGTCAAATTTAGATCGAAACTCATTTAACCAATGTTTTCCTTTCTTACATCGGGGGCATACACTAGGGGCTGGCTTTTTTAATAGTTACTATTGTTTTTGGTTTTGTTTTTCGAGGTAATTTACATTGTTTCTGCATATGCCCAGGCTTACCACAATTAAAACATTTCATATCTGTTTTTGAATTGCAAAAGTTTCCATGGCTGCCACCTTAGCCTTATATTTAGTAGTACCCACATTTCTACATGCCTTTAAATATTCTATAACATTTCCTTTTTCTTTTATAGGTCTAATCAAGGTTTGACAATCTTCATTAGCATTTTCAAAAGCCAATTGTTTTCATAAAAGGGTCTTTAATTCAGTATTCTTTAATTGTTTGTCTAATACATCTTGAAGCCTAGCAATAAAATCAGCATGAGGCTCATTTGGTCCTTGAATAATTTTAGTAAATGAACCCTGAAACTCAGGTCCTGTGTCTATTTTTTCCCATGCTGCTAAAGCTACTTCCCTGATAAAGTATAGTGTTTGTGGTTGAATATTAACTACTTGGTCAGCAACGTTTGTCCATATTCCAGTATCCTGTTAGTAATTCATAGCTCAATCCTGCAGGGTTCCCTCAGGGCATCATTTCTTATGCTTCATCTCCTAGCCACATTTGCCACTGAATAAATTAAGAACTTGATGAAACAATTTTTTCACCAGAATAGAAATCATAAGAAATCCAGTAATTTTGGCTCCAAGCTCGTAAATATTCTGTACAATAAGTAGAAGTGGGACCGTACATTGTACAAGTTAGTAGAAGCTTTGGTTGTATGATGTAAAATCTCCGTGGGTCTCTCAATATGTTTTTTTTTTTTTTCTTATGTAGTCTCAGGCTGGCCTTGAATTCATGGCAATCCTCCTACCTCTGCCTCCTGAGTACTGGGATTAAAGGCATGCACCACCACTTCTGGCTAATAGGTTCTTTTATTTGATTTAAACAATTATAATCAGTAAAGCCAGGAGGAGGTAATGGCATATAACAATTTTTTGGAGTTTCTTTGATAAAATCTGGAGGAATCCCTTCAGCAGGCAAAATGGGATATAATCCTTTCTTTTCTACAGGAGGCAGAACTTCCCTGTTTTTGTTTCACTTTCTCTCGATCTTCGTCTGCAAGTTCATATCCATGTATAGACTGAGTAGACTCCTTTTCTATGTCTACTTGCTTTCCTTCTATGGATAGTATGACTATACCTATCAAAGCCTGTTGGGCATTGCTAAAAACAGGCTGGGACTGTGAGGAGGCTGGCCTGAACTGTTGGACATGGCGGGGGACCTTGGGTTGTGGGGTTGCAGCTGGCCTTATCATCAGGAGCCCCTGGCGATGGTGACTGGCCTTCTCCACATTGTAGGTTGTAGTGTGCCTTGTCATCACCCAGAGTGGGCAGAACTGGCGAGGCCCTCCCCCTGGACCCCAAAAGGCTCTGACCACTCCATAAGTCAGATTGGCTCCCCACAGTTCCTGACCTTGTGGCTAGCTGCCCAAGAGACCCTGATGTGGCTGAAATCACATAGCCTTTCTGCCATCTCTCTCACCCCCACGGCTTTGAAGTCATAACTTTCCACCATCTCTTTTGCAGCTCCTCCCCACAGGGCTCTGAAGTCACAGTAGTTATCTCTCAGCTCCTCCCCCACAAGCTTTGAAGTTACTAGTTCTTCCACCACTAAGATAACAACCCATAACCTATACATCCAACCGCCATAATAGTCTGTATGTGCCATCTCAACTTCCCCAAGTGTTTATAAACACACTCCCCTTTTGAATAAATGAGTGCTGTCCATCAAACAGGTCTCCCGGGTGTTCATTGCCTGTCATGTCTTCGCACTCACCCGCTGCTCCAGGATGGACCCTGCTTCCCCCCCCCCCCCCGAAATCCTCCCTCCTTTGCCCTGGACATCGGTGGCCAGTGACCCTGGGAAATGGTAAAGACCCACAAAAGCCCATGTCACCCACCATTGTGTGGGGATTTTTCCCCCTTGCCTATAAGCCTTTGTTAGGATCTCTTTAATGTGTTCCCAGACCTGTAGGTCAAATATTCCTTCATCTGGGAACCATGGATTGTACTGAATGACTATGTCATAGCATTCCTGAAATGGTGCCTTCGACACTGAGGCTCCTGACTGTTTAAAAAAAATGATGTACTAACATGATAAACGGGTTTTTACTTACCGAGTGTCCCATTGCTGCTTCCCTCTCTCTGCAGGATTTCCTCTCCTTTTCTAATGCGTAATTCAGGTCCCTGTTTTCGGGCGCCACCTGTTGGAATTTTCTTCCAATACCCGGGAGATGAGATCTGAAATGAGACACGACAAGTGCTTCAAGTGATGAGCAACTGGCAACTTTATTCAAGAAAGAGCTTCCTTATATATTGCCCTTTGCACGTACACAGAAATTTCAAGCAGTATAATCTTTAACATAATGTTCCCATGAAACAAAACATATAATCATCATAAGGGTCATGTCAGTTTACACATGTTTTCTTCAGAATGCAAATGTTTAAGCAAACATACATTGTTTGGTTAATATACTTGAGAAACAATATAGGGGAAGCAAGAAGCATGTCCTGTAAAGCACATGATGTTTTTCTGAACCCTTCATCCAGACGTCATTATGGGACCTTCTCTCCACAATGACTTCATCTGTGCTTACATGGAACATTTTCCAACAAGCTGGAATTTATTATGTAGTCTCAGGCTGGCCTTGAACTCTTTTGACTGTTTCTTTTTCTAATGTTTTTCTTTTACCTTCTGTTAGGAGGGATAATTTTGCTTGGTATAGTAGTTTGGGTTGGAAGCCATGATCTTTTAGCTTTTGAAATACTCTATTCCAATCTCTTCTGGCTTTAAGGTTTTCAATTTTAAAATCTGAAGTAATTCTTTTGGGCTTACCTCTGTATGTATGCTTGTCTCTTACAGCTTATAGTACCCTCTCTTTGTTTTCTGTATTTAGTGTTTTGAGTATGTGTCTCTTCTCTGGTCCTATCTATGTGATGTTCTGTGCACTTCCTGTACCTTGATCAGTTTCTTTTTTTTGTAAGATTGGGAAAGTTTTCTTCAACAATTTTATTGAAGATATTCTCTATGTCCTTGGCCTTTATTTCTTTCCCTTCTTGTATGCCTATGATCTGACTATTTGGTCTTTTTAAGGTGTCCCAAAATTCCCTTGTGTTCTGTTCACACATTTTTTTGAACTTGGAAATGTTTTTGAAGTAGCAGTCTAATTCTTCTGTCTTGTCCTCAAGTTCTAAAATTCTGCCCTCTATGTGGTCTATTCTGTGGGTGAGACCTTCTTGGAAGCCTTTTAAGAGGGTTATTTTAATTTGTTATGATTTTCTTCAGCATTTCCATCTTTTGCTTGGATTCTGTTTTTTATTTCTTATAACTTTATATTGTCTCTTGGAGTTCATGCCTGCATTTGGATATGTCCTTGTTGAACTTGTTCCATTGGCTCATATATTTGTTGATTCTCCTCAAATTTCTTTAGCCTTCTTTTGATCTCTCTCTCTTTTTTTTGGAGAGACACACACACACACAGAGAGAGAGGGAGAGAAAGACAGATAGAGATGGGCGCGCCAGCAGTCTCTCAGCTGCTGCGAATGAAATCCAGATGTGTGCACCCCCTTGTGGTCAAGTGCAGCATTGCGCCCTTGTGTCACTTTGCATCTGGCTAACCGTGGGACCTGGAGATTGGAACCACTGGAGATTGGAACCACTGGAGATTGGAACCAGCGTTCTTAGGCTTAGGAGGCAGGCGCCTTAACCGCTAAGCCATCTCTCCAGCCCCTTTTGATCTCTTTTTGATTGACTTCAGTTTCATTAAGCCATCTATGGAGTACTGTTTTCTTATTATATTTGGTTTCCTTCAACCATTAATTGAGTTGTTCTTGTTGATTGTCTTCCTTTTCCTTCATCCATCCTCTGAGTTCTTTTTGTTTCATTTCTTCCACCTCATTGAGCCATCCTTTGAGTTGTAATTTAAGTTCTTTTTGCTGATTTTCTTCCATTTCCTTTATCCATTCTTGGAGTTTCTTTTTGATTATTCTTTGTCTTATTTGTCCTCGTGTTGCTGGCAGAAAACACCCAACCATGAGCAGCTTGTGGGAGGAAAGCATTTATTTTGGCTTACAGACTTGAGGGGAAACTCCATGATGGCAGAGGAAAGTGATGGCATAAGCAGAAGGTGAACATCACCTCCTGGCCAATATCAGGTGGACAACAGCAGCAGGAGAGTATGCCAACCACTGGCAAGAGGAAGCTGGCTATAACACCCGTAAGCCTGGACACAACAATATATCACTTCCAGGAGGCTCCAATTCCCAAATTGTCACCAGCTGGGGACCTAGCATTCAGAACACATAAGTTTATGGGGGACACCTGAATCAAACCACCACACTTTCTTTCCCATCAATCCCTATCTTACTTTCATGACTTTTTCTTTAACCCATTGAGTTAAACTTGGGTCATTTGCATAATCATGGGTGGAACTGTATTGTGGAATAGGCAACTTACCAGTGGCTACACCAGTTTTTAAGCCAAACTTACCTTGTCCCATTACTGCCATTCATATGCTATAGCTTTTGAATATTTTGTGTGTGCATACTCATCTCATATGCATTAACTGTAAATATATACTCCTTATCCTCTAATTCATGAATTAACTTCCTGTCCCCCATTCTTTCATATACTATTTCATTGCCTCAGTACTCTTCCTCAAGAATAGGTAAAAGTTTACTTTGACAGTATTGACTCCATTTACTCCATAACATGTACATAGGAATATTAACATTTTCTATTTGTTTAATTCTTCCACAGCACATTGCATGTCTTTGTTATCTTAAGACATTGCCATGAAATAACTTTACATACATGTCTCTCTTATTAGAATATAAGACCTTGTGATACTGTTGTCATATTTTGATCATTTATTTGCAAATTTGGAAATAAACATTACCAATATACTTGTACATTATATGCTTATGTAGCACTGCTTTATTTACAGTAATGACATCAAAAAGTTCAAGATGCTATTGTGTGAAATTTTTTGTCTGGGGAGACTTGAATACATGAACACATATCTATTCACCCTGATAGGGCACAGATGGCAGACTAAAGCATGATCACATCTAAACCAGTTTGGTGGGGCTGGAGAGATGGCTTAGCAGTTAAGGTGCTTGCCTGTGAAGCCTAAGGACTCATTTTTGACTCTCCAGGTCCCATGGAAGCCAGATGTACAATGTGATGCAAGTGCACAAGGTTGCAATGCACTCAGGATGGCACACGCATCTGGAGTTTGATTAGAGTGGCTGAAGGCCCTGGCATACCAATTTTCTCTCTCATAAAAAAATTAAAATTAAAATTATTTTAAAAAATTTAAAAACTAGTTTGTTAAACCAATTGAGTTTATTTGGGGCAATTACAGAGCATAGATGACTCAAAGGCATCTGCATCATTGAAAAGCCCTCTCCAATGTAGGTGATGACTGTATCTCTGGAGCTCACTGCATGACTTGCAGGAATTCTGTTGATGTAAGAATCTTCCTACTACCCCAGAAGTTGTTCTCTGCTTTTATAACCTTGGAGAGGTGTCTTATGCCCTTTACAGTTTCAGTTACCTAAATCTTGTTTTTACCTTCTGAACCTTCCTCTGTGAGGAAATGTTTCAATTCAGTGTTTTAATTTGGAGGAAATTGCTACACCACAGCTATTTAAAGGAATCAACAAATCTGGTAAAATAAACTATTGTGTAAAAGCGCTATTTCCGTCTCCCTGCATCTTATCTGTATTGCTCTATTTCAAAACTCTTAAAATGATTAACACTGATGTGACTTAGAGTGAAGCAGAGCTTCAGTTATCAACCATCAGCACTGGTGATGAATATTTCACTTTGTTTTAACTAAGAGTATTAATCATTAACTTGTAGGTAACAATGAGCCATAACCAAAAAAAATATCTGGCTCTGTTCTTTTCACAGAAACACCAAAGGACAGTTCACTTTTGAGACTCCAGCATTCCTTTCCTGAAAACAATTGCAAATCATTGAACAGATGCACTTTAGCTTATAAGATTACTTACACCTGAATGTCTACTACCAAGAATTTGGGATGCTGAGGAAAGGATCATTCACAGAAACAAGTTCAGTTGCCAACTACTACACATTTCTTTAACAGACTTGGGGAAACATCCTCCCACTGTTCTGCAGTGATGAGGTAAGTCAGGGCTCATTGACGAGAGAGCGAACTTGGACACAGAATTACTGGACTTAGTGAAACGAAACATTGTCTCATTCAACCTTATCTCTGTAAAGTCACTGTTTCCTCTTTGAGACCCCTGCTCAGCCTCAATGACCTTTGATGTGCTCCTGGATCATGTTGGAGGCTGGGGAAGATTTCAGAGCTGTCAGTTAGCTTTGCTTTGTATCACTGGTACCCTCTTCTACACTCATACTTTATTGGAGAACTTCACCGCAGCCATCCCTGAGCATCGCTGCTGGGTCCACATCATCGACAATGATACCACCTCTGACAATGACACTGGGATGCTCAGCCAAGAAGCCCGTCTGAGAATCTCCATCCCACTGGACTCAGACCTGAAGCCATCAAAATGTTGTCGCTTCATCCAGCCCCAGTGGCAACTCCTTCACCTAAATGAGACCTTTACAAACGTTACTAAGGCAGAGACAGAACCCTGTGTGGATGGCTGGGTATATGACCAAAGCTTATTCCTCTCCACTATTGTGACTAAGGTAAGAGGGACTATTTAAATATTCTGCTTATATAGCCAAAGTGCTTAGAGTTAAGATAAAGAATGGATTTTGGGGCTGGAGAGATGACTTAGCAGTTAAGGCACTTGTCTGCAAAGCCTAAGGACCCATGTTCAACTCTCCAGGTTCCATGTAAGCCAGACGCACAAGGTGGCACAAGTGAGCAAGGTCGCACATGCACACAAGATGGTGCATGTGTCTGGAGTTCCTTTGCAGTAGCTGGAGGTCTGGGCATGCCAATTCTCTCTCTCTCTCTTATAAAACAAACAAAAAAAAGGCCAGTCTGTTGGGCTTGCCTCAAAAAAAAAAAAAAATGGATTCACTTTAAATGTTTAGTCCCCAGATATGTACTACAGCCAGTCCTTTCTTCATTCCTTCAGCAGGCAGCAAAGGTTATCTACACTAAACTACATCAAGTAAATAAATTTTTAGGATAATTGAAAAAGTTTAATGTAAACCTGTTTTATATCATTTAATATTATTATAACTCCTGTAATTTTAAGAGCAACTGGATTATTGTTAAGCAATTGTTTTATCAGGTCAGCATTTCTCAATAATTATGCAGAACAAATGCCCACAGCAAGTAAATCATAGTTTCTGGAGCTATAGGATCCAAATGTCAGTATTTTAATGGTTTTTAAGTAATTTGTTGTGTGACCAAAGATGAGAGTAATTGTAGTAGGCTGCATTATGGACTGCCAAGAGAAGTCAAAGGCAGGACCGTATGTTATCTAAACAGTAAAGAGAGCCTTCATGGAAAACAATGGGTCTTTTAGAATATTTTAATTTTGGTAACTGAAGTTTGTTAAAATTATGTTTTATCTGTTTTCAGTTATGGTACCTAAAGAATGTATAGATATTAATGCAATAAAAAGAGTTGGTGGTCTGAGGGGAAGATGAATAAAGACATGTGGCTAAACTGTGAAAAGTTGTGAAGTGCTGGGTGTGGTGGTGCACGCCTTTAATGCCAGCACTTGGGCGGCAGAGGTAAGAGGATCACTGTGAGTTTGAGGCCAGCCTGACACTAACTACATTGTGAATTCCAGTCAGCCTGGGATAGAGTGAGACCCTACTTTGAAAAAAAAAAAAAAAAAAAGAAGTTGTGAGGTGAGCAAGAGAATGAGATGAATCTGAGGGGCTGAAATAAGTACAGTAGTTTTAGAGTATGGGATACCAGAGGAGAGCAGTTGAAGGTGAAGGTGGACAGGGAGGCAGGATCTACATAGCAGAGGTTCATATACATCACATGGAAGAGTTCAGAATGTTTTCACTAAAGCATTATACTCTTAATAACTATGCTGCTTTCTTTTTATTCCAGTGGGACCTGGTCTGTGAATTCCAGTCTTCAAAATATGTGGCTCAAACTGCATTTATGGTTGGGTCAGTACTGGGAAGTCTGGTATATGGCTATATTACGGACAGGTGAGTGTCACCTCACTCTCTTGAGATGCTGAGTAGGTGTGGTCTTTGTTCCTTTATTTAAGAGATATTTACTAAACTCTGTGATTGGGATCATATCACATGCTTCCTTCTAGTTCTGAATCTAGAGAACAGAATAAAAGTAAATGGCATTCTCACTCTCTGTCTCTCTCTCTCTCTCTCCCTCTCTCTGTCCCAACTAACTAACTAAATAAATAAATGAAAATAAAATCTTTGAAAAACAAATACTAGGGCTGGAGAGATGGCTTAGCAGTTAAGGAGCATGCCTGAGAAGTCTAAGGATACAGGTTTGATTTTCCAGGTCCCATATAAGCCAGATGCACATGGTGGCACATGCATCTGGAGTTTGTTTGCAGTGGCTAGAGGCCCTGGTGTGCCTATTCTCACTCTCTGTCTCTAATAAATTAATAAAAATAAAATCTTTGAAAAAAATGGTATATAAACTGGAAATTATAATTTGGTGTGATAAATTCATTATGCTACACAAAGGCAGACAAAATAGCATCTAACTCAGATCAGTTGCCAAAGGCCATTTTAAGAGCAGATTCCAGAATTTTATAGATAGGAATTAATTCAAAAACAGAGGAAGGAGATATGTGGATATTTAAAAGTACAAATTGGGCTGGAGAGATGGCTTAGGGGTTAAGGTGCCTGCCTCCTAACCCTAAGAACACTGGTTCCAATCTCCAGGTCCCACATTTAGCCAGATGCAAAGTGACTCAAGGGTGCAATGCTGCACTTGGCCACAAGGGGGCGCGCATATCTGGATTTCGTTCGCAGCAGCGGAGACACTGCTCGCGCGCCCATCTCTGTCTTCCTCCCTCCCCTCTCCCTCTCCCTCTCCCTCTCCCTCTCCCTCTCTCTCTCTCTGTCTCTCTCTGTGTCTCTCTCCAAAAAAATAGGATAAAATAAAAGTACAAATTTATAGAATAATGTTATTGGTCTTGACAATGGTCTGAATTGCATAGACTCTGCTAAGATAAATTATTATAGACACTTTTAGACTGGTCTTCCTTTCATTCTTGCAGTGTAGGTACACATGTACAATGGGTAGTGCCCCCTTGTGCATCTAGCTTACATGAGGACTGGGGAATTGAACCTTAGAACTTGCAAGCAAGCACATTAACTGCTAAGCCATCTCTCTAGCCTGCCACCTAGTTTTTTAATTAAAATAGTAACAATGAATATAACATAGTATAGTGTAGAGTTATGACTTAAAGAGTTCATTTGCCTTCAATTTTCAAACTTGGGTCTCTGTACTATTGATATTTCAGATGGAGGGAGGGATGGATGGATGAAAGGAACAGTCTGATGAAAATGTGAATAAATAAGAGAGCACAGATTCAAGTGAATATCCATCAACAGTAGAATCAGAACACATTGCGAATGCATATAAATTCCTGTTTAGCAATGAGAAAGAACAAAATATTACCACATGCACCAGCATGAAATTATATGAGAAAGGATTAACAAGCCAGGCGTGGTGGTGCACACCTTTAATCCCAGCACCCGGGAAGCAGAGGTAGGAGGATTACCATGAGTTCAAGGCCACCCTGAGACTACATAGTGAACTCCAGGTCAGTCCCAGTTACAGTGAGACTCTACCTCAAAAAAACAAACAAACAAACAACAACAACAAAAAGATTAATATAAACTGCTGGTTCTAAATTTCATAGAGGTCAAATCAGACAAAATTATCTGTCGTGTTAAAACTTGTGAAAGTAGTTAATCTTTGATAAGGGTAGAGAGAAGAAAGAATAAAATGAACTTCTTGAGTGAGAGTTGGGGTGGTTTGAATGTAAATGGCCCTGTAGTCTCATAGCATCAGATATATAATTGGTTTTTTGAGGTAGGGTCTCACTCTGGCCCAGGCTGACCTGGAATTAACTATGTAGTCTCAGGGTGGCCTCGAACTCATGGCAATCCTCCTACCTCTGCCTCCCCAGTGCTGGGATTAAAGGCGTGTGCCACCATGCCCGGCTAGCCTCAGATGTTTTTGATTAAACTTCCTACTTAGTCTCCACTGGGGGAAATGTGTCTTTACGGGCAGATCTTGAGTCCAGCCTTATGATGTGTTCAGAGTCAGCTCATGCTTGCTGGTGCTGGCTATTGTTTCTGTTATGAATCTATGATGAAGTAAACCAGCTTCCTCCACCCTGATGAAGCTTCCTTCCCCTGGAGTCTAAGCCTGAAGTAAATCCCTTCCTCTCATAACTTGCTTCTGATTGCATGCTTTGCATGAGGAAAGTGAAAGAGAAAAGCAAACTGGAGTTGATCTCAACAGACAGAGACTGTTTATTGACGTACAGCCAGGGGCTACAACCTTCCCATGGGATGGAAGCTGAAGCACGTAGCATTGGAAGGGGCTCAGCTTATAAGTGCACTACTTGAGGAAATAGGCAGGAATCAGGTGCCTGGTCTGGGTAAAGTAACTGAATAATAGTAATGTTTGTTTGTTTTTTTTCATCTTTCACGATGAATCAGAGGTACTGCCTTAGTAGTTTTCTACCGGGCAGAATGTCTTGAATTGTTTCAGTTCCTCAGAGCTTTCTGAGTTAAAGAAAGTTCATCAATCTTTCATTAAGAAAGTCCATTGACCCTTCATATCAAGATTCTGGAAAACAGAAAGAATTTGGGAAGTCACGTGGGGGTGTAGAATCCATCTCTAACTACTTTCTGCTGACAGGTAGGATGGTGACAAGGGGTCTGTTTTTCAGGGTTTGGAGAGGGTAGGGATGTGAACTGGATTGAAAACGTTGATCCTGGAACGTCTATTGTGAGGAATCTGGGTAGGTAGTAGAGTGAGTAACGGCATTAAGACATTCTAGAAGAAATATCTGTAAGAAATTTGGAAGACAAGGCAAAAATGTAAGAAGTAAGTATGGGGAGTAACCTGGTTGGAAGTGACCCAAACCTCCATCCTGAGTCATTGGTGTGTCTCTGTTGAAGTTTTTTTTTGCCTGGTCTTGGAGTCATCTGACCCATTGGCAGTGGTTAAGAGGTCAAGTCTTCTGTGATTTTTGAGTTTTATAGGGGCTAGTGAGTCAAGATGATCTTGGATGGAGTGATCAGATCTTACATTTCTTTTAGGTTTTTTGACAGCTGACATGGTAGGATAGTTTTTTCACATATAGAAACTCTGAGTCTAGTTGTTCCTGTGGCCACACCTATAAAGATGCTTAATGTTGTGTGCAACGGGAGAACAATTATGTTTCCTTTAGGCTTTATATTACCAGTTATAAGAATTGGAATAGGGGAGTTAGGAGGTATAAGAGATATAGCAGGAGACAGAAGGCCAGAGTTTATATGTCAGTCCAGTTAGTGTGGATATATATATATATATATATGCTCATATTTCTTACTTTTAAGTTACATTTAAATACAGTTTAAATAAACAGTATAAAAATGAATCTTGATTTTGTTAAACACTCAGTTTTTTTCATTAAATCAGAGCTAAACAGTAAGAAATGTAGGTATAACTAAATTTTAACCTTGATTTGAGACATGGCAATATAAATAAACTTATCAACTTATTACAAAGAGTAGTCTGAATTATATGAACTATTAAGGTGAGAGAAAATATGGAGAAATGAAAACTTTTAAGTTAACCCATTTTACCATAAACAACTTAAACCTTTTTCAGTTTAAGTCCTACAATCTTTTTATATCAACTTTCATACCCTTTTAACAACATATGCTAGAACAGTTTTTTACCTTAGACATACCCTAACAACATACCTTAGAACATTATCTTTTACTTTATAAAGTCTTTTCTGATCTAATAACATGTCTCTTTCTGTAGAAGCAGGATTAAAATTTGATATACATAAATTTTTTAAAAATTGGTATACAAACATGTCCTTTGTATAAAGCATTAACAAGCATGTTGTCAAAAACATAGAGGTTAATTATTTTAAATATATTGTAAACCTGTTTGTAGTAATTTAGTATCATCTTAAAATGCATCTATGTATTTCAGAACCCTTAATGGCCATAAGTTTAATTGTACATAATGACATACTACATGAAATATATAAACATGACAGTATGACAAGTGGCTGGCCAGCAGTAGACATATGACAGACATATAACACATATAATACTGTTAAAGGGAGAGAGATATTTTTCTTTAAAATTGTAGTTACAGTTTAAATTAGTGAGGACTTAATTTAATATTTAAAAAATTCATATGAGTATTTACTTATGAGTCAATGTCATTATATCTGCAATATAAACAATATATTTATATCCTTAGACATAAACACTGTCACAAAGACAGTTACTAGCACTGTGAAATTTAAAGCTGACACATTTTTTACCTCTGGGAAGGTATGGAGTTGATGAGCAGGTCTTATTAACTTTATATGGTTCCACAAAAACCAATTTATGTGGCCATTGCTTATGACTGGTAAATGTTTAGAGATCGAGGGATGAGTAAGAGTTTTGTGTAACAAGGCTGAGGCTAAGGCAGGATTGACAGTAGGGGGCTTAAGGAGATGGAATAGAACTAGTTTGTGAGCTTGAGTAAGGCAGAGGGAGATCGTGGAGAAAAGGGAAAGTTATACAGATTTGTCTGAGGAAGAAAAGGACTGGAGGATGGGTCAAAAGTAGAAGACAGTGTTCAGAGAATAAATGGGGAAAGGGCACTTTGATGGGGAGGGGGTTTGTCAATTGGGTTTGTATCTGAGAGTGGGTCTTTTTATGGGCATTCAGAAGGTTTTTTGTGGCTCAGGAGTATTTGATGAGTGGAGCAACAGGTACCAAGGGAGGGGCAGGAGCAGAGGGCAAAAAAGCCTTGGATGTGGGGACCTTGGACCATTTCCCATGTCATGGGAGAATGTTATCAAGATTAATGAGAATGTTAAAATCTAAAGTATCAAACTCAGGCTAATGGTGGCCATTATCTAGAGACTATTATGGCCAAATTTGACTGAACAAATTGGAGTAAATTGGTGGGTAGGAGCTCAGTTAATTTGAATTCCTTTAAATTAGTGCTAAGATAACTCCTGGGTAAGGTGGTGGCATAGTAGCCACACCCAAGCAGCCTAGGGAGGGGAATAAAAAAAAAAAAAAAAAAAAAAAAAAAAAAAAAACCAGCAAAATACACTCTTTTACTGAAAAGTAAAGGTGTATAAGTTATTATCAATCATGGCAGAGAGGCAGGAGAGATTCAGCTCTTCTAGAAAAGAGGAAACTGGGCCAGAATCCAGCAAAGGCACCAGGTACCCCAGTCTACATGGCTACCCAGCCAGCACAGAGCTGTAGGAGCAGCGACCAGGTGGAGAGATATTTCCACTCACATCAGACTCCTCAAAAATGCAAGAAACCTGAAGGAAAACACAGCAGGAACCAGCTGATCAAGTGCTGAAGGAGAACACAAATGGGACAAGCTGAGCAGCTTCAGTATAGCTCCAGGCATCTTACACAGTCTTCCATCTGCCAACCATCAGTGCTGTGAGCCTTCAGAGAACTCATTCAGCCCCTAGCCAAAGGGCCTCCAGCACAGCTGATCAGAACACCAGATCCACAGCTCAACAGAGAGGGATTGAGGTGGGCACTCAGCATTGGTGAGATTGGAAGTCATCTCCAAAGGTAAGAGGGCCTACTTACACAAAGGCAGATACATAGGCCTCCACTGGAAGTGCTAATCTCTCTTTTCATGTCAAGGAAGGTTATGTGTTACATATTCTTGGTTGGCTTTATCATTCTCAAATAAGCTGTATTTTTGTATTGACTATTGTTGCCTTTGATGTTCCTTGATTCATAGGGCCTTTGTCTTTTTCTTCTATCATTATTGGGGACAGGGTCTGATTCAGACCTAGACTGACCTGGAACCAATTTCAGATCAGAAATCTCAACCTCCCATTTGACAGGATTAAGGGTGTGGAGCAACACACACCCTTAGGGAGAGATTGGCTTTATTAGGTTATCTTTTGTTTTAATCCCCACTACTGCACAAACACTCTGTGCTGGTTTGGATTGAATGTGTATATTGCTCAGTTGAACTTCAGAATGTGCCAGTAAATGGCTCCACCCAGTATACTAGAATACTTGAATAGCAGGCAAACTCACCACCTAGGGTCACTTCTGCTGTTTTCTTGGAGTACACGAGCTAAACATAGCACCTTAAACTCCTACTCTGAAGATAAATAAAGTCAGATTTTCAAGGCTAAAACACTGAAAATAATCAGACAACTCAAGCATCAAATTAACTCAAGATTCAAAATTTCTACATGATAGTACAAGAAAGACAAAAAAATCAAGGCAATACAATCCCACCAAAAACTATAAATCTATCAGAAATGACCCTCAGTGGTACTGTTTTAGATGAAATGCCTGACAATGATTTTTTAAAAAGGTCATATCTATACTCAAAGAAATGAAAGGAATCAAAGAAGAAAACAAATTCCTGAAGGAAAACACCAGAAGCCAACTTAATGAAATAAGGAGGTCAATACAAGACATGAATAAGGAAACAGAGATAATGAAAAATACCAACCAGAAATGTTAGAAATGAAAACCAGAGTAAGTCAAATAGAAAACTCTACAGATGGGCTGGAGAGATGGCTTAGCGGTTAAGCACTTGCCTGTGAAGCCTAAGGACCCCTGTTCAAGGCTCAATTCCCCAGGACCCACATAAGTTAATTCTCAAGGTGGCACATGCATCTGGAGTTTGTTTGCAGTGGCTGGAGGCCCTGGTGCACCCATTCTCTCTCTATCTGCCTCTTTCTCTCCCTGTCTGTCTGTTGCTCTCAAATCAATAAATAAAAACAAATTAAAAAAACAAAAACTCTACAGACAATCTCACCAGTAGAATGGATCAAGGAGAGGGCAGAATTTCTAAACTAGAAGACTAAGTAGCAGATATAATACAGTCCAACAAAGAGAAAGAAAACTAATAGTAAGAAATGAATGGAAATTTCAAGATATTTAGAACACTATAAAGAGATCAAACGTAAGAATTCATGGCATAGTAGAAGAATTTCACTCCAAAGGCAGAGTAGGTATTTTCAATAACATGACAGAAGAAAACTTCCCCCAAATAGGGAAAGTGGTGCCAATGCAGATACAGGACACCTTTAGAACAAAAGGCAGACAAAATCAGGAATGAACCTCTCACCATCATAGTATAATTAAACTACTAAATATACAGACAAAGAAAATATATTGAAAGCAGTTAGAGAGAAAAATCAAGTCACATACAAAGGCAAGTCCATCAGGATAACAGCAGTTGCCCTTTTAACACTGGAAAACTACATTGCATGCAGTTCCATGGGAGAGAGAGAAGGCATCAGTGGAGATAAACAATAGTGGACATTGCAAGCCTTAAGTTTGGCCAGCCAGGCCAAATGAGCTAATGGGTGCAATAGTGGCATGTCTGTTATGGAGGAAACCAACTGCTCTGTAATTGGACTGGAGGCTTGCTCCATGGGCAGGAATACATCCCTGATACTGAAAACCTATGATGGGGGAAGTCATGAGCCCTGTGGGTATAATGTCTGCTGGGTCTGGCTAAATGTATCTACTATGTTCATCAAACTGCACAGTAAGCACTTTTTGTAATGTTCATACCCATATATTAATGCGACTCTCACTTTTGGTTAGAGAAGTTTCTCTTTTCATATGGTGGTGAACTCTGGGATAACTCAGAAGGCACCATGGTGCTGAGAAGAAGTGACAGAGGAGTACTCAGCACTGAAACATCTCTATCACACCCTCCAGTGCTCAGGGTCCATTGAGGCAGAGGTGGAAGAAAGAATGTAAGAGCCAAAGGAAGGGTAGGAATGCTTACAGACACAAAATCACCTTGATATCCATGATCTCATAGTACCTGACATTGCCTACACAAAACCAGTATAATAGAAGGAAAAGAGAGACTGATTGAAATGGGATGGAGATATGATGGAGAGTGGAGTTGTGAAGGGAGAAGTGAGGAGAGGGAATTATCATGGCTTATTGTCTATAATTATGGTTGTTGTCATAAATAGAAAAAAATAAATTAGTGCTGAGTCATGGAATAGATAATTTACAGCCCATTTTGGAGTACAGAGACTAGGTGGAGTGGCTGATCCCACAACCAGGGACTTCTCCCTGGCTTAGGAACAGCAACAAGGGAAGACCCAAGGGAGCATCCCCATCCTCACAATGCCTGGGGTGTCAGGGGGGTTTCCAGAGCCTCTGATCATCCATGGACAGAGGAGTGAGAAACTTCTGGAGTTTATAAGGTCTGAGATGGGGCACCTCCACAGCAGACTGAGAGTGAGTACCTTGTCGTAAAAGCTGGAATTTGATGAGAATATGAATGGAAGTCACTCAAATGGTGAATGGCCTCTTGTTTGAAATTCAAAAGTCCGAGAGGAGAGGGTGAAGAGAGTATGAAAAGGAAGAAGCTGCCATATATCAAGCTGGGTTTACACAGAACTCTAATAAAGCTCCCTGAACCATGAGACTGAATGGAATTTGAGTCATGCACATAGACAAAGGCCTCAAAAACCAGAGGTCTCGGGCCACAACTAGTGGCTGTTTAGTCCAGAATAGTGAGCACAGCAGGCATCTGTGCTCCCAAGTAAGTGAAACATTGGTAGGGGGTAGAAGGAGAGAGAGAAGGAAGGGGCATGGGACCCAAAAGCCCCTGAGGGTTCCCATCTGAGTCACAGCACCGGAAATGTAAGGAAAGAGAAAGAGAAAAGCAAACTGGACTTTATCTCAACAGACAGAGACTGTTTATTGAAGCACAGTGAGGGGCTATAGCCTTCCTGAAGGATGGAGACTGAAGCACACAGCAGGGGCCAGGGCGCAGCTTATGAGGGTGCTATTTGAGGAAATAGAGAGGAATAAGGTGCAGTCTGGTAGACGTAGACAAGTAATTTGATTAACAGCAAAGTTTGGTTTGTTGGATCTTTCCCAATGAGTCAGAGAAACTAACTACCTCAGTGGTTTTCTGCATAGTGGACTGTCTCAATTTGTTTCAGTTTCTCAGAGCTTCTGAGTTAAAGAAAGTTCATCAATTTTTTTTTTTTTGAGAGAGAGAGAGAGAGAGAGAGAGAGAGAGAGAGAGAGAGACAGAGACAGAGAATGGGCGCACCAGCGGCCTCTCAGCTGCTGTGAATGAATTCCAGATGCATGCGCCCCCTTGTGGGCAAGTGCAGCCATTGCACCCTTGCATCTCTTCACGCCTGGCTAAACGTGGGACCTGGAGAATCAAACGGGCATTCTTAGGCTTGGCAGGCAGGCACCTTAACCGCTAAGCCATCTCTCCAGCCCAGTTCATCAATCTTTCATGAAGAAAGTCCATTAACCCTTCACTGTCTCCAAGCAATGAGAAGGTAACTGCAACAGGAGTAATGTAGAGCTGATTTAATGTGCACATGTGTTTTGTGAAGTCACAGACATTTGTTATGTGCACTTTTTGTGTGTGTCTTAAACCTCAGTGACATGCTTATTATAACGACAATAAGGGCAGAGTTATGACAGTTGCATTGGAATGACAAATAGAAGCTAATAGTAGCAGCAAGGAGATCACTGGTAACAGATTAATTTTAATACCTGTAACTCAGATTTATAAGATTCTATTAGATATAAAATAGGAAACTATTCTGTAGAAAATAGTGAAGGAAGAGAGAAGATAGAGAAATAAACAAATTTCAAAATAAACAAATTTAAAGATACTTGTTTTGATTTTTCTCAGTTAGAGTTGTCTGTTAGACTGCACATGGAGATTTAGGAAGCTATTTGTATCTGTGGCCATAAGACCACAGAAGGGATTAAGATAATAGATAACAACTCGAAATTTACTAGTCTGAGAGTGGGAAGAAAATAAAATTGAGACAAGTAAGGGACAGTGTTCATAGCTCAGTTGTAGAACCTTGCCTGATATGCACAAACCCTGGTTCAAGCCCCTGTGCCATGAAAAGAAAGATGAGAGAGAATAGAGAAAGAGATGAGGAGAGGAAGTAAGTCAGACTTTATCAAGCCCTCTTTTATTTTACTTTTAATTTTGAGGGAGGATCCCACAAAATTGTCCAGGGTTGCCTTGAACTCACTCCAGTACAGGCAGACTTTGAACTTATAATCAATCATTTTGCCACAGCCTCTTGAGTCTGGTATTTAGTGCTGCACCTCCAAGCCTGGGCCTTTTTTTCTTCTTTTTAGATAGGTTTTATAAAGATATTTTCACTCAAGTAGATCTTGAACTTTGACCGTAGTCAGTCCCCATTATCCTCTCCTTTGTCCTCTCCCCTCTTCTGCTAGTCATCCTCCTTTTCCCAAATAGTTCCCCTTCTACTAAATGCATATTTTTATGATAATCATCTGGGGTAACCTGGCATATTTCGTCTTTGTATATGGCTTCCATGATATAATAGCTGTGTAGGAGATGCTTTTCTGAGACCTTTGACAACACTCATATTGACTATAAGAGTAGGGTTACATGTGATTCTTTTTGTGAACTAGTATAATGATTTGTGAGATCTTGGGTGCAGTATTCTGCTTGTTAAACATTTATCCTGAATTTTAAGATGTGTTACCTCTTTGTTATCTTCAACATATTATTTTTGTTTTTAAGTAATCTTATCTGGTCTGATATTTCATAGGATTGGGCGGAGGGTGATCTTCTCATGGTGTTTGCTCCAGCTGGCCACTGTTGAAACCTGTGCAGCTTTTGCTCCCACCTTCTTCATTTACTGCACATTGCGTTTCTTGGCTGGGTTCTCCAGCACGGCTATCATGACAAACTCTTTTTATCTCAGTAAGTCAGTATTTGAGCCTTTTGTTTTCTCCATACCTTTAGTTTACTTTGAAATTGTCCTTTTTCTGAAGTGATAATTGTTCATATGTTTTCTTCCAGTGTTAGAGTGGACAACATCTCAATCACAAGCTATAGTAATAACAATGCTGCTAAGTGCCTACAACGTGGGACAAATGGTCCTGGGAGGACTGGCCTTTTACATTCGAAACTGGCAAACACTGCAACTGGTCCTCTCTATACCCTTGTTTGTCGTCGTCATACTCTCCAGGTAAAGATGGGCTCCAGGTTCTTTGCCAATAGGGAGGCTAAGGTAAGAGCAGAAAGGAGAATCCTGACACCTGGGAGCTGGGTAATCTCTGGCCAGTTCTAAGCCATGGTAGCCATTAGTCCCATTGTACAACTGTGATACAACAGAAAGAACCAATTAACACTGCCTGGGCAGTCATCACTGTACAGTCATTATCCGTGTATTTTAAACAAAAACTATACTATTCATAAGGAAAATATATATTCATTTAACTTTGGATAGCATTGCATGATAGAGAAGATTTGGAGGCATTTTAGCATGTAAATAAAGTCAGATAAAATCAAAGGACAGGTGAGTTCTACACTAGTCTGGGACTACAGAGTAAGTTTCATGACAGCCTGGGCTAGAGTGAGACCTTACCTTGAAATAAAGACCTGCCTCTGCTATGTCATAAAAGTTTTGGGTCTCACGCTAGCATAGGCTGACCTGAAACTCACTCTATAGTCCCAGATTGACCTCGAACTTATAGTGATCCTCCTACTCCTGCCTCCTGAGTGCTGGGACTAAAGGAATTTGCCACCACACCAGTCTAAATGTTTTTTTTTTTTTTTTTTTTTTTTTTTGGTTTTCCGAGGTAGGGTCTCACTCTGGCTCAGGCTGACCTGGAATCCACTATGAGGTCTCAGGGTGGCCTTGAACTCTCAGCGATCCTCCTACCTCTGCCTCCCGAGTGCTGGGATTAAAGGCGTGCGCCACCATGCCCGGCCAGTCTAAATGTTTTAATTGGATACTTAAGACCATTTGCACTGTAGGTTATTACTTAAAGCATGGACTGAAGACTAGTGGCTCTCCAGAAATTCCCCAGGACCTTTAGTGCCAGATTAGGACTCTGAGGCATCAAAACTCCTGGACTGAGAGGCTACTGGATTCTGAGACTCTCCAGCAGGTAGACAGCCATTGTTGGAGCCCATATTGCATGTTTAAGAAATGGCTCTCTCTCTCCCTCTCTGCCACTGTCTCTCATCAATCAATCAATCAGTCAATAAATAAATAAATAAAATTTTTTAAGGGGCTGGAGAGATGGCTTAGTGGTTACAGTGCTTGCCTGCAAAGCCAAAGGACCCAGGTTCGATTCTGCAGGACCCATGTAAGCCAGATGTATAAGGTGGCACATGTGTCTGGAGTTCATTTGCAGCAGCTAGAGGCCCTGGCATGCCAATCCTCTCTCTCTTTTGCCTCTCTCAAATAAATTTTAAAAAAAAATTTAAAAGAAATGGGTGGACCACCCCAGCCTAAATAAACCCTGTGTGTCTGTGAGTGGCTCAGTCACAATCCTCTTCAGTCTGTCCATGGGATCCAGGTTACTCTTTCCATCATGGATCTAAGCCTGCTGGAAAGAGAATCCCGATGAAAGGAGGATCATTTTGAGCCAGAGTCAAAAGGATACCCTTTGTGCAGGGTTTGAAAAGAATCCGTATCCTGACATAACTGCTGGGGGACATCCTGACCAAAGAAATTGATATTTCGGAGTCTCAAACTCTGACTTGGTTTCAAAAACACAGAAAAAGCAGAAACGACTGGAGTTTGAAGGTTGCTTTGAAGAATGTCAAACCCAAGTACAGGATAAGCCTCCATTTAGAGCTAAAGAAGCCTGAAGAACCTGGATACACTTTACAAGATTTCAAACCGATATCCTAGTTGAAGCTTTTGAAAAGAATAACTTCCCTGGGGAATGCATCAGGGAAGAACTGGTGAAACGAACAGGCCTTCCAGAATCCAGAATTCATATATGGTTTCAGAACGGAAGATCTGGGCACCCAGTGTTGGGATGAGTAGTTCCAACCAATGTTTGCACGATGGACACCTGATAAAGGATACTGGTCTCCTGAACAGACAGACCACTCTATGGTCAGAGCAGCTTCTACCACCTGCCACTCTCCCCAACCTGATGGAACTCAACAGCAGGAGATGTAAACTTCAAGCCTCACCAGTTAGTTCCTGTCGACCACAAAATTTCAGGTACT
This sequence comes from Orientallactaga sibirica, assembly GCA_036365145.1. NCBI lineage: Eukaryota > Metazoa > Chordata > Mammalia > Rodentia > Dipodidae > Orientallactaga > Orientallactaga sibirica. The sequence continues at coordinate 1,514,256 of JAEOAD010000042.1, read as the reverse complement.
GCCATGATCTATCTGAATCTGGGTCCAGAGGTGGATGACTGTCTACGACTTGGACAACTTCTCAGATTTTCAAATTCAGCTTCACCTGATGTGAAACTCACCAGAGCCTCAGGTTCATGAGAGTTTCAAGACCCCGATCCACACCTTCTTTATTTACAACATGAGTTGATACTGTGAGCAATATGAACATTGATTTCCGGTGCAATTTTTGGGCAAGAAGATCATAAACCACTTGGAAACCAAAAAGGGCATTGATTTATTTATCATTTTAATTTCTTTTTAAACTTAGAAAAAAGTATCCATTTTCTTTCTCTTTTTTATTGAAGTAGGGTCTCTCATTCTAGCCTAGGCTGACCTGAAATTCACTATGTAGTCTCAGGCTGGCCTCAAACTCATAGTGATCCTCCTACCGCTTCCTCCTGAGTGCTGGGATTAAAAGCATGCGCCACTGTGCCTGGCTTTCCATTTTCTTAAAGTCCCCATTTAAAAAAAAAAGTTCTGGTTTTCAAGGTAGGGTCTCACTCTAGTCCAAGCTGATTGGGAATTCACTATGTAGTTCTAGGCTAGCCTCGAACTCATGGCGCTCCTCCTACCTCTGCCTCCTGAGTGCTGGGATAAAAGGCGTGCGCCATTACTCCCAGCTCCTTTCCAACTGTTAAAATGCGTGCGTGCGTGCGTACGTGCGTGTGTCTGTACACATATGCATGGACATGCCAAGGTCTCTTGCAACTACAAACAAATTCCAGGTGTTTGTGCCACCTTTTATTTTTAAAAAATTTTTTCATTGACAACTTCTATACTTCCAGAAAGTAAACATGATATTTCCCTCCCCCCTTTGCCCTTCACACCTCCACTCTTTTTTTAATTGACAACTTCTATACTTACAGACAATAAACCATGATATTTCCCTCCCCTCCCCCCATTCCCCTTCAGAACTCCATTCTCCATCATATCCCCTCCCTCTCTCCATTAGTCTCTCTCTTAATTTGATGTCATCATCTTTTTCTCCTATTATGAGGGTCTTGTGAAGGTATTGTAAGGCACTGCGAGGCATGGATATCAAGGCCAATTTCTGTCTGGACAGTTGCATTGTAAAGAGTGGTACCCTTCCTTTGGCTCTTACATTCTTTCTGCCACCTCTTCTGCAATGGACCCTGAGCCTTGGAGGGTGTGATAAAGATGTTTCAGTGCTGGGCACTCCTCTGTCCCTTCTTCTCAGCACTATATTGCCTTTTGGGTCACCACCCAGTGGTCATCACCATCTGAAAAGAGAAGCTTCTCTAACCAGAAGTGAGTAGCATTAATACATGAATATGAAAATTAAGTGTAGTGCTTTCAGGGCAGCTTGGTGGGAATAATATATACATTTAGCTAGACAAGAGCAGGCTTTATACCCCTAAGGCTCATGACCTCCCCTTGCCATAGGCTTTTGATTAGGTTTTTTAGTATCAGGCATGTATTCCCTCCTGTAGAATGGGCCTTCAGTCCAATTAGAGAGCAGTTGGTTTCCCCAAGAGCAGACATGCCACTATTGCACCGTTTGGTCATTTGACCTGTTTGGCCAAACTTGAGGCTTCCAGTGTTCACTGTTTTCACTGCTGATGTCTTCTGTCTCCCATACGGCTGCATGCAGTGCAGCTTTTTCCAGCTTTCAGTTGGCTGGCCTACAGGAAGAAGGTTTTCTGCTCAGCACTAGCTTGATTTCTCAGTGACCTTGCCACTCAGACAAGTGAAGTCTTCAGCAATAGGGTCTAACCATCTGTTTCTCTAGGGAAACCAAAGGCCTTGGCAATAGCCTGTAATGTTTTGGAGGCAACAGGGACCTCCCTGGACAACAACTTACTGGAAGGTATCCCATCCCCGGCACTGAAAATTTTCTAGTAACAATCTATGGCTTCTGGATGTGCCATTGTTCAAAAATGTTTCATATGTTTTATTCAGAATATCTTGAATTTTGATTGACCCCCCATCCTTCTTTTACACAGTCTGTTCCCCTGGCCTCCCTTAGGCCTTTCCCTTCCCTGTAATCTGTTCTTCTACTTGCATATATACAATACCATCCCCTAAAGTCCTTCCCTCTCCTCCCTCCCTTATAGCTTTTTTTTTCTAGCTTACTGGCCTCTGCTACCAATTTTTGGTTCTAGCTCACACACAAGCCTATACATTTGTAGCTAGGATCCACATATGAGAGAGAACATGTGACGTTTGGTTTTCTGGGCCTGGTTACCTCGCATAGTATAATCCTTTCCAGATCCATTCATTTCCCTGCAAATTTCATAATTTCATTTTTCTAGATCCATTCATTTCCCTGCAAATTTCATAATTTCATTTTTCTTTACCACTGAATAGAACTCCATTGTGTAAATGTACCACATCTTTATTATCCATTCATCTGTGGAGGGACATCTAGGCTGGTTCTATTTCCTAGCTATTGTGAACAGAGCAACAATAAACATGGTTGTGCAAGTATCTCTAAGGTAATGTGGTAGTTTGAATAGATGGCCCCCAATATATTCAGTGTTTTATCAGCTTGTAGTTTGGATATGCAGCCACCTGGCTGGAGGCAATGTCACTGGGTGGATCTTAGGGTCCAGCCCTAAGGTGTGGTGGTGGGTTTGAGATTCCATTCTAAAGATATGCAAAGTGTGCCTAGCTGGAGTTCCTGATGTGTGTTGTTCTGTGTGGCTTTTGGCTTTTGGCTTTCTCTCTCTCCTGTCTGGTCCTATAAGAGCAGGACAGCTTCTTCTGCCATTATGGAACTTCCTCTGGATCTGTAGGCTTCAATAAATCCCTTCCTCCATAACTGTGCCTGGTCTGGAAGTTCATCTCAGCAAACTGAAGCTGTCTGCTACAGGTAGTTAGAATAGTCATTAGGATATATGCCTGGGAATGGCATAGCTGGGTCATATGGTAAATCTATTTTTAGCTGTCTCAAGAACCTCCACACTGATTTCCACAATGGCTGGACCAGATTACATTCCCACCAACAGTGTAGAAGGATTTCCCTTTTTTGCATCCTCACTAACATTTGTTGTCATTTGTTTTCTTAATAGTAGCCATTCTGACAGGAGTGAGATAGAATCTCAAAGTAGTTTTTTTTTTTTTTTTTTTGCATTTCCCAGATGACTATGGATGCAGAACACTTTTTTAGATGTTTACATGCCATCTGTATCTCTTCCTATGAGAACTCTCTATTTAGTTCCATAGCCCATTTTTAATTGGCTTTTAAAATTTCTTATTGTTCTATTTTTTGAGTTCTTTGTATATTCTGGATATTAATTCTCTGTCAGATGTATAGCTGGCAAAGATTTTCTCCATTATTTGCTCTATTCACAGTGTCCTTTACTGTACAAAAGCTTTGTAATTTCATAAGATCCCAGTGGTTGATCAGTGGTTTTATTTCCTGAGCAATTGGGGTTGTATTCAGAAAATCATTACCAAGACCAATATGTTGAAGGGTTTCCTGTATCTTTTCCTCTAGCAATTTCAGAGTTTCAGGTCTGATATTAAGGTCCCTGATTCACTTGGACTTGATTCTTGTGCATGGAGAGAGACAAGGATCTATTTTCATCCCTCTACATATAGATAACCCGTTTTCCCAGCAACACTTGTTAAAGAGGCTGTCTTTTCTCCAATGAATATTTTTGGCATTTTTGTCAAAAATCAGGTGGCTGGGCTGGAGAAGTGGCTTAGCAGTTAAGGTGTTTGCCTACAAAGCCTAAGGACCCCAGTTTGATTCTCCAGGTCCCACGTAAGCCAGATGCACAAGGGGGTACATGAATCTGGAGTTCATTTGCAATGGCAAGAGGACCTGGTGCACCCATTCTCCCTCTCCCTCTCTCTCTTTTTCTCTCTCTCTGTCTCTAATAATAATTTAAAAAAATCAGATGGCTGTAGCTGCCTGGATTAATATCTGGGTCCTCTATTCTGTTCCATTGATCTACATGTCTGTCTTTGTGCCAGTACCATGCTGTTTTTGTTACTATGGCTTTATAATATAGCTTAAAATTGGGTATGGAGATACCACCAGCCTAATTTTTGTTGCTCAAAATTGTTTTAGCTATTTGAGGTTTTTTTTTTGTTTTTGTTTTTTTTTTTTTTGCTTCCCACTGAATTTTAGGATAGTTTTTTCTATTTCTGTGAAGAATGCCATTGGAATTTTAATGGGGATTGCATTAAATGTGTAGATTGCTTTTGGTAAGATTGACATTTTCACAATATTAATTCTTCCAATGCAAGAACATGGGATGTCTTTCTATTTCCTTGTGTCTTCTGCAATTTCTTGCTTGAATGTTTTAAAGTTTTCATTGTAGAGATCCTTCATTTCCTTGGTTAATTTTATTCCAACATACTTTATTATTATTTTTTTGAGGCAATTGTGAATGGGAGAGATTCCCTGATTTCATCCTCCACATGTTTGTTGTTAGTGTATAGGAAAGCTACTGATTTCTGTGTGTCTATTTTGTATCCTGTTATGTTGCTAGAAGTGTTTATCAGCTCTAACAGTTTGCTGGTAGAGTCTTTAGGGTCCTCTATGTATAGAATCATATCATCTGAAAATAATGATAATTTGATCTCTTCCTTTCCAATTTGTATCCCTTTTATGAGTGTCTCTTGCCTTATTGCTATTACTAAGACTTCCAGTACTATATTAAATAAAAGTGGGGAGAGTGGACACCCTTGTCTTGTCCCTGAATTTAGTGGAAAAGCTTCAAGTTTTTCCCCATTTAGTATTATGTTGGCTGTAGGTTTGTCATAAATAGCTTTTATTATGTTGAGATATGTTCTTTCTATTCCCGGTTTTTGTAATACTTTTACCATGAAGGGATGTTGGATTTTGTTGAATGCCTTTTTTGCATCTATTGAGATGATCATGTGATTTTTGTCCTTTAGACCATTTATATGATGTATTACATTTATTAATGTTGCACCATCCCTGCATCTCTGGGATAAAGTGTACTTGGTCAGGGTGAATATCTTTCTGATATATTCTTGTATTCTGTTTACCAATATTTTGTTCAGAATTTTTGCATCTATGTTCATGAGGAAGATTGGTCTGTAATTTTCTTTTTTTGTTCTGTCTTTGTCTGGTTTTAGTATCAGGGTGATTCTGGCTTTGTAGAAGAAGTTTGGTAGAATTCCTTCCTTTTCTATTTTATGGAAAAGTTTGAGAAGCATTGGTGTTAGTTCTTCCATGAAGGTCTGATAAAATTCACCAGTGAATCCATCTGGGCCTAGACTTTTTTTAGTTGGGAGACCTTTTTTTAAAGATTTTAAATTTTTATTTATTTATTTGAGACAGAGAGAGGGAAAGAGAGAGAGAGAGTGAGAATGGGTGCACCAGGGCCTCTAGCCACTGCAAATGAACTCCAGATGCATGTACCCCCTTGTGCATCTGGCTTATGTGGAACCTGGAGAATCGAACCAGGATCCTTAGGTTTTGCAGGCAAACACCTTAACTGCTAAGCCATCTCTCCAGCCCAAGTTGGGAGACTTTTTATAACTGGTTGGATCTTTGTGCTTGTTATAGGTCCATTTAAATGGTTTATCTCATCTTGATTTAATCTTGGTAGGTCATATGTATCAAGGAAATCATTAATTTCTTTCAGATTTTCAAACTTAGAGGCATATATATTCTTAAAGTATGTCCTTATGATTTTCTGAATTTCTTTGGTATCTGTTGTAATGGTGCCTTTTTCATCTCTGCTATCAATTTTTGTGTCTTCTCTCTTTCTTCTGGTCAGATTTGCTAAGGGTTTTATCAGTCTTGTTTATCCTTTCAAAGAACCAACTCTTTGTTTCATTGATTCTTTGGATTTTTTTGTTTATATTTCATTAATTTCTGCTGTAATCTTTTTGAATATTTATTTTATTTTATTTTTGGAGAGAGATACAGAGAGAGACAGAGAGAGAGGGAAAGGCAGATAGAGAATGGGCATGCCAGCAGCCTCTCAGCCGCTGTGAACAAACTCCAGATGTGTGTGTTCCCTTGTGGGCAAGCGCAGCATTGCACCCTTGTGTCACTTTGCATCTGGCTAATCGTGGGACCTGGAGATTGGAACCGGTGTTCTTAGGCTTAGCAGGCAGGCGCCTTAACCACTAAGCCATCTCTCCAGCCCTCTGCCATAATCTTTATTATTTCTTCCCATCTACTGATTTTTGGCTTGCCTTGTTCTTCTTTCTCCAAGGCCTTAAAGTGAAGCATTAAACTGTTTACTTGTGAACTCTCTAATTTCTTAATATAGGCACGTAGAGCCTATATTTCCCTCTTAAGACTGCCTTCATTGTGTCCCAAATGTTTTGGTATGCTGTATTCTCATCATAATTTGATTCTATGAATTTACTGATTTCCTTTTTGATTTCTTCAATGACCCATTCATCAATCAATAGTATACTGTTTAGTCTCCATGAATTTCTGTATGCTCTGTAGTTTTTCTTGTTGCTGATTTGCAGTTTAATCCCATTGTGGTCAGATAGAGTACAAGGGATTATTTCAATTTTCCTGTATTTGTTAAGATTTGCTTTGTGTCCTAATATGTGTTCTATTTTAGAGAACATTCCATGTGGTGCTGAGAAAAATGTATATTCTGCAGTATTTGGATGGAATGTTCTATATATATCTGTTAGGTCCATTTGTTCCATGACATCATTTAATCCAGATGTCTCTCTGTTTATTTTTTTCTGGGATGACCTGTCAATTGATGAGAGTGGGGTATTGAAGTCACCAACCGCAATTGTGTTTGGTGTTATCTGTGACCTTAAGTCTAATAGTGTTTGTTTGATGAAAGTGGAAGTCCCCATGTTTGGTGCATAAATATTTAGGATTGTAATGTCCTTTTGGTGGAGTGTTCCTTTAATCAGTATAAAGTAACCTTCTTTATCTTTCCTCACTAATGTTGGTTTAAGTCTATCCTGTCAGATATTAGGATAGCAACCCCTGCTTGTTTCCTAGACCCATTTGCTTGAAACACCATTTTCCATCCTTTCACCCTAAGACAGTGTCTATCTTTTATTGAGAGATGAGTTTCCTGGAGGCAACAAATGGCAGGATCCTACCTTTTAATCCAGTCTGCAAGCCTGTGTCATCTGGTTGGGGCATTGAGGCCATTGATATTAAGAGTTATTAGTGAAAGGTATGTATTTATTCTCACCATTCTTCTTGTTTTGTAGTTTTTCCTGTTCTCCTTTTACTTGCTTGTTTTAACTGTTATTTGAGTATGGTTTATTTTTTCCTATTTCCTCCTGTATGTCTTTTGCTTTCTCTTCAGCATGAAGGATTCCTTCAAGTATTTTCTGTAAAGCTGGTTTAGTTGTCATAAATTCCTTTAGTATGTTTTTGTTGTGGCATGTCCTTACTTCTCCATCAATTTGGATAAATAGCTTTGCAGGTTGACAGATGTTATCTTTTAGAACTTGGAATACATCATTCCAAGCCCTTCTGAATTTTAAAGTTTGTGTTGAGTAATCTGCTGTAATTGTGATGGGCTTGCCTTTGTAGGTGACTAGCTTTTTCTCTCTAACTGCTTTCAATATCTTTTCTTTGGTTTGCATGTTTAGTAGTTTAATTATAACATGGTGAGGAGAGTTTCTTTACAGGTTTTGTCTGTTTTTTTTTTTTTTTGTTGTTGTTGTTCTAAAAGCTTCTTATATGTGCATTGGCATTTCTTTCACAATTTGGGGAAAATTTTCTTTTTTGATTTTGTTGAAAATGCCTACTAAGCCTCTGCATTGAAATTCTTCTCCTTCTATTATACCCTGAATTCTTATGTTTGATCTTTTCATAGTGTCCCAAATATCTTGAAATTCCCATTCATACCTTCCTATTAGTTTGTCTTTCTCTTTGTTGGACTGGATTAGATCTGCCACCTGGTCTTCTAATTTAGACATTCTGTTCTCTCCTTCATCCATTCTACTGGTGAGACTTTCCACAGAGTTTTTTATTTGACTATGTCCTTCAGAGCTAAAATTTCAGCCTGGTTTTTCTTCAGTATTTCTATTTCCTTACTCATGTCTTGTAATGACCTCCTTATTTCATTAAGCTGGTTTCCTGTGTTCTCTTTCAGGAGTTTGTTTTCTTCTTTAATTCCTTTCATTTTTTCTTTGATTTCTTTGAGTATAGGTAAAATCATGTTTTTGAAATCTTTGTCAGGCATTTCATCTAAAATATGATCATTGGTGGTCATTTCTGATGGATTTGTAATTTTTGGTGGGATTGTATTGCTTTGATTCTTTGTGTTTCTTGATGTATCCTGAATTCTGTATCCTGAATTGATTTGATGCTTGGGTTTTCTACTTATCTGCAGTGTTCTTAGATGTGGTGATCCACCTATATACACTTTCAGGATATGAGTTTAAGGTGCCAAGTGTAGCTCTTGTACCCAAATCCAACCACAGAAGTAATCCTAGGTGTTGAGTTTACTTGCTAAGCAAGTATTCCAGTGGACCAGGTGGAACAATTTACTGGAAAATTCTAAACTTCAACTGAGCAATATACACACTCAATAAAAACCAGCACAGAATATACAAATGTAGGGATTAATACAAACAGATAGACTTATAAAGCCAAAATACCTAAAGGTGTGTGTTGATCTACACCCTTAATCATGTCAGCTGGGAGGTAGAGCATTCTGTTCTGAATTGGGTTCCAGGTCAGCCTGGATCTGAAGCAGACCCTGCCCCTAGTAATGACAGAATCAAAAGACATAGGCCCTATAAATCTGAAAGCATCAAAGGCAACAATATTCAACCCCCAAATACAGCTTATTTGAAAATATGTAACCCATAAACCTCCCCTGACACAGAAAAAGAGATTAGCATTTCCAATGCAGGCCTATACCTGTTTTTTTTGTTTGTTTGTTTTTGTTTTTTGTCAGTCGGCTTTGTTACCTTTTGGTGTGGCTTCTAAACTCATCAAAGCTTCATGCCCACCTCGATCCCTCACCCCTCCATGTTGTGCTGTCGAACTGGAGTTCTGTTCAGCTGTGCTGCATGTGCTGTGGGGGCTGAATGCCAGAGGTTCATGGTTCTGGTGGTTGGGGGATGGGAGAGTTCAGGAAGCCTGGAGTTGCTCAGGCAATTCACCTGTATCTTTCAGTAGCTCCTTAGTTGATCTCAGCTCTCTTTCCTTCAGATTTCTTGACTTTGCAAAGAGGCTGATGAGGCTGGAAAATCCCCTTGTTTGGTCTCTGCTGTTGCTGCTCCGCGCACCTGGCTGGTGGTGCTGGGCGCACAGATGGCGCAGATCAGGGGCTGCAAGCTCCTCAGTGGGACTCTGGCCATTTTCCTCCTTTAGGGTGGATCTCGGTCTCTCCTGTCTCTCCGCTGTGTCTAAGAATAAACTATACTCCTTCACTTGTCAGTCAGTGGATTTTGCTGTGGTTTTGCTTAAATCCTTCCCTAGGCTGGTTTGGCATGGCTCCTATGCCATCATCTTACCTGGAAGCTTGTGACGCTTTTTGCATCAACTTTTACCTGGGTGGCTGGAGAATTGAACCCTAGCTGGCAGGTTTTGCAAAACAAATGCCTTTAACAGCTGAACCATCTCCCCAGCCCCATTAATTTCTTTTTTGAAACCTAGCCTTGCTATGTTATTCTGGTTGGCCTTGAACTCCTGTGATCAAGTGAGCCTCCTGCCTCAGCCTCCTGAGTTGGGGCTATAAGCACTTGCCACCATGCCCAGTTTATTTTTATTTTTAATTGTGGTTAAAAATACACTGCTTGGCCTGGCATGGTGGTGCACTACTTTAATCCCAGCACTTGGGAGACAGAGGGAGGCAGGTCGCTGTGAGTTCAAGGCCACCCTGAGACTATATAGTGAGTTCCAGGTCAGCCTGGGCTAGAGTGAAATCCTATCTCAAAAAAACAAAAATAATAATAATAATAATAATAATAATAATTTATTTATCATTTGTTATGGTTTGAAATGCCTCCTCACCCCACAGTCTTATTTCTCAGCTGGAGGTGTGGTTTTTGAGTGCTTCTGGAGGCTTTAGGAGATGGCACCTAGTTGGCTGAAATAGGACACTAGCATGGGGCCTTTGTAGCTTCTAACCTGGCCCCTGATTCCTGTCATCATCCACCTTGTGAAGAGTCTCTACCATTTGCTCCTGCTGCCACAAACTGAGCCGCTCCATATGCCTTTCCTGTTATGATGCACTGGACCCCTCTGAAATAGTGAGCTCAAATAAGCCCTTGCTCCCTTTTTAAGAGCAAAAGGCAGCGGGTTTTATCACTATAACTATTGGAACATATTTTCTCCAGCTTTAAGGATTGACATGGGCGTAGGTGACTTGGAAGAAAATGACAGAGTAGGACTGCCAAAAATTTGTCCATAAAAGAAATGCAAAACTGCCACAAATTGTTATCAGAATCTCCTTTTTAGAACTCTAGGAATTAACCAAAGGTTTACAGCAATTCAGGGAATTCTTTTCTTAAAAAAATTTAATTCCACTAAAAATAGTGAGTGTTTGGAGTATTTTAATATCTGCTAATTCTCAGCTTCAGAAATAATAGGGCAAAAAAAAAAATAGAGCTTGGGTTATTTGAAAGCCTCACTCACAAGGGAGCTCTCATTATTTGATCTATCTGGTGGCTTGGCAAAGTTCCCACTGGAAGGCAATCTATATTTGGCTAGATTCAAAGTTATCCAGTGCAGAAAATTCTCTATCAAAGAAGCACTTTTCAAAACAATTTATTTGTAGGCAAGAATTTTGAAATAAGAGCTGCCTGAAATGATGAATGACAACTATAGTACATAATAAGAAAACCAAACGAGCTTAAAATGAGAAGATTAACAGGGTGGTTAATGTGACAACAAATTAACATATTAGCTGACCACTAAGGTAAACAATGGTCACATAGGACAAATACAGATTTTATAAAATCAGTTCACAGAAAACCACTATTTTTTTTTAAGTAGACACTTTGTATGGACACATCATATGTTGATACCATCATGTCCTGCCTCCCTGCCTCCACTCCACTGAGGGCCCTCCTTAGTGGGATTGCTGGTATTCACCGTGCAGTTGTATGTCTCTGGATATTCCTTCCCACGCTGTGGCTCTTACATTCTTTCTGTCCCCTCTTCTGCAAACGTTCTTGAGCCTTGGTGGATGTGCTTTAATTCTACTGTAGTGTTGAGTTCTCAGCAGCTTCTGGATTTATGCTTTGGTGTGTTTTGAGTATCCTCAGTGTCTGTCTGCATCACCCTGGCCCAGGTCATCAGCACCCTTATTGGAAGCAGCACCCTTATTCATCTCACCAGTTCCTCTGTGGTTTTCCCTGGGCCCTGGCTGATGTATGAGGGGTGGTTCATCTCCTGTCAGGGAGTCATCTATCTGTTCTTTTCTTGTTGGTAAATTATGGTTGTCCTCAGTTCTGCTGCTTTATGACAAACAAAAACAGATTCTCCAATGGAGAGTGAGAACAGGATAGGTTAAAGGGGATAAGGCAAGAGCCTTAACAACTAAGTCATCTCTATATCCCAAGAGACTTTTTTTTTAAATTAAGTAGAAATTTTGTATGGACACATCATGTGTTGGCACAGACATTCCCTACTGTCGAAGACAGCATACGTGTGTAAGACCAAACACAGAGACCTGGCCAGAATCTGGTGTGTTTTGAGTATCCTCAGTGTCTGTCTGCATCACCCTGGCCCCTCCCCCCCTGCTCCCATTCCACTGAGGGCTCTCCTCAGTGGGATTGCTGGTATTCACCATGGCATTGTGGGTTATGAGTTGTCTGCTACAATGGGTATATAAGAAGGGTTAGAAATATAGGCTGAAGGGCTTGAGAGATCGCTTAGCTGTTAAGGCACTTGCCTGCAAACCCAAAGGACCCAGATTTGATTCCCCAGGACCTACGTAAGCCAGATGTACCAGAATTAAAGCCTATCATTTTCAGAAAAATGCCTGGGACTGGAGGACATTATGTTAAGTGAAATAAACCAGATACAAAAAAGGACCATATGTTCTCTTCTCATATGTGGGAGCTGAAAAGTTGGCCTGAAAGTATAATAATGATTACTAGAGATTAAAAAGTTGGGGGGAAAGCAAAAAAGGAATTTGGCATGGATCTGTTCACACTTTATATATGCATCAAAATAGTATGTGTTATGTACAATTAACTTATATTAAAGAAAAAAGACAGCTTTCCTGAAGTTGTACAGAGAAGTGAGGAGGAGCAGATGGGGAAATTTGGTTAATGGGGTAATGTTAAATTAGAAGAAATAACTTCTGGTTACACTATTGGGCAGTAAGAGGAACATAGCCATACTAATATATTATGAATTTATTAGGAAAATGTGATGTTTAATTCATGTACATGTGAAATAATGGCTAAATAAAGTTAATTAATATGTCTATCCTTTATCCAAAAGTGATAAAGTATCATTTCTTTATAGTGAAACATATTCTAAGTATTATCTTCTATATATTTTGAGAAATACAGTTCAGTATTGTTAACTTTACTCACCCTATAAGATAGCAGAATTAATATTTCTTATCTAACTAACATCTCATCCATTAACCAAACTCTCCCCATCTTCTCCATTCAGCCCAGTCTCTGGTAGTAAACTTTTCTACTGTCAATTTTCTGCATGTGGATATTAAGTTTTCCCAGAACCATGTATTGAAAAGACTTAAGTTTCTCTATTGAAAGGTCTTGGAATTTTTCTTGTGGTGGTTTGAATGTGGAATGCCCCCATAGCCTCAAGAGTTTGTGATTAAGCTTCCTACTTAGTCTCCAGCTGGTGGTGCCTTTAGGAGGTAGAGCCTTGCTGGAGAGTGTGTGTCACTGGGGCAGGCATCGAGGAAGACTGGGTGTCACTATTGCTGTTCTCTCTCTCCCTGATGCTGGTGTAAGAAGCTGTGAGTCAGTTGCATGTTTTCTCCATAGTGATGAAACTTCCCCTTTGAAACTGTAAGCCCAAAATTAACTGTTTCCTCCTGTAAGCAGCTTCTGTTTAGGAGTTTTGTCCCAGCAATGAGTAATTGCTAAAGAAAATATGTACCAAGCAGTGTTCATCATTGCTATGATGAGCCTGGCCATGAGGTGATTGGTCTTTTGGAACTGGTTCGTGGGAGGAATATGGAACCTTGCAGTCCTGTAAGCAGAGCTTGATGGGGCATTCTGGTGAGCATTTGAAAGACCTAAATTCAGAGAGAAGTGCAGACTGTGAAAGCTTGGCTTATGAGATTTCAGAGGAGAAAGAAAGGATTTTTTTTTCAGAACTGGGCTACTGATGGAAAGGCTGGCTACAGTCTGCCCATGTCCTAAAAATTTGCACAAAGTTGAATTTAGAAGTAGTAGACAAAAGTATTTGACAAAAGTATAGGACAGAGAGCTGTGAAAAATATAAAGTTTAACACAGAAAGAAATGCAAGCAAGTTTGAAATCCCAAGAACAGAGACTATTCCAGGCCAGGTAATATGTAATTGCTGGAGCTGGGAAGATTGGCTCAGCAATTAAAGGCACTTGCTTACAAAGCTTGCCAGACCAGGTTCAATTCCCACGTACCCAAGTAAAGTCAGATGCACAAAGTGGTACATATATCTGGAGTTCGTTTGCAGTGGCAAGAAGTCCTGATGTGCCCATGTTCTCACTCTCTCCTCTCTCTCTCTGTGTTTGTCTTTCCTCACAAATAAATAAATAAAAATATTTAATTAAAAAAAGATGCAATTGACCAGGCATGGTGGTACACATCTTTCATCCCAGCAGTTGGGAAGCATTGGTAGGAGGATCGCTGTGAGTTTAAGGCCACCCTGAGACTACATAGTTAATTTTAGGTTAATTCCAAAATGTGATAGTTTGAGTGTAAAATAGTCCCCATTGCACAAAGTGTTTGTGATTAGGCTTTCTACTTAGTCACCAGCTGGTGGAATCTTTTGATACAGTACACCTGTCTTAGGAGATCTCAGTGTATTTTCTTCTTGTATAAACAGGTTTAGCTGCAGGATGGTGTTATACCCTCAGGGAGCCAGGTTTCCTTCTTTCTAAGGGATCTGTTGCCTTGTATAAGGAAACCAGAGTGATGTTCCTCCCTCTAATGTAGAGGGAGCGAATCTCTAATGAAGCCCTATCATAAAGGCAATTGACTCACAAAAATCATCACTTATTTTGGGAAACTTCTTCTGTAGGGGCACAGAGGGTGAGACCATTTACGTATTTGAGAACCTGAACTTGAGTATGAAACAAATACCAATGGCTTTTGTCATTAGATAGTAAACTCTCATTAGTTTAACTTTCATATCCTTTTTATATCAACTTTCATTCTTTTTTTGGAGAAAGTGAGAGAGAGAATTGGTACTCCAGGGCCTCAGGTACTACAATCAAACTCCAGACAGTTAAGCATGTGCAACCTTGTGCTTGCCTTACCTTTGTGTGTCTGGCTTACGTGGGATCTGGAGAGAGATTGAATGTGGGTCCTTGAGCTTTTCAGGCAAGCACCTTAACCACTAAGCCATCTCTCCAGCCTTCAACTTTCATTCATTCATTCATTCATTCATTCATTCATTCTTCTTCTTCTTTTTTTTTTTTTTTTTTTTTGGTTTTGCGAGGTAGGGTCTCACTCTGATCCAGGCTGACCTGGAATTAACTATGCAGTCTCAGGGTGGCCTCGAACTCTCCGCGATCCTCCTACCTCTGCCTCCCAAGTGCTGGGATTAAAGGTGTGCGCCACCACGCCCGGCTCATTCTTCTTTTTTCATTTTTATTTTTTGGTTTTTCAAGTTAGGGTCTCATTCTAGCTCAGGCTGACCTGGAAGTTACTATGTAGTCTCAGGGTGGCCTTGAACTCACGGCAATCCTCCTACCTCTGCCTCCTGAGTGCTGGGATTAAGGGCGTGCGCCACCACTCCCGGCTTCAACTTTCATTCATTTTTTTTTTTTTTTGGAGAGAGACACTGAGAGAGACAGAGAGAGAGGGAGAGGGAGACAGATAGAGATGGGCACGCCAGCAGCCTCTCAGCTGCTGCGAACGAAATCGAGATACGTGCGCCCCCTTTTGGTCAAGTCACTTTGCATCTGGCTAAACGTGGGACCTGGAGATTGCAACCAGCGTTCTTAGGCTTAGGAGGCAGGTGCATTAACCGCTAAGCCATCTCTCCAGCCCTCAACTTTCATTCTTAATGTCTCATTTATAATTTATTGCCTTGTGGTATATAAATTGCTTATATTAAATTTAAAACATCTGAAGATTATAGCCATAGGTAAAATACTTTAATAGTTTTGTCTTCTATAAACCCAAATCATACAATCTGTCAGTCAAAGAGCTTAGTTACAGATGGGTTACCACAGAAAGTTACCAATGGAGTTGTAAAGAAAAAGAGGGGGAGAATTAGAAGATAGAATAGTTCATACCTTCTTTTGGTAGCTGAGGAAGGTAGGAATGGAGAAAGTTAAAGTAGGAGAAATGGAACATTGTTCTATGTGCTCAGCATCTTTCAGCTTCCCAGGCAGTGCACCAGAAATCAGAGGTGGCTGTGAGAGCTCTTGGTTGGGCTGTAACTCAGGAGTTAAGAGTTTCAGAAGCGCCTAGTCACAAAAAGCTTCCACTGAGTCAGTGGCCTTGTCTTATTAATTTCAATGAATAAAACCAGTAGACCATAGAGGGTGAAAGTTAAAAAGATTTTATTGTAGAGTTTATAGAGAAAGAGCTCAAGAGAAGGAAAGAAAACCGGATTGGGGGCTAAGCCAGTCAGCCTAACCCTTATGCCAGGTATCCAGGCACTTTGCCAGGATTCTGGGGAAGGGGGTACTCTTTTAGGGGAAAAGAGAAAGAAAAAGACTAGAGCCAGGCATGGTGGAGCATGCCTTTAATCCTAGAACTTGGGAAGCAGAGGTAGGGGATTGTTGTGAGTTTGAGGACATACTAAGACTACATAGTGAATATTCCAGGTCAGCCTGGGCTAGAGTGAGACTCTACTATGAAAAATCAACCCCCCCACCAACACAAAAGAACCAAATTCTCTCATACAGGCTCAGGGACATTTCTCTCCTTATGGGCACTTTAGTTTACTTTGGCAGCCCTGTTAACCCTAAACTGTTGTCTAGGAAGTTTCGTTCTATCAATTAAAAAATTATAAGCTGGGTGTGATGGCACACACCTTTAATCCCAGCACTTGGGAGGCAGAAGTAGGAGGATCACTGTGAGTTTGAGGCCACCCTGAGACTAGTGAATCCAAGTCAGCCTAAGCTAGAGCAAAATCGTTCCTCAAAAACAAAGCAAAAAAAAACAAAATTATGAGGCAGGGCTGGAGAGATAGCTTCTTAAGGAAGGCATGTGCCTTCAGGGCCGAACGACACAAATTTGACTCCCCAGTACCCATGTAAAGCCAGATGTACAATGTAGTGTATTCATCTGGAGTCTATTTGCAGTGGCTGGAGGCCCTGGCATACCCATTCTCTTTGTCTGTTCTCCTACTTTCTCTGCTTACAAGTAAATAAATATTATTTTAAAATATTTAGTTTTTAAAATTTAAAAATTAAAAAAATATTTGTTTTTTAAAAAAAATAAAGAGTAAGGAAAAGTTAAAAGATAAATCAGAGCAGGGCTGGAGACATGGCTTAGTGGTTAAGGCGCTTGCCTCCTAAGCCTAAGAACGCTGGTTCCAATCTCCAGAGGTTCCAATCCCCAGGTCCCACATTTAGCCAGATGCAAAGTGATGTAAGGGTGCAATGCCGCACTTGACCACAAGGGGGCGCCCACACCTGGATTTCGTTGGCAGCAGCTGAGAGGCTGCTGGCACACCCATCTCTATCTGTCTTTCTCTCTCTCTCTCTCTGTCTCTCTCTGTGTCTCTCTCCAAAAAAAAAAAAAAGGATAAACCAGAGCAAAGTTTATCCAAAAGTGAATGTAAAGAGGCAGAGAGAAACAGACTCCTCACATGAGGGGATTCTATAGCTGGAAATCCACCACCCATATGGGAGCCATGCTTTTTATGTGGGTGGGGGAAGCCTTCCTACCCAGAGTCTATGATTGGTCACCACAAATAAAGATAAAGGCACTGGTTGACACATGTTCCAGGCAAGCCAGCCAGCCAGCAGGAAACTGTGTCCATGTATTCTTTGTCCCCTCTCCCATATTTGGTCACCATTTTGGAATATTTCAGAAGAAAAATACAGCTGACTACCAAGGGCCCTTCTCTCTGTCTGTCTACCTAAGACAACCACTTAGCTCATTTTTGGAGGGGATCCTTGCTGGAGGAGGTGTGTTGCTGGGGGTGGGCTGTGAGGATTACTAGTCCAGCCTACTGGGTGTTCAGGTCTAGCTTGTACTTTTTGTGCTCTCTCTCTTCCCTTCTAAATGTTCCTGATGTATGAAGATATGAGCATGAGCCAGGTGCCATGCTTTTCAGACCTCTTGAAAATGTAAGCCCGAAGTAAAAACTTGCTTATGAAGATGATTGGCATGTGGGTCATGAGCTGAGGGGAAAGACCCACCATGAATGTTAGTGGAATTATTCAGTGGCCATGAACCAAAATGCAATAAAAGCTCATCTTGATTCTTCAAGGCTATCTGTGCCCATGGACATCAGAATCCAGCGTCTTCAACCTTTGACCACTGACTCACTAAAAACTCTGCAGAGGCCTTCCCAGTCTTCAGCATTGGACTGAAACTGTGTGGTTTGTCCCTCTTGTTCTGAGGTGTCCAGTTTCATGGACTGAGAAACACCTGGTCTCCCAGTTTTCCAGCTTTCAGATGACTATTGTTGGTCTATCCAGCCTCTGGTGTGTACATCAATCTAGTAACTCCCGTTTTTACAGCTACACGTGCATTATATTGGTGCTTTTCCTCTAGAGAACCCTAACGCAAGATGCTTCATGGAATATTTAGAATTTTTTTCACATTTAAGACCATATCGTCTGCAAACAGATAATTTTATTTCCACCTAAAAGTTAGATGCCAGCCAGGCATGGTGGTGCACACCTTTAATTCCAACACTTGGGAGGCAGAGGTAGGAGGATCACTGTGAGTTCGAGGCCAGCCTGAGACTACATAGTGAATTCTAGGACAGCCTTGGTTAGTGTGAGGCCTACCTCAAAAAACCAAAAATAGGGCTGGAGAGATGGCTTAGTGGTTAAACGCTTGCCTGTGAAGCCTAAGGATCCCGGTTTGAGGCTCAATTCTCCAGGACCCACGTAAGCCAGATGCATAAGGGGGCACATGCATCTGGAGTTCGTTTACAGTGGCTGGAGGCCCTGGCGTGTCCATTCTCTCTCTTTCTTTCTACCTGCCTATTTCTGTATCTCTCTCTCTCTCTCTCTCTCAAATAAATAAATAAATAAAAATAAAATATTTTAAAAAACCAAAAATAAATAAATAAATAAATAAATGTTAGGTGGCTTTTCTATTTCTTGCTGAATTACTCTCACTTAGAACTTGTAGTACAATGTTGAAAAGAAGTGGTAAAGTGGGTGTCCATACCTTTTTTCTGATGTTGGGAGAAGAGCTTTCAGTCGTTCACCACTTAGTATGATATCTTCTGTGGGTTTTTATAAGTGAGATTTATTTTTGTGATAGCTTCCTTGTTTCTAGTTTTTTAAGTTCTTTATCATGACAAAGTATTGGATTTTGTCAAGTTTTTTATTGCATCAATTAAGATGATCGGGGGCGGGGTTCATTCATCTTGTCAATGTGATGCTTTATACTTGTCTGCAGGATAATTCTCACTCGGTATGGTATAAGATCCTTTTAACTTGCAACTGAATTGTATTTGCTCATCTGCTAAGTATTTCTATATGAATATTCATAATGTATAGTTTTCTTGCAGTGTCTTATTAATCAGTATTTTAATTTAGCATGCAAAGTAATTGGTTTTATCATTGCATCTTCATACATGTGCATATTTTGTTTCCATTTGTTACCATCCACCACTACCCTCAGTTGTGACCCATATCTCCTTAACTTTTTAAATTTTATTTATATTTATTTATTTATTTATTTTTGGTTTTTCAACGTAGGGTCTCACTCTGGTCCAGGCTGACCTGGAATTAACTATGTAGTCTCAGGGTGGCCTCGAACTCTCAGCGATCCTCCTACCTCTGCCTCCCGAGTGCTGGGGTTAAAGGCATGCGCCACCATGCCCGGCTTTCTCCTTAACTTTTAAAAAGTATTTTATTTATTTATTGGCAGAGAAGGAGGGAGGAAGGAGGAGAGAGAGAGAGAGAATGGGCACACCAGGGCCTCCAGCCACTGCAAATGAACTCCAGACACGTGCGCCCCCCTGTGCACCCGGCAGGGCCTCTAGCCATAGTAATCAAACTCCAGACATGTGTGCCACCTTGTGCACATGTATGACCTTGTGTGCATGCAGCACCTTGTGCGTCTGGCTTATGGGTTCTAGGGAGTTGGAACTAGGTCCTTAGGCTTTACAGGCAAGCACCTTAACTGCTAAGTCATCTCTCCAGCCCCATGACCCAGATCTCTATCTAACTTGTTCCTTTTCTCTCCTTAGTTAGTCCCAATTCTGCTTTCTTATTACAGGTACTCTGTTACCCTTTGTTTCCCCTCTTCCTCCTCCTCCTCCTCCTACTTTAATGACCCACACACACATACATGTATGTATAGAAATAAATAATTTGAAATGTATATCTTACATGTAAGAAAATATATAGTATTTCTCATTCTTTCACTTTCTGATAGCCAGTCACTTCTATTTTCCTGCAAATGTTGTAATTTTATTTTCCTTTAGAGCTGCTTAAAATTCCACATTCTCTATGTACCATATTTTCTTTACCCATACATCAATTTATGGCCATCTAGACTGCTTAATTTCTTGGCTATTGTTGTAGGCAATTTCTGAGAGTCAAGATACCAGCTGCTGAGTCAGGTGAAGGACAAGAAGTTTATTTATGCCAGTGGACTCACGCCCAGATCTCTTCATAATGGTGTCAGCCCTGAGCTCAAGTTTGTTAGGGATTTTATAGTACATGGGGCTAGGCAAGCACAGGTTACAATAGCACTCATGTGACAGTTGATCAAGCAGGCTACAAAAGATTACAAAAATGTAACAGTTTGGGAAACAAAGATTGCAATAGGGTATACCTGGTAGTTAAAATTAAACCTTCAATAAACTGTTAGGAGGGCAAAGGCAATAAGCCACAAGGGGCGAGGGCAGCTTCCTAGATATCCCCCTCCTTCCTTTCTTATCCTGAGGAATTCTGCACCCATAACTACTTTATTTCAGTAACTTTCCATACTGCACTACTAACAGTTCAGCAATAGGCATAGATGTGCAGGTATCTCTGTGATACATTGACTTAGTGTCCTTCTGAAATATATCCAAAACTGATATGGCTGAGTCATATGGTAGTGCTATATTCAGTTGTTTGATCTATAAACTGGTTTCCATAGCTATTGTACAAGTTTACATTCTTTCTCTAGATTTGAGAAATATTCTGCTATAATTTTCTTGAATAGATTGTGTATGCCTTTAGTGTTTACATCAGGTATTATTTCTGTCCTGTGGATTCTTAGGTTTGATCACTTGATTACATCCCAGAAGGCTTACATGTTGCGGCCATGAATATCTATTTTTCCCCATAGATGTATTAATGTGGTCTTTCATTGACCTTGTCTTCTATGCCTGGTATTCTTTTTTTGATTGTCCAAGTCCATCGGTGATCCTTTCTGGTGTGTTTTTACTTGATTCATTCACTTTTCTTGAATCCAATATTTTTGTTTGGTGTTTTCCCCCAAATCTCAATATCCTTACTGAATTTATATTCCATGTTGCTCATTTAAAAATTTTTAAAAATTATTTATTTATTAGAGAGGAAAACAGAGAGATAAAGAGAGGAGATTGGATGCGCCAGGACCTCTAGCCACTGCAGATGAACTTCAGATGCATGCACCACCATGTGCATCTGGCTTATGTGGGTACTGGGGATTCAAACCTGGGTCCTTAGGTTTCACAGGTAAGTGCCTTAACTGCTAAGCCATCTTCCCAGCCTACTTATTTTTTTTAAAAGATTTCATTTTTATTTATTTATTTTTTATTAGAGACAGAGAGAGGGAGAGGGAGAATGGGTGTACCAGGGCCTCTAGCCACTGCAAACGAACTCCAGATGCATGTGCCCCCTTGTGCATCTGGCTTACGTGGTACTTGGAGAATTGAACTGGGATCCTTAGGCTTCACAGGCAAACGCCTTAACTGCTTAGCCATCTCCCCAGCCCAATAATTTTTTAAAATCCCTATTCCTGACCTTTTCATTTACTTTGCTCTGTTTCTTCCATGTTGCCAACTTTGCTTTCTAGCCTGGATTGACTTCATCTGCTTGTTTGTATCTCCATTCAGGTCACCGATCATTTCACCAAAAAACTTTTGAAGTATTTGTCATTTTTACCTATTCCAATGTCTCTTTACATTAGCAGTTGTCATGTTAAATCGTTTGGAGGAGTCGTGTCCCCTTGTTTTATCATGTGTCTTGCATTTCTGTCTTGTCATTTGCACATCTGTTGGATATCTCTTCTGGCATTTGTAGGGGGATTTTGGATCTTCTTGTTAAGTAGCCTATTCTTTTTTTTAAAGATTTTATTTTTATTTATTTATTTATTAAATAGAGAGGAGGCTTTCAGCTCAGTTCCAGCATGATTTCTCAGTGACCTTGCAGCCCAAGTATGTGGAGTCTTCAGCAATATGGTCTTATCATCTATTCCTGGTGGGAATTATAGGCAATGGCCTATAATGTTTTGGGAGTATCTGTGACCTCCCTGGCCAACAACGCACTGGAAGGTATCCCCTCCCTGGCACTGAAAATTTTCTAGTAACAATCTATGGCTTCTGAGTGTTTCATTGTCCAGAAAAATAGGTTTCCATATGACTTACTAATATCCTCTTAGATTTTGATTAGCTTTCCCTCTACCTTTCCTTTACTCAATCTCTTCCCCTGACCTCACTTAGGCCTTTTCACCCATGTTAATCTGTTCTTCTACTTACATATATACACTACCATCCTATTAAGCCCTCAGTCACTCCCTTTCTGTTCCCTTTATATCCCCTTTCTAGCTTACTGGCTTCTGCTACTGACTTTTATTTTTATTCACATAGAAGTCCAGTCATTTGATCCACATATGAGAGAGAACATGTGATGTTTGGCTTTCTGGGCCTGGGTTACCTCACTAAGTATAATCCTTTCCAGATCCATCCATTTTCCAGAAAATTTCTTTACTTCATTTTTCTTTACTGCTGAGTAGAACTCCATTGTGAAAATGTGCCATATCTTCATTATCTACTCATCAGTTGAGGGACTAGGCTGGTTCTATTTCCTAGCTCTTGTGAATATAGAGTGGCAATAAACATGGTTGAGCAAGTATCTCTAAGGTAGTGAGATGGGTCTTTAGGATATATGCCTAGGAGTGGTATAGCTGGGTCATATGGTAGATCTATCTTTAGCTATCTCAGGAACCTGCACACTGATTTCCACAATGGATGGACCAGATTGCATTCCAACAGTGTAGAAGGGTTCCTCTTTTTCTACATCCTTGCCACCATTTATGGTCATTTGTTTTCATGATGGTAGCCAATCTGACAGGAGTGAGATAGAATCTCAACATAGTTTTAATCTACATTTCCCTGATGACTAGGGATGTAGAACATTTTTTAAATGTTTATATGCCATCTGTATTTCTTCTTCTGAGAACTATTTAGTTCCATAGCCCCTGCTGACCTGGAATTCACTATGTAGTCTCACGGTGGCCTCAAATTCTCAGCGATCCTCCTACCTCTGCCTTCCAAGTGCTGGGACCATAGCCCCATTATTTTTAAGAAAATTTTTTAAGATTTTATTTTCATTAATTAATTTATTTATTAAAGAGAGAGAGAGAGAGAGAGAGAGCAAGTGGGCGCACCAGGGCTTCTAGCCACTGCACACTGCCGACGCATGCAGCACCATGTGCATCTGGCTTATGTGGGACCTGGAGAATTGAACTGGGGTCCTTAGGCTTCACAGGCAAATGCTTTAACCACTAAGCCATCTCTCTAGCCTGTAGTCCTTTTTTTTTAAATTGGGTTGTTTGATTTCTTATTCAAAGCTAATTTTTTTTTTTTTTTAGGTAGGGTCTCACTCTGGCCCAGGCTGACCTGGAATTACCTATGTAGTCTCAGGGTGGCCTTGAATTCACGGCGATCCTCCTACCTCTGCCTCCCGAGTGCTGGGATTAAAGGCGTGCGCCACCACGCCCGGCTCAAAGCTAATTTTTTTATTGTGGCTCAGTATCTGCAGGACAATGCCCATCTCTGCCCAGTGGTTTCAGTGAGTTCAGTGTCCTAGCAACAGGGTATCACCTGCACTCACTACTAGTAATGGGGAGCTAAGCATTCATGCAACAAAGCCTGACCTCTAGTCATGGTGAGAGCAGTGCTCACATGACAAGGATCCACCTCTGCCTGCTGGTCACACTTTGAGTTCAGTTTTAGCACCCTCTCTGGGTTCCACCCCCACTCAGGAACCAGCAATAATACTCTACAGCTGAACTGGTATCTTTCCCTGGACTACTGAAAAACAAAGCAGAAACATACACTGAGTATAGAGAAAAACAGCATTATTGCCTGTTACTGTGCAGAAGGAGATTCAGTTATTGGTGGTTGGTTTATATGTATGTTTGTGTGATTGCGTTACATTTTTTCTTTTTGTTTGATTATTATGTTTTTGTGGCATCTGTGTTGACTTTGTCTTTTTAAAACTTTTATTTTATTTATTTTATTTATTTATTTATTTTCTAATTTTTTAAATCATTTATTTGCGAGAGAGATATAGAAACAGGCAGGGAAGGAGAGACACAGAGAGAGAGAGAGAGAATGGGCACGCCAGGGTCTCCAGCCACTGCAAATGAACTCCAGATGCATGTGCCACCTCGTGCATCCGGCTTACGTGGGTCCTGGGGAATCGAGCCTTGAACCGGGGTCCTTAGGTTTACAGGCAAGCGCTTAACCGCTAAGCCATCTCTCCAGCCCTTTTATTTTATTTTTGGAGAGAGACACAGAGAGTGACAGAGAGAGAGGGAGAGGCAGAGAGAGAATGGGTGTCCCAGCAGCCTCTCAGCCACTGTGAACGAACTCCAGATGCGTGCACCCCCTTGTGGGCAAGTGCGGCATTGTGCCCTTGTGTCACTTTGCATCTGGCTAAACGTGGGACCTGGAGATTGGAACCGGCGTTCTTAGGCTTAGCAGGCAGGCACCTTAACTCCTAAGCCATCTCTCCAGCCTGAATTTGTCTTTTTAAAATAACATTTAGTACCTTAATTTCTCTCTAATTGGTTACATGTATAACTACTTGCAGTCTTGTACATTAATTATTAGCTCACTGTGCTTGAACCTATAGCTCACCAAAATAGGCCTCCCATGACTGTACCTCACTGTTCTACACTTACAAAAATCTTCTGTATTTCAACATCTAATATCTCCGACCCATGTGCCTTCCATCTCATGCTGTACTCTCTCTGTCCTCCTTTTCTTGTTCCTTCATCACTTCATGACTATATCCACCTTTATGCAATATAATGTTCAAAGTATTATAGCAGTAAAAAAAGAGAAAGATCTATAAATGATAAAATAGTAAAGAAAAAAAGTGAAATTAAGCCGGCATGCCTTTAATCCCAGCACTCGGGAGGCAGAGGTAGGAGGATCACTGTGAGTTCAAGGCCACCCTGAGACTACATAGTGAATTCAGGTCAGCCTGAGCTAGAGTGAGACCCTACCTTGAAAAACTAAAAAAAAAAAAAAAAAAAAAGTGAAATTATCTCTAATCACTTGATTCTATACTTTAAGATACTGTATAGATTCTAAAAGAAAACTTATGTTTAATAAATATTTCCAGCAAAGTTTCAGAACACAAAATAAACATATAAAAGCCAGTAGCTTTCATATATTACCAGTGACCAAATTGGAGAAAAATAAATCAGAATAATATCCCATTCACAGTAGCTCCAAAAAATAATGAAGTACATTGAAATAAACTTCACCAAGGACCTGAAAAATCTCTACAAAGAAAATGTTAAGATACTAAAAAAAAAGAAGATACCAGACAATTAAGTGATCCTTCATGCTTTAGGTTAGCAGAATTAATTATGAGTATCTCTGTCTGGATGTGGTATCAGCATAATACTGGCCTTACAGAATGATACAAAGGGTCACATTTTGAATGATTCCACTTATATTTATATGAAGCGTCCAGGAGAGGAAAAGCCCATAAAGATAGAATGTAGATAAATATTTGCCATGGGATGGAGGGGGAAGAAGGAACGGAGTATGACTGCTGCCAGTAGGTATGGGATATTTTAGGGAGTGGGTTAAAATGTTCTGGACTTAGTATTGATGTTTGAAGATCTTTGCTATTATGTGTAAAACCACTGAATTGTGTCTCATAAAAATTAATTTTATGGTATGTGAGTCATATACCAATAATTTAAAAATGGAATGTGAGTGGGTGGCTTATACCATTTGTTCATTACTCATCTTTATCCATAATTACTTTAACAGATTTTTATTAATAGTCAGATATAACCTCCTTAGGAAGACTTGTACAGTAAAGATGATTTGGGTTTATAAATTAGTCTTCCACAAATTATAAAATCTATATTAAATGGACTCTCTCTTTCTTTGATTGCAAATAAATTTTAAAAATTATTTAGGGGTTGGAGAGATGGCTCAGCGGTTAAGGTGTTTGCCTGCAAAGCCTAACAACTTGGCTTCAATTCCCCAGTACCCATGTAAAGCCAGATGCACAAAGTAGCACATGTATCTGGAGTTCATTTGCAGTGGCTAGAGCCCCTGGAACACCCATTCTCTCAGTCTCTGTCTGTCCTTGCAAATAAATGAATAAATAAATTAGTTTTTTTAAATCTATATTAAATGGAAGGGAAAATATTGTAGTTACCTTCGTGTTGCTAGAACAAACACCTGACCAGAGGCAATTTATGGGAGGAAAGGGTTTATTTTGGCTTACAGTCTTAAGGGGAAGCTCCATGATGACAGGGAAAAGATGGCATGAGAGATGAGAGGCTAGACATCACTTCTGCCACAGCAGGTAGAAACAGCAGCAAGTGAGTGAGACAAATACTGGCAATACCCATAATCTTGTTCCCAACAAAACACCCCCAACAAGACACCTCTTCCAGCAAGACTCTGATTTCCAAATTGCTACCAGCTGGCAACAAAACATTCAAAACACATGAGTTTATGGGGGACACCCAATTGAAACCACACAGGAAAGGAATCCCAGATTAAAGATTATGTGGAAAATAAGCAATGATGTGTTTACTGTGCTTTCATTGTCTTCTTTCATCAGGAAACTTCCAGAGTCCACTCGGTGGCTGATTGCCACCAATCAACTGGATAAGGGCTTACTGGGACTTAAAAGAGTCGCATGCATAAATGGAAAAGAGAATAATGAAGAGATCCTGACTATTGAGGTGATTGGGACAAGGGACACAGCTACTAGGATGAAATGACATGATCTGACAACAATACTAATCTGGCTCCCTGGAATGCTTACAGGCTCATAATTACAATTACAACTGAGGTCTTACATCTGTGCCCTGGTTCCCTATGGAGCTACATGGGAGACAAGGGTTGAAGACAAGGCTTCATTCCTTTTGTCAAAGATTTGGACAGAGATGTTGCAGTTCACTGACAAAAGTACACATAAATGGATGGGAAGATGGTTCAGTGCTTGCTCCACAAACCTGCTGACTAGAGTACAGATCCCCAGCACCCACATAAAAAGTCAGATACAGGGCTGGAGAGATGGCTTAGTGGTTAAGGCGCTTGCCTGCCAAGCCTAAGAACACCTGTTCAATTCTCCGGTCCCACATTTAGCCAGTCGCAAAAAGTGACGCAAGAGCGCAATGCCACGCTTTCCCACAAGGGGGCGCATGTGTCTGGAGTTTGTTCACAGAGACTGAGAGGCTGCTGGCGTGCCCATTCTCTCTCTGTGTCTCTTTCAAATAATAATAATAATAAGTCAGATACAACGTAGTACATGCCTGTATAATCCTATATAACAATGTATAACAATGGGAGGTGGAGTCAGAAACATCCTAAAGTTTGTAGGTGAGATAGGCTATCCTTCCCAGTGGCAAAAACATGGGCGACTCTATCTCAAATAAGGTAGGAGAGGACCAGCACCTTGCATGACCCCTCCACACACACTCTACACATAATTATTTGAATGAATTGGTAATTGTCCTTACCCTATAAATGTTTCTTCCTTTGTCAGTTACATTGTCCTTACTAGAAGATATTGATTCTCCCCTGTAGAAAAGCTTCAAAGAAGTCTTTCCTTCTTTCAAGTATCCCTCCTTATTACTGGTAGACAGATCCTCATGTGGCTTATTCAAAGACATTTAAGAATACTTGGGCCGGGCGTGGTGGTGCACGCCTTTAATCCCAGCACTCGGGAGGCAGAGGTAGGAGGATCGCCGAGAGTTCGAGGCCACCCTGAGAATACATAGTGAATTCCAGGTCAGCCTGAGCCAGAGTGAGACCCTACCTCGAAAAACCAAAAAAAAAAAAGAATACTTGGGCTGGAGAGATAGATGGCTCAGCAGTTAAGGTGCTTGCCTGAAAAGCATACTGACCTGGGTTCAATTCCCCGGGGCCCATGTAAAGTCAGATGCATAAAGTGGCACATGCATCTGGAGTTTATTCACAATGGCTGGAGGCCATGGTGCACCCATTCTCTCGCTCTCTCTCTGTCTCTCTTTTTGCAAATAAATAAAAAGTAAGTAAATAAGACTCCTTATGTACCTATCATCTATTGGCATAGTATTGACTATTAGTAAGGGACTAAGTTGGAGTATCTACTGTTATAAAACTTGTGTTTTGGTATGGAACACAAATTAAGAGACAATTCTAATATAGAGTAGGTAATATAATAAGGCTATGTGCCAAGTACTTCTGAGAGAAAACAGAGGAAATATGCACCCTAGCTTTATTGGTTCAGAAGGGATTAGACATTAGCTGATACAAAAGAAGAGGAAAGGCTTTTCTGGTATCACACAAACTGGTTGGTAAAGGCACAGTGATAGGCACGATGCCACCACTAAAAGAGAGCAAATGACCTGTAGAAGAAAATGCTGATGAAGGAAAACTCAAAGGTTATACCCTTTGGCTCAAATTATTCCATCCCTCTGGCATCTTAAATAAATTCATACATGCTCAATGTCCCTACAAGTCTTTATTACAGCCTCGTTCAACATCCAGAACCTTTTTCCATTATATATTGGAGATTAAACTTATGGCCTCACCCATGCTAGGAAAGGCTCTACCACTGAGCTGTTCCTCCACACTCCAGAAACTTAACACTTAAATGAGGTCCAAGTGTGGATAATACTTATATGTTCTATATCTGTAGCATCTTTTTTTTACACTTCTATGAAACTAAAGAAACAAAAAATTCATACCCTAAATTCATCCAACATATATGGTGATATAAGCATGAAAAGTCTACTGTGGACCTTCCTGTTTAAAAAAGGGTGTGAGACACAAAAGGCCAAGAAAAATTATAAAATTCAGCCATATAAAATTAGGCATTCCTTGAGAAAAATCAAAGGCTTGTAAAATCCTAGCAACTTGACTCGTATCTAATAAATAATTACAATTATTCTATGTTAATGAAAAATAAACCCAAATGGTTAAAAATGCTATCTTGCAGGCTGGAGAGATGGCTTAGTGGTTAAGGTGCTTGCCTGCAAAGTCTAAGGACCCAGGTTCAATTCCTCAGGACCCACATAAGCCAGATGCACAAAGTGGCTTATGCATCTGGAGTTCATTTGCAGTGGCTAGAAGCCCTGGCACACCCATTTTCTCTCTCTCTCTCTCTCTCGTAAATAAACAAATTAAATATTTTAAAAATTATATATATATATATATTTTTTTTTTGGAGAGAGACACAGAGATACACAGAGAGAGAGGGAGAGGAAGACAGATAGAGATGGGGGCACCAGCAGCCTCTCAGCTGCTGTGAACAAAATCCAGATGCGTACGCCCCCTTGTGGGCAAGTGTGGCATTGCGCCCTTGCGTCACTTTGCATCTGGCTAAACGTGGGACCTGGAGATTGGAACTGGGTTCTTAGGCTTAGCAGGCAGGCACCTTAACCGCTAAGCCATCTCTCCAGCCCTAAATATTTAAAAAAATGCTTTCTTGCAAAGTTTCTTGCCTGAGTTCAATTCCCCAGCACCCATATAAACCCAGACACAAAGTGGAACATGCATCCCTGATGCCAGCACACCTTTGCCAATGGGAGGCAGAGCCAGGAGAATCCAGAAGCTCAATGGCCAGTTAGACTGACCCATGCAAAGAAGCAAAAACCAAACCAACAAGAGAGACCCTGTCTCAAGCAAAGTGGAAGGAGAAGACTGCACACACTCTGAGGTTGTGTGTGCCATGGCATGCCCACACAAGCACACATATATATATCTGGATATACATACAGATGGACACACAGAACAAATAAGTAGATAAAAGTAAACCCAAACATTTTACAGTCACATATGGACATTATCTCTAGGCTAGGCTTTATCTATGACTTTTGGCAAAGGAAACAAGTCTAAAGTTCCCGTTTTCAAGCTTTCTTGATATTATGCTTAAAATTTAGTCCTGAAACTTTTGCACAGTGTCTTGAAAGATAAAGACATCCTCATCTGCTGCTCCTCTACATGTGTATTCTGGGTTACACATTCCACTTTATGTTGGTAGTTGTTATTATCATCCTTTCACCATCTTTCTTGAATTCATCATAGACTTGTGCTGTAGAAATCCAATTCAAAAATCCCTGTCAATTGTTATTTTTCTTAAATTTTTCAAATTCCTTGGTTTCTGCTGATCAGCACTGAGAAACATATTGTCATATCGCCTGGCCTAGGCACAAACCACACTCCATCAATAAATCTGCTTTCTTTCTCGTCTTTAATCCTGCACTCTAATCACCAGAAGAGGTGGCATTCCTGTCACCTAAAAGTGGATTGTTCAGAACTAAAACATAAAGTTCATGCTAAAAAGGGGATGGCAAGTTTCTCATGCTTATGGATGGGAAAGAAACCATGAAACCTTTAAACAAATACCTTTCCATCATTTTCCATTTATAATGTAAATTTTTGTCAAGACTTTTTGCTTTTCATGTGTTCAGTAAACTAGCAATATTCCTATGTACTTTCCCCAGTACCTTTTGAGATACTATGTCACACCCATGTTCCACTCCAGAGAGATTTCCTTGAATATAGTGAATGTGTTTATTGCATCATCTACCACTTGCCAATAGACTTGACACATTACTGACATACCCTGAATGCTTGTTATTTCTTGTTATTGAAGTTTGTGAAGTCCACCATGCAGAAGGATTTGGACACAACCCAGATTAAAGGATCAATTTCTCAGCTCCTCCATACACCTGAGCTGCTTAGGCGAGCCTTCCTCCTGGGCATTATAAGGTAAATTCTACAACAACAAATAACTCTAAAATGCAACTAATGTTCTCTTTCAAAAGCAGCAATATCTTTATGGAGGATAGACCAACACATGATATTAAGGACTATGGGCCTAAATTTCACATTTTTAAAACTTAAAAAAAATACTTTTATTTATTTGAGAGTGATAGAAAGAGGCAGAGAGCGAGAGAGAGAGAGAGAGAGAGACAATGGGTGCACCAGGGCCTCCAGCCACTGCAAACAAATTCCAGATGCATGCACCACCTTGTGCATCAGCTTATGTGGGTCCTGAGGAATCAAACCTGGGTCCTTTGGCTTTGCCAGCAAGCGCCTTAACCATTAAGCCATCTCTCCAGCCCTTTAAAACTTTTTATTGATAACTTCCATAAATGTAGACAGTATACCATGATCATAACCCCCTCTCACCACCCTCACTTTCCCCTTCCCAAATCCTCCCTCCACTGAATCCCTACTTCTTTACACACACACACACACACACACACACACACACACACACACACATAAATTTCCCTCTTAGGACTGTCTTCATAGTATCTCATAGGTTTTAGTATGTTATTATTTCATTGTTTGATTCTAAGAATTTTTTCATTTCCTTTTTGAGTTCTTCAATGACCCATTTATTATTCAGTGATTGCATTTTTTAATATCCATAAGTTGTGCACATTCTTTGGTTTTTATGTTGTTGATATGTAGTATAATCCCATTGTGATCAGAAAGAGAACAAGAAGTCATTTCAATTTTCCTATATTGATAAGATTTGTTTTGTGTCCTAACATATGGTTTATTTTATAGAATATTCCATGTGCTGCTGGAAAGAATGTGTATTCTGCAGCATTTGGATAGGATGTTCTGTAGATGTATATTATATCCACTTGCTGTATGCTGTAATTTAATCCAGGTGCTTCTCTGTTTGTTTGTTTGTTTGTTTTTTTTTTTTTGGAATAACCTGTCAATTTTGAGAGTGAGTGATTGAAGTCTCCCACTACTATTGTGCTTGAAGTTATCTGTGACTGTACATCTAGTAATGTTTGTTTAATGAAACTGGGTGCATCCATTTTCAGTGCATATATATTTAGAATTGTAATGTCCTTTTGTTGGATTGTCCCCTTAATGAGTACAAAGTGACCATTTTTAGCTCTTCTAAGTAATGCTGGTTTGAAGCCTATCCTATTCAATATTAGAACAGAAAACCTGCTTGTTTTCTAGGCTCATACGCTTGAAACACCATTTTTCATCCTTTCACCCTAAGGTAGTATCTGTCTTTTTGGAAAGGTGAATTTCTTGAAGGCAACAATCAAAAGCATTCTGCCGGTTAATCCAGTCTGCAAGTCTGTGTCTTTTGGTTGGAGCACTGACAGTACTGACGTTAAGGGTTTTTATTGAAAGATGTGTATTCATTCCTATCATCTTCTTTATTTTGTATCACTTTGCTGTTTCTTTTACTTTCTGGCATTAAGTGTTATTTGAGCATGGTTTAAATTTTCCTGTGGTCTCATGTATGTGCTTTCCCTTCTTTTCTGACTGATGGATCCCTTCAAGTATTTCTGAATAACTGGCTTAGTAATCATGTATTCCTTTAGCCTGCTTTTATATGGAAAGTTCTTATTTTTCCTTCAATTTTGGCCAATAGCTTTGCTGGATATAGTAGTCTGTGTTGGAAATTATCTTTAATAACTTGGAATACATCATTCCAAGCTCTTCTAGCTTTAATATTTTATTTATTTATTTAAGAGAGAGAGAGAGAGAGATAATGGGCACACTAGGGTCTGTAGCCACTGCAAATGAACTCCAGATGCATGTACCTCCTTTTCCATCTGGCTTACATGAGTACTGGGGAATTGAACCTGGGTCCTTAGGCTTCACAGGCAAGCACCTTGACTACTAATCCATCTCTCTTCTGGCTTTTAAAATTTGTGTTGAGCAATCTGTTGCTATCCTGATGGGCTTGCCTTTATAGTTGACTATATGTTTCTATCTTACTGCTTTCAATATATTTTCTT
Source organism: Orientallactaga sibirica (assembly GCA_036365145.1). Classification (NCBI taxonomy): domain Eukaryota; kingdom Metazoa; phylum Chordata; class Mammalia; order Rodentia; family Dipodidae; genus Orientallactaga; species Orientallactaga sibirica. The sequence continues at coordinate 1,481,810 of JAEOAD010000042.1, read as the reverse complement.
TAGTCTGCATGCTTAGTAATTTAATTATAATATAGTAAGGAGAGGTTCTTTCCTGTCTTGACTGTTTGGTGCTCTACATGCCTCCTGTATCTGTATTGTCATCTCTTTCCCTATTTGGGGCAATTTTTCTATGATTTTGCTGAAAACACTTACTATGCCTTTAAATTGAATTTTTTCCTTCTTGTAGTCAGCTTCACATCTATGAGATGAACATTCAAACAAGGCACAGTTTAAAGGAGGAAGAGATTTATTTTGAGCTTACAGATCCAGTAGGAAGTTCCATCAGTGGTGGACAAAGCTGCTTCCATACATCTAAGCAGAGAGAAACAACCAAATAGCTCCTAAAAACCAAAGGCAACAAGCACAAACTGGCAAACAAGCAGCAGAGACGCTGCTAGAGCTCAGAGTGCTCTCGTATACCTTTGAATTGGAAATCAGCTCCATCCCCAAATACACCTTAGGGCTTGACCCCAGGATCTCCTCCCAGTGACACCTCTTCTAGCTAGGCTGGCTGGACACAAACTTTAATAAAACATTGGAGGCAATGGGAGACCTACATTCAAACTACCACATTCCACTACTGGCCCCCAATATACTTATGACTATCTCACATTGCAAACTGTATTCCGTCTGACTTCAAAGGTCCTCATAGGCTTTACCAACCAACTTTAGGAATGTTTCTAAGTCCCAAATCTCAGCTGAGATTCAAAATTGTCTCTTAAGTATGAGTCCTCCAGCTGGGCTGAATATCTAGGGAAAACTTCCATCCTGAGCCAAAAGTGCTCTGTGGTAGCCTCTGCATAGTCCTGATACATCCAAAACCTTTTCAGGTGTCCATTGCAAACGATGGTCCATCTTTAACCCCATACCCTGGCCTTTCCAGCCTTGGGAAGGAATATCCTGTTTCTCATGCCTCATCTCAGCAGAGGCACCTAATTTAACTTTAGTCACTGGTCTATCAGGGATGTCACACCCTGCCTCATATGCCACATCTCAGCAGTAGCACCCTGAAACTATGAGCACTTCATGACCCACTTGCATGTATTTTTCATTCTTCCAAGGTGTGTAGGATACAGCCATGTTGTTAATCTAGGGACAAAATAAATCATGATCTTGAAGATCAGGTTCCTTCCTTACAAAAGAGTTTGAATTTTGAGCCAGGTATGGTGGTGCATGCCTATAATCCCAGAATTTGGGAGGCAGAGGTAAGAGAATCACTGTGAGTTTAAGGCCGTGTTGAGACTACACAGTGAAATCCAGGTCAGCCTGAGCTAGAGTGAGACCCTACCTTGGAAAAACCTAAATAAATAAATAAATAAATAAATAAATAAATAAATAAATTAGTTTAAAAAAGAGCTTGAATTTCTGCCAATTAGTCTTTCCTGGCTGGGACACCTTAGGCATCTTTTCTATTGTTTCAATGTAAAGTAGTTGGGTCATCCTCCATAAGGATGCTAATGTGCTGGACAGTAGCAGCTTTAGTAACCTAAAACCAGTCTGTGCCTGTAATTGTAAACTTTTTTGTTTTTTTCCAACTTGAAAGTTTATATCTCTCAGTTCTATGTCTTCTGCCAAGGACATCAGTCTAAATTCAACCTTAATCAAAATCTCTGGGCATGGGCAGCAGAATGAAGCTAGTCTTTATGCCAGTAGCCCAATTTCAATAAAGTTCTCTACTGTCTTTCCTTCCCCTTTGAAAGATCATAGACCGATCCAATTCTCTCTGCAATTAGCATTTTCAAACTCTCACAAAATAGCCCATAAATTTTGACTTACCATATTGTGAGGCTTCTGCTGTCACAAGTTCCAAGTCCATACATATTCCTCTTCCAGCACACAAATTCCAAAAGACTAAAATCTACATGGTCAGATTAATCTAAGCATCTTTACCCCATTTCTTGGTACCAAATTTCTGTAGTAGTCAGCTCTACATTGCTGGGATGAACATCAAAACCTGACAACTTATGGAAGGAAGAGTTTTTTTTTTCCAAGTTTACAGATCCAGGGGAAGTTCTATAAGTGGTAGAAAAAGCTGCTTCCATACATCCAAGCAGTGAGAAACAACCAAACAGCCCATAAAACCAAAAGCAACAAGCACAAACTGGCAAGCAAGTAACAGGGATCCTGCCAGAACTCAGACTGCTCTCTTACAAATTTAGACTGGAAATCAGATCTTCCCCCAAACACATCTTAGTTATGATATGAACCCCAGGATCTTCCCCCAGTGACACTTCCAGCCAGGTTGACTGGAGACAAGCTTTAATAAAACCCTTGAGTCTATGGCAGGGAGAATACATTTTAACTACTGCATTTCTATACCTTGAATTTTTAAATTTGATCTCTTCATAGTGTCCAGAATGTCTTCAAATTCCCACTCATACCTTCTTATTAGTTTGTCTTTTTATTTGTTGGGATGTTCTAGATCTTGTACCTTTGTCTTCAAGATAAGATACTCTATCCTCTCCTTGATCCATTCTATTAGTGAGACTTTCTATTGAGTTTCTTTCATATTTCTATTTCCTTACTCATATCTTGTATTGACATCTTCATTTTGTAAAGCTGGTCATTAATCTCTTACTATTCCTTTGGGACTTTGTTTTCTTCTTTGATTCTTTTGATTTTTTTGGAGGGGGAATATACTTATAATCATTATCCTTAATTCTGTATGGAATTTCATCTAATTCATTCTCACTGGAGGTCATTATTGTTGGATTTATAATTTTTGGAGGAATATTGTTGTCTTGATTTTTGTTTCTTACATGATTGCATAGAGATTTTTATATCTTGAGTTATTTCAATGCTTGGATTTTCTAGTTAACTGTTGTATTCTTAGACATGTAAATCAGAAGTTAAATATTCAGAGTAGGAGCTCAAGGTTCCAGATGTGGTGTTTGTTTTAGTCCCAGAGTCATGGCAAGAGTGACTCAAGCTGGTGGACATGACTGCTACGAGAATGTCTCAGTAGTGAATTAGCAACAACGTTCCTTTTGAGTTCAGTAATTACTGGTGGGTAAATACACAAGGCTGGTATGAAGTATGCTAAGGTTAGAGTTATTTAGAAATAGGAGCAGTGTAGTAGGGTGAGTTAGTGCGAAGGTTACTATTAACTTTAAAAAGATAGCGGTAGAACAACTATCTCAAAGAGGGAAGTCAGGGTATTGTTAGTTCTACAAAATTTAGAGGTTGTTGAGGCAACCCCAAGGTTATAAGATGTTCTCTTGTATTTTCTTCTTGAAATTATTATTTGTTCACTGTGAAACAAAGGGAGAAAACACTTCAAGATATAGGCATAAGCAAGAACTTTTTTTTTTTTTTTTTGAGGTAGAGTCTCACTCTAGTCCTGGCTGGCTTAGAATTCACTACATAGACTCAGAGTGGCCTCAGACTCATGGCAATCCTCCTACCTCTGCCTCCTCAGTGCTGGGATTAAAGGCATATGCCACCATGCCCAGTGCAAGAACTTTTTGAATAGGACTCCAGTGACTTAAGAAATAATGCCACTAACCAACAAGTGGGACTTCATAAAATTAAAAAGCTGTATAGCAAAAGAAACCATCAATCAAGTGAAATGAGTCTATGGAATGGGAGAAAAATCTTTGCTGGTCATCATTTGACAGAGGATTAATATCTAGAATATGCAAAAATAACATCAAAAAACTAAACAATAAGAAATCAAACAAACCAATTAATAAATGGGTTAATAAAGTGAAAAGTTCTCTGGGCTTTGGAGATGGCACAGCAGTTAAAGGCACTTGCTTAAAAAGCCTGCCAGCCCAGGTTCAGTTCCCCAGTTCCCACATGAAGCCCGATGCACAGTAAGTAGCACATGTGTCTGCAGTTTGTTTGGTAGGAGGCTCTAGTACACCCATTTTCTCTCTCTACTTCTTTCTCTCAAATATATAAATAAATATACATTTTTAAGTAAAGAACAGTTCTCACCAGATGTGGTGGCACATGCCTTTAATCCCAGTACTTGGGAGGCTGAGGTAGGAGATTGCCATGAGTTTGAGGCCAGCCTGAGACTAATTCCAGGTCAGCCTGGGCTAGAGCAAGACCCCACCTTGAAAAACCTAAAAAAAAAAAAAAAAAAAAAGTACAGTTCTCTAAAGAAAAAAAAAAATGGCCATTAAGCATACAAAAAATGATCACCTTTGGTAGCCCTCAGAGAAATGGGGTAGCTCCAGAAGTGTTCTTTCTGCTGAGGATTGCTTTGGCTATTAGAGAAGTTCGATGCTTCATGTGAATTTTAGGACTAGCATACCAATGAATTTCATTGGAATTTTTAATGGAACTTTTATTGAATCTGTAGACTTCTTTAAAGATTACAGCCGTTTTCACAATATTCATTCTGCAATCTGTGACTTTTCTATTTTCTAGTGTCCTCCTCAGGTCCTTTCTCTGTTCATCAGGGAAGCTGGTCTATAGATTTAGTACGTTGTTATATCTTTATCTGCTTTTGGTGTCAGTAACTGGAGCTTCACAGAAGGAGTTTGATAGTGTTCCTTTTTATTTTGTGGAATAGTGGAGAAGTGGTGGTATCAATCTCCCTTTAAAGTTTGGTAGTACTCAGTAGTGAATCCATCCTTTTCTGGGCTCTTCTTTCTGTGAAGTAACTTTCTTTCTTTCTTTATTTTCTCTTTGCTTTCTTCTTTTTAAATATACTTGACATTTTCATGCATATATAAAATGTATTTTGATCTTATTCTCCTGGATTACCCTCTTTTATTCCCTTCCCCCTCACATGGCCAACCTTCTTCTTTTCCATTAATCTCCATCTTAATTTCATGTTTTTTTGAGCCACTGAATTAAAGTTTCTTGCATGATCATGGCTGGAAGATCATTTAATGTAGTGACTGCATCACTAAGGAACATTACAAACATTACTACTACTCTCCCAGCAACTATAAGCTCCCAGTAGCTACTCTAGGAGGTTGAGTCACAGCTCCTGTATTAATTTCTATTACAATTCACTTCCCCCATCCATGAAGAAATATTGGTAGGCTCAATCTTGTGCAGGAAACCACAGATGCTGTGAATTAATGAGAATAACAGCCATGCCATATCCCAAAGACAGATTCCCACAGCCATATTTCAAAGAAACTATACCTTATCAGTCTCCATTTCTTCATGCCTTGTAGTTGAATGATAAACTCAGATTTAAAACTAGCATTTTATGCATGGGTGGTTTTATAACTTTTACTGGAATACAAGTGGATTTGCCTCTCCCTCTCTTCTAGCCTCAGTAAAAATCATCACGTATACTAAAGATTTCATTAGAGTGTGACATGGTTGTTATTCCAGCACCCAAAAGACTTAAGCTCAAGGCCAGCTGGAGCTGCATAGTGAGACCCATTCTGAAAAGAGCTGGAGGAAAATAATTTTACATCATGTTTCACAGAATTTTATGCTAAGGTCATTGCTTAACATAAATATGCCATGAAGTATAATGAGCCATTTTCTTTAATATTGACTGCATGCTAGCCAAGACAATATCATCATCAATTGTGGGACTCACTTAAAATCTTAGGGAATGTTTCGTAAGTTCTAAATTGAATCAAATGTGTTTTTATTCATTTCAGAATGGCAGTCACTGTCCCGTTATTTGCTCTAATACTCAACCTGCAACACTTGGGCAGCAATATCTTCCTGTTCCAGATTCTCTTTGGAGTTTCCATGCTCCTAACCAGAAATGCTAGCAATTTGTCAATGAAGTGTTTGGGGCGCCGAGAAAGCCAGATGTTGTTCTTCTTCCTGATAGGACTTCCCATTCTGATCAACACCTTTTTGTCCCCAGGTAAGAGACACAGGAGTTCAGGAAAAGAAAGAAGTTTTCCTCATTCCTCAAGAATACACTAGTCTTACTTCCCTGGTGCCAAAAGAATGATATTTATATTGAAGCCAAAGATTCCTTAGAGCTAATATGAAGGTGTGAAACTGATCCTGGAGGCAAGTTGTTATCAGGACTTCTAGACTTTTTTTTACTGAGATAGAGTTCTTAAGGAGAGCCCGAGACAACTCTTCATGATATGCAGGATGAGCCGGGGCATCAGCTCCAATTAATACCTGCCAAATTTCTTTACGAGAGGAAGTAGCCATGTGCCTTTTAACTAATCACATTTCAAATAATAATCATGAAGAAGGTTGGCCTTACTGTTGTATCTTCAAGAAGGCATACAGTGGGCTGGAGAAATGGCTTAGTGGTTAAGGCGTTTGCTTGAGAAGCCAAAGGATCCCAGTTCGATTCCCAGGACCCACGTAAGCACAAGGGGGTGTATGCATCTGGAGTTCCTTTGCAGTTGCTAGAAGCCCTGCTGTGCCCATTCTCTCTCTGTCTGCCTCTCTTCTATCTCTCTGCTTGCAAATAAATAAATAAAAATAAAAAAGAAGGCATACAGTGCTCTCACTAGGACTTGATGATTTTTTTTATTTGAGAGAGATAGAGAGAGAACTAGAGAGAGAATGAGCGCACCAGCGGCCTCTCAGCCACTGTGAACAAACTCCAGATGTGTGCTTCCCCCTGCGGGCAAGTGCGGCATTGCACCCTTGCGTCACTTTTTGCATCTGGCTAAATGTGGGACCTGGAGATTGGAACCAGAGTTCTTAGGCTTGGCAGGCAGGCACCTTAACCGCCAAGCCATCTCTCCAGGCCAGACTCAATGATTTTTGAGGCATCTTTAACTTGCCCACTCCCTCCTCATCTCTATATATTCATCTGTGTGAGACATCTTTTTTTTTTTTTTTTTTGGAGGTAGGGTTTCACTCGAGTCCAGGCTGACCTGGAATTCACTATGTAGTCTCAGGGTGGCCTTGAACTCATAATGATCCTCCTACCTCTGCCTCCTGAATGCTGGGATTAAAGGTGTGCGTACCACGCCCAGCTTAGACTTCTTGATTTCAGTGAAATAAAAATCCCTTGCCTTTGGGCAGAAAGAAATACAATAGGAACTAGACAAGAATCTGTTCCTAACATGCCTTTAAAAATATTTCAGAATCTGTCCCTAAGCAAGAAACAGATTAAGAGGCAAACTCAGGAGCTCTTATAATTTATTTCACTAAATCAATCAAACGACCTCTGTAATGATTATGGAAACTTTTATAGTCACCATCTCTGTCTTCTATGTATGTTCCTAGAGAAGAAATGCATTTTGAAAGATCCTAGACTGCTGGGGTATCCCAGAGTATTGGGGTCCATTCTTTTTGATATGAAAGATGTCTGCCTTATAGGAATACTTTCTGCATTGTTTTAGCTATTTAGTTATTTTGTTAAATTTTAAAAAGGCTTTTTTTTTTTTTTTTTTTTTTTTTGATTCTTGCTTTTCTGTGTCCTCACATGCTAGAAGCAGCATGGGAACTCTCTGAGGTCTCTTATAAGAGTATCTATTTCATTCGTAAGACTCCTCATGACCAATTCATCTCTCAAGGCCCCACCTCTTGATACTACTGCCTTGGAGGTCAGGATTTCAACATACTAGCTTGGGAGACACACAAATATACAGACCCTAGCATTCTGGATCTACATTATCATTTGACAATGAACTAATTTAATAATTGATACAGGAAATTAAAAGTGGCAGGTATACTTTTTTTTAAAAAAACTACATTTAAAAATTGTAGTGTCAGTGGCTTCCAATATAACATTATTATTTCAAAATAGGAGCTCTAATGTTAGATTTTTAAATCTTGAATTATTATTATTTGGAACTTGTGTCTCTTAGAATTGTCTACTCCCAAATAAATCTAGTGCCTTTGCTATGCTATGATAGAATGCCTGTTCTACATAAAAAATTTGTTCCCATGCTCTTAGTTCTAAAATGTTCAAGATATGGATCATAAACTCCTTAGATCCATACATATCTCTAAGTCTTGGAGAAAGAGCCCATAAGTTAATAGACATAATAAATAACTATTTCTGAGTCTATCTATACCATTACTATCAATACTCAAGCAACTGCTTTAGATCCTTTCAGTCAATGTTTCAACCCACCTACATTCATCAGCCACTCCATTATTTCTGGCAGGCTTCAGTTTGTCTGCCACATATTTCTTACTTGCAATAACATCAGTTATTTGGGAGCCAGCAGATTTCTTCAGCCAAAATTTATTGACTCTCCCTCATCTTCCTCTCTCTAGAAATGCAGACCCTGCGTGTGGCTTTAGCCACTTTTGGAGTTGGTGCTATTTCTGCTGGTTCCACAAGTGTTAGTGTACATTTCAATGAGCTCATCCCCACAACATTCAGGTACAAAGAACTTCAAAATGTTTTCTCCACCAAACAGGACTTTCTAAACTACTTGACATTAAGAGAAGGGATAAGGATAAATCCAAGACTATTGAGTTATCAAAGAAGTGAGATGTAACAGAAATTAATACAGCAGCCATGAGCCAACAATTATTAAAATCAACTTTATAATTAGAAATGTGTCAAGTCAGCCAGGCATGGTGGCACATGCCTTTAATCCCAGCCCTCAGGAGGCAGAGGTAAGAGGAGCACCATGAGTTCAAGGCCACCCTGCGACTACATAGTGAGTTCCAGGTCAGCCTGGACTAGAGTGAAACCCTACCTTGAAAACCAAAAAAAAAAAAAAAGAAAGAAAGAAAGAAAGAGAAAGAAAGAGAGAGAGAGAGAAAGAAAGAAAGAAAATTAAAAAAGAGAAAAGAGAAGAAAAGAAAAAGAAATGTGTCAAGTCCTTTACAAGCCCTTCAAAGCAGAGTCTCATTTAATTTTAAAAATCATTCTGCAGGATTGGTGCTATGGGTAGCCCTATTTTAATAATGATGAAATTGGTCAGTTAGGAACTAATAGCAGTATATGTGACATTAACCACATCCTGCCAATAACGCTATTGTATTGATCCCAAAATGAAATGAAATGAAAATAAGTAAGAGTGGACACCTGAAAATCCCATTACTTAGGAGGTCGAGGCAGGAGACTCTCCAGTCCAATGCCAGCCTAGGCTATATAGTGAGACCCTGTTTCGAAAAATGTACATGTACAGATTTGGACAAGATTTTTTTTTTATTTGCATCATCAGGTCAATGATTGGAGGAGTCAATACAGTGTTCGGTAGAGTAGGGGCACTTCTGCCTTCTCTTGTGATGCTCTTAATCGAGTTTTCTCCTCACCTGCCCTGGGTCATTTTTGGAGTCATCCCCCTCCTTGCCAGCTTTCTTGTCTTCCGTCTTCCAGAAACCAGGAACAAGCCTTACCCTGACACCATCCAGGATATGGAAAATGAGTAAGTGTATCCTCTAGTGATCAACTAAGAAGACAGTAAATATCTACAGAGCACGTGACCATTTGCAGCTCTCTCTCCTTCACACACGCTCAGACCGGAGCTATTTTTGGCAACCTCACCCCTGCCCACAAAAGTGTCAAACTCCAATTGTCACTCTTTAGATCACACAGACCATATGGATCAGTAGTTTAGGGGTGAAAAGGCCAATAGTAGTCATACCATAAATAGCATTTAGTCTCTGCCTTTATAGAAAGCACATACCTAGTAGCTTCAGAGCCATATACGAAAGCTCTTGGTGTTGTCATTTATCAGCCTAATGAATGATTGGCATATTGTAAGGAAAGATGTGCCTTTGTCTCATAGATACAGACTTGATTGTTGCTCCAGTCAAGGAAGAATTGTGAGAATACAACATAGAACAACCTTCCGTGCAAATATGATGGTGGATCTTTTGCCATATGTAATATAATTTGGCAGGGGGGGGTAGGGTTAGAGGTAGGGTCTCGCTGTAGCCCCAGCTGACCTGGAATTCACTCTGTACACTCGGGCTGGCCTCAAACTCATGGGGATCCTCCTATATATGCCTCCTGGGATTAAATGTGTGTGCTACCACATCTGGTTTCTAATGTAAATATTTAAAGAGAAAGAACTTGGGAAATAGAAATACACTCTGAAATTAGGAAGATAAGAAAACACCCTTAATTTTTCCCACTTTCCCTTTGATTTTTCCAAATCAATCATTGGCCACATGTCTAAATGGTGAACATGGCGATATTGAGCGCTGTCTCCACAGGCTCAGGTCTCAGTATCACACAGTAGTGTCAACATCTAGGGACCCCTGTGTTTAAAAGCTGCAGGTGAAGGGTCAGCATGCAGAGGATGTATACTTATTCTGCAGCTTTGTTATTTGACTTTTTTTTTTTTGCTTTGATGTCTTCTTCCCAGCATGAGTAATTCAAGAAAAGTCAAGCAAGAAGATACTTTCGTGAAAGTAACCCAATTTTAAGGCATTTGCAAGATTTCATCCCAAATTAAGAAGAAAATCAAGATTATTCCTTTATAGCCAAAAATACAATGGACAAATAGATAACACAATTAAGGTACTATAAAAGGCAGTTTTTCAAGCTATGGGTCTGGCTTAGTGGGAGAGCTTTGGCCTAGCGTGGGCAAAGTTCAGGGTTCAATTCCCACCACTAAATAAATAAATAAACTTCCTGGAAATAATTCATAAGTTTAACTTCATAAACAACTGTTTGTTTTGGGAAAAGATTTTTAAATAGTTGCAAATTCATCTGAAAGTTAATAACAACTAATGTGATTTAGAAAATAAGTGTGCTAACAATTATGTGTGTATATATATATATATATATATATATATATATATATATATATATGAATGACATAAATTAGTATGTCAAAGAGATTCTTGTACTTCTATATTTATTTTAGCACTACTGCAATAGGCAAGATATAGAATCAACTTAAGTGTCCATAAATAGACAAATGGATAATGAACATGGATATATATATATATATATTCCGTAATAAAGAACAAAGTTATGTCATTTGCATGGAATCAAAGGTTGGATAGGATGGAATAAAAAATCACCATGTTAAGTGAAAAAATCCATGTACAAAAATGTCATTAAATACACATTTTATATGATAGCCAAAACTACAGGCTAGGGAGATGGCTCAGTTAGCAAAGCTCTTACCATGCAAGTATGTGGACCTAAGTTCAGATCCCCAGCACTCACACAACATCTGGACGTGGTTATGTGCACCTATAATCCCAGCACTGGGGAGGTGGAGACAGGAGGATCCCTGGGGCTTGCTGGCCAGCTAGTCTAGCTGAATCAGTGAGTTCCAGGTTCAGTGAGAGACTTTCTCAAAAAGCCTGGCGTGGTGGCGCACGCCTTTAATCCCAGCACTCGGGAGGCAGAGGTAGGAGGATCGCCGAGAGTTCGAGGCCACCCTGAGACTACATAGTTAATTCCAGGTCAGCCTGGACCAGAGTGAGACCCTACCTCGCAAAACCAAAAAAAAAAAAAAAAAAAGTTGAAAAGCATTTGATGTCAACCTCTGGCCTCCTCACATACACGTGTCCAAGCATATACGAACACCCAGATGTACACACATGTATACCACACATGAAAAAAGTAAACATACCAGTCCTAACAAAGAAACTGTCAATTATGACATGAATGGACCGAAAGGTCCATTTAGTAAATGTTGTATAGCAATCTCCTCTAAATTGACACATTCCCTGCTAAGGGAAGCAAGGAAGCTCAGGAGACTCAGGAAGTCAGCAAGTCTGAGAAGATGTAGTAGGATCCCACCATAAGGTTGTGTAAAGGGAAAACAACTGCTTATGAGGAGACTGTCCGACTGAGCTGCCTGTGGGTTGTGCAGCGTGCTCCAGAGATGCAACTTCCATGAGCCATCATCTATGCTGGGGTGGGGGTTTTGGTGATGCAGCTGCCTTTGAGACATCCATTGCTTCTGTAAGCAACCCCTCACCTTGCTCTGTAACCAACTCCAATAAACTTACTTATTCACCAAAACTGGTTTTGGTGCTATCATGCTTTGGTCTATCATCTGTGCCCTATCTGGGGTGAATAGACATGTGTTCACATTTGCCCCAGGGAAAAAGCTTCCAGCAACAGTGAAGTAAGCAAGCCACAGGAAGACAAACACTGCATGATCTCATTCAAATTGATCTCAGAGAACTAGGATGGAATGGTGGGTCACCAGAAACTGGGGCAGTTGAGTAGCAGAAGTAGAAGATGTTGGTCAAATATACAGTGGCTACAAAATGGCTTAGTGGATAAAGAGCTTGCCATGTGTATCAGTTACTTTCTCATTGCTGGAAGAGAATACCTGACCAGAAGAAGCTTAGGAAAGGAAAAGCACTAATTAAGCTTGTAGTTTAGAAGGGAACTTTCATTATACTGGGGAAGGCATGGCAGCATGGACCAGGAAGCCAGTGTCATATAGGAACACAGGAAGCAGAGAAAGGAACAGCAAGTGTTATAATTCCTCAAGATCTGGCCCCAGTGCACTTCCTCCAGCAAGCTTCCATGTTAGCTGGAATCAGCATGCTCAGAATTCAAGTGAGGCATACTACTACCTCAGTAAGAAAAGTCAAGGGTAACCAGGAAGTCACCTGACATCAACTTCTGGCACACACACACATACATACGTGTGCATCCACATACATGCAAACATACATAACCACATGCATGTATACCACACATATGCACATAACAAAAAAGATGCAAAATTACAGTTAGATAAGAGGAACAAGTTCACTGGTTATGGTGGCACACATCGGTGGGATACTGCAAAAAGGCAGAGGCATGAGGATCAGGAGTTTGAGGCCAGCCTGGGCTACACATTTAAGCTGGGTGTGGTGGTGCACACCTTTAATCCCAGCACTTGGGAGGCAGAGGTAGGAGGATCGCTGTGAGATGGAGGCCAGCCTGAGACTACATAGTGAATTCCAGGTGAGCCTGAACTAGAGTGAGACCTACCTCAAAAATAAATAAATAAATAAATAAATAAATAAATAAATAAATAATAAATAAAAAGACTAAGTTCAACAGAGCTATTGGATATCATGGTGTGTCAAGTTATTGACAATGTATTACATCCTTTAAAAATGCTGATGGGCTGTGGTTGGAGGGTATTATGATCATGGCATGTTCTCTATATGATAGAGATTATCAACGAATACATTTTTATAAAAGAAAAGAAAAAACTGCTGATGGAATCTGGAGAGTTAGGAGTTAAGATGCTTGCCTGCAAAGCCTAAGGACTCATGTTTGATCTCTCTCCAGATCCCACGTAAGCCAGTCGCACAAAGGTGACACAAGCACAAGGTTGCACTAGGAGGCACAAGCATCTAGAGTTCAATTGCAGTGGCTGAGGCCCTGGCATACCAATTCTCTCTCTCTCTCTAAAAAAATATGTTGATGGGCTTGGGAGATGGCTCAGGAGTTAAAGTGCTTGCTTGCAAAGCCTGATGACTCAGATTCAATTCCCCAGTACCCTTGTAAAGCCAGATGCACAAAGTGGTACATGCATCTGGAGTTCATTTACAGTGGTAGGAAGTCCTGGTGCACCCATACTGACTCAATCTTTATCTATCTCTTTCTCCCTACCTCTCTATCTCTGTCTCAAATAAATAAATGAACAAAAATTAAAAATAAAATATTGAGTGGATATTGTCATCAGAAATAATGTGATGATACAATGCATATGTTAATTAGATTCAATCATTCCATAAGTACATACAGTTAAAATATTTATTTAAAAATACATAGAGTTGGGGCAGGCACAGCTAGTGAGTAGACCAGACCACTGTTTCCCTGTTCCTCCCAGCTCCCTGGTCTCTGGTCTGCGCAGGTTGGTGGGACAGTGTGCAGACAGGCTCAGCAGCATGGAGAGTAGGCCAGATCCCTGTTTCCCTGCTCCTCCCAGTTCCCTGGTCCTGGTAGATCCCATTGTGCATTGCTTAGGGAGACCAGATCCCTGTATGAGCTGTGGAATCAGGCCTTTTACTCTGGTGTCCTGACTGGCCCCTGGGTACCAACATCCCTGTTCCTCTGAGTCAGAGGGTGCATGAGCCAAAGGAGAAAAACTTCCTTCCTCCTCAATAAAATAAAGAGTCTTGCCGGGCGTGGTGGTGCACGCCTTTAATCCCAGCACTCGGGAGGCAGAGATAGGAGGATCTCCGAGAGTTCGAGGACACCCTGAGAATACATAGTGAATTCCAGGTCAGCCTGGACCAGAGTGAGACCCTACCTCGAAAAACAAAAGTCAGAAAACTGAGATATCTCCACCAAGGATGTTTAGTCCTTACAATACAAGCCTCCAATGAAATCATAGAGAAATCAACAGAAATTCATAAAAGTGAAAATAGAACAACCAATGGGACCCTGAACTGGAAGCAAACCATCAGAGAACCAACAATCTTATCAAAGAAATGGAAAAAAATCGTCTCCTCAAGCTTTCAGCTTTTGACAGTAGGCTTACCTTGACTGAGGAGATAAATGACCCATGTGTTATTTACATACTAAATATGTCCATTTCTAATAAAAAATTTAAATATATATTTTTATTATTTATGTGGTTTCTCCATGCTAAATATTAGTTCTTGTGTTCCCCATTTTGGAATAATGATATAAGTTGAATACACATACTTTTTTCTGTGGGGGGGGGAGTTCAAGGTTGACCTGGCAATCACTATTAGTCTCAGGTTGGCCTTGAACTTACAGTGATCCTCCTACCTCTGTCTCCTGAGTGCTAGGATTAAAGGCGTGTGCCACCATGCCTGGCCATATACATGTATTTTGAAATTATTTATCATGTCAACATTCCCTTAATATGTGATAACATAATATTTCAGAGTGACTCATCTTGTTTAAATTATGAATACAGAAAAAAATCAGAAAATAAATGAACATTTTGCCACCAAAAAGAAACTTCTGCCATAGTTTCAGTGAATTTATTTCCAGAGAGCTGATCAATGCTATTCATTGCAGTTTATTTCAATTTGCACATGATTTTGGTATTTAAATTTAATAAGTTAAGTATTTATTCATTATAGGTCTGGTTTTTTTGGTGAGAGACATAGAGAGAGAGAGAGAGAGAGAGGGAGAGAGACAGATAGAGATGGGCGCACCAGCAGTCTCTCAGCTGCTGCGAATGAAATCCAGATGTGTTTGCCCCCTTGTGGTCAAGTGTGGCATTGTGCCCTTGCATCACTTTGCATCTGGTTAAACGTGGGACCTGGAGATTGGAACCAGGTTCTTAGGCTTAGCAGGCAGGCACCTTAACCGCTAAGCCATCTCTCAGCCTGAGGTCTGTTTTTGTATTATGATTTGTAGTTTCCTGTACAAATACCATTTGGATAACTGCAGTTTTATGAAGCTCAACATACACTTCTTATGATATGTGAGACAATGCCTTTGTTACTTCACAATGCTCTTTTCCCGTTTTTTCAGATTTATTTGTTTAAATTAGCAGGTAAAACTATAAGTATTTTTTAAATTTATTTTTATTAGATAAGGACATATTTATTATGTAAACAACACATATTGGTTCCATCATTTCCCTCATCCCTGCCCCTTTTCTGAAGAGACCCTCCTCACTGGGGATGAAGGTCAACCCCATGGGGATTGTGGGTTATGTATTGTGGGGCAGAAATCAGTTATGGGGGAGAGGCAATGTCTCTGTGCATGATGTCCCAGCTTGTGGCTCTAACAGTCTTTCCACCCCCTCTTCTGCAAAATTCCCTAAGCCATGTTGGGTGCATTTTAAGTCTACTTCAGCAATGGGCTCTTAGGAGCCTCTGGATTTCTGGTTTGGTAGGTGTTGAGTGTCCTCAGTGTCTATCTCCTTCACCCTGTGCTGATATCAGGTTCACCAAGAAAGCAGCACCCTTGCTCATTTCCCCAATTCCTCTGTGGTTTCTGCTGGGGCCAGGGTGGAGTGTGCTGGGTCATTTATCTCCTCAGATCCAGCTTCCATCTAAAAAACAGAAGCAGAATCTCCAACAGAGATGAAGTCAGCACCGGTTAAATGGGATAACCATTATTAATCTAGAGAAAATTTAAAGGGTGTAGACTCTCTTATAGCCCAAGATTCGTGGGAGATTGACATTGGAGAGCAAAATCGTTATCTGGATATGAGTCTGACTTGTTTCCCAGTTCCAGATATGGTTTTCTTTCCACTGAGTGGATCTGTTAGCCAATCCAAGAGCAGTTGGTTTCCCACGATGGCTGTGTGCCACTATTGCACTTATGTGAACATCACGTCAGGTTGTTTGCTTCTGAGTAGCTTAGACTTTGAGTTGCTCAGACAGATGTTGGCCACTTTCCCCAGGTAGCTCATGCAGTGCCTTCTAGCACTCGATGGGCTGTCTGGGGACTGGCTGTCTTCAGATTCTAACCAGGACTCTCTCCATGGTCCGTGCCAACAAGCGTATGTTGTCTTCAGCAGTAGGGTCTTACCATTAACCTCTGGTGGGTAATCACGTGCTCTGACAGAAGTCTGTCTTGTTTGTTTTGGGTGACCTTCTGGGTCTCTCCAATCAACAGCTCATTGTGGATTTAAACTTCATCCTGGTACAGGTAATTACAGGCCAGTGCCAACAGAACAGAAGAAAAACAAAAACAACAGAAATAAGAGAAAAAGGAGAAATTTAAGGTTAGGCTTCATCTCACCCTCTCTAGGGCCCTTTGATTCAGATGCTCCCCCTAAGATCCTGTTGAGGGTTCCACCGTTAAGTCTAACTTCCAGGATATAGGATGCTATGGTACCAGTTCAATTTGGATTCAGTTTCGTGTCCCCCTCCACCCTTCCCCTTCCCACAAGTTCTACCCCTTCCTATCATCCAAGCTGCAAGATGCCATTCAGGTGTTCCAGCAACTCAGGCTGATCCAGGTCAGGAACCGTATATGAGTGAGACCATGGGACGATTGTATTTCTGTGATTGTGTGAATTCACTTAGAAGGATCTGCTCCAATTTTGACCATTTTTCTACAAATTTCATTGTGCCATTTTTTCTTACTGCTGAGGATAACAACATATTGGTTATCCATGTGTCCAATGATGGGCATCTGAGTTGATTCTGTAAGATTCCAGTTCTTAGGAAAGGCTCACCCCAAGAAACGATCTTGATGAAATTGAGCAGCTATAAACTGGATGGTTAGAATCAAATATCTTTCTGAGTTCTTAAGAATTGGAGCATTATAAACATGGTTGAAAATGTTTTAGGTAAAATGCCAGTAAAGGGAATAACAGGGTCTGTTGATAACTCTATACTCATCCTTTGCAGGAGTCTCCAGATTGATTTCCATAGTGGTTGCATCAGCTTACACTCCCACCAACAGTGAATGAGGGTTCCTATTTCTCCACATCCTAGCCAACACTTGTTTTCATTTGTTTTTTTAATGTTTGCTATCCTTACTGGGGTAAAGTGGAATCTCATAGGTTTTTTTGTTTGTTTGTTTGTTTGTTTGTTTGTTTGTTTTTATTTTTTTTTTGAGGTAGAGTCTCACTCTAGTTCAGGCTGACCTGGAATTCACTATGTAGTCTCAAGGTGGCCTTGGACCCATGGCGATCCTCCTACCTCTGCTTCCCAAGTGCTGGGATTAAAGTCATAGTTGTTTTAATATGCATTTCCCTAATGGTTAGGGATATTGAACATTTTCTAAAGTGTGTGTTAGCCATTTGTAATTCTTCCTCTGAGAACTCCCTATTCAGTTCTCTGACCCACTTTGGAGTGGATTGTTTGATTTTTTTATTGTTCAGTTTTTTGAGTTCTTTGTAGATTATAGATATTAGGCTTCTGTCAGTGGTATAGCTGGTGAAGACTTTCTCCCATTCAGTGGGTAATTTGTCTGTGCAAAAGCTTATTAGCTTCATGAGATTTCATTGGTTGAGTGCTTGTTTAATTTCCTGGGATACTGGGGTTTTGTTCAGGAAATCTTTTCCTAGTCCTATATTGTGGATAGTGCCTGCTATTTTTTTCTTCCAGTAGTTGAAGAGTTTCAGGTCTTATATGGAGGTCTTTAATCCATTTGGACTTGATTTTTGTGTATGGAGAAATGAGTGGGTCTAATTTCATTTTTCTACATATGGTCATCCAGTTTGTCCAACACCATTTGTTGAACAGGCTGTCTTTTCTCCAGTCTACATTATTGGCACCTTTGTCAAAGATCAAGCAGCCTGGCTCCATTGGATCTCCATGCAGGCATCCAACAAACCTGCTCCACAGTGCCCATGGCTGTTTCCAAAACACAAGACTGTTACATATTCAATGGCCCTCTCTTTCCTGCATTTCTTATACTCCATAATACCAGCCAGTTTGTAAATCGAGGGGGGAATAAAGCAGCTTTAAAAAGCAGGACACTCTTTGAGCATTCAGGCCCCTTCAAAAGAGTCTACATTCTTCCTGTTGCCCCAGTACAGGTCAGCTGGCCCAGTATCAAAGGTTGTAATCTCTGATATAATTGCAGCTGAACAGGCAGAAGTTTCAGCCCAAATATTTCATTTCTGTGGCATGTCCCTCTGCTCACACCAGTCCATTTCTATGCAATGCAACCTTGCATAAGTTCTTAGGACACAGGAATAACAGCAAGCCTCTCACACAAACTGCTTCTAGCCCAGTCCAAGCAAAGCTCTTTCTAACCCTCACAAGCCAGACTTCACAGTCCATAGTTCTTACTGCATTCAGGTCTTTCAACTCTGACCAGAAAAGTCCATCAAGCTGTACTTATAGCACTACAAGGCATCTCTTAGGTGAAGGTTTCAATCCTTCCACATTCCTCTTGAAAATCAGCTCCAAAAGACCAAAGCCACACAGTCAGGTGTCTAGCAGCAAATGACCCCACTCTCGGTACCAACACTACTGATGCAGTCAGGTTTACATTGTTGGCATAAATTACCCAACCAACAGCAGCTTTTGGGAAAAAAAAAAAAAAAGGTTTATTTTGGCATACAGACTCAAGGGGAAACTCTATGATAGCAGGGGAAAACGATGGCATGATCATAGGGTGGACATCACCCACTGGCCAACATAATGTGGACAAGAGTGTGCCAAACACTGGCAAGGGGAAACTGGCTATAATACCCATAAGCCCACCCCCAACAACATACTGCCTCCAGAAGGTTTTAATTTCCAATTTCCATCAGCTGGGAACCTAGCATTCAGAACACCTAAGTTTATGGGGGACACCTGAATCAAATCACCACATGACCCAATGCATTTAATTAAGGTTGCTTACAGGCACATAGGCTAAGTGTTTACAGGAACACCATCAGGCTCTGAAATTCTTCTTGCTCCCTTCTTCCATAATATTCCCTGACTTGAAGAAAGGGATACAGGTGTCCTATTTAAAGCTGAGCACTCGACAGTCACTTATTCTCACCACTTTGACCAATTATGAGTCTGTATAGTTCCTTCCCCCCATGCAAAATGATGCTTCTCTGACCGAAACTTGACAGCACTTATCTATGGGCATAACAAAAATATTTAGAAGGCAATTTGATAGGCATATCATGTCCATCTAGCAAAACCACAGCAGTAGCTTCCCCAGTAAGTCTTATAAACACCCAGTCACAGTCACAAGTGTTTTTTTTTTTTAAAATAAGATTTACAGATATGAAATCCCTTCTATGGAATAGGCCTCAAATCTAAACAGAAAGTGGCTGGTTGTTTCCATTATAGTCATGCCACTTATTCTACCACTGAGCACATCTGGCAGGTCAGTAATGCAATATAGAGTATTTTTTTTTTTTTTAGGTAAGATGATACTAAGGATAGTCATGTTTAGGTTAACTAATAAAGGGTACAAGTTGAGAGGGACTGGAGAGATGGCTTATCAGTTAAGCGCTTGCCTGTGACGCCTAAGGACCCCAGTTCAAGGCTCAATTACCCAGTACCCATGTAAGCCAGATGCACAAGATGGCACATGCATCTGGAGTTTGTTTGCAGTGGCTGGAGGCCCTGACATGCCCGTTCTCTCTCTCTCTCTCTCCCTCTTTCTCTCTCAGTCTGTCTGTTATAAATAATTAATAAATAAATAAATAAATAAGTACAATTTGATATTCTAATTAGGGATGGATGATAATATGTGAGAGGGTTCAGAATGAATCTATATGATGAAAAAGAATTGAGAAGATAAAAGCATAAAAAGAGTTGGGTGATAGAATGAACTAACAGGAGGATGGCAGGATAAATTAGAAGGAATTCTGTGGGAGCTGGCTTTTTTTCTTTCTTCCTTCCTTCCTTCCTTTCTTTCTTTTTTTGAGAGACACAGAGAAAGAGATAGAGAAAGAGAGAGAGAATGGGTGCTCCTCTCAGCTGCTGTGACTGAACCCCAGATGCATGCTCCCCCTTTTGGGCAAGTGCTGTATTGTGCCCTTGCGTCACTTTTTGTGTCTGGCTAAATGTGGGACCTGGATATTGGAACTGGCGTTCTTAGGCTTGGCAGGCAGGTACCTTAACTGCCAAGCCATCTCTCCAGCCCAGAGCTGGCTTTTGTGGGTGTTGTTGTTGTTGTTGAGATATGGTCTCACACATAGTGATCCTCCTACTTTAGCCTCCGGAGTACTGGGATTAAAGGTATGGAACACCATTCCTGGCAGATTTGACTTTTGCAAAGGAAAACTGTGGCTATCTTCTTAAACCAATAGAAAGATGAACAAGAGTTTCTCTAACTCCCCATAATAGTGGAAACAAGAGGCTTTGATCAATTTTATCTGCCAACAAAATGCCAATCCATATGAAATTGTCCTGTGACTTCTTTTGTCTTAAAAAGTACATTTTGGGGCTGGAGAGATGGCTTAGTGGTTAAACGCTTGCCTGTGAAGCCTAAGGACCCTGGTTCAAGGCTTAATTCTCCAGGACCAACGTAAGCCAGATGCACAAGGGGCACATGCATCTGGCGTTCATCTGCAGTGGCTGGAGGCCCTGGCACGCCCATTCTCTCCCTCTCTCTCTCTCTAACTGCCTATTTCTGTATCTATCTCTCTCTCTATCAAATAAATAACTAAATAAATAATAAAAAAATTTAAGTGTATTTTGCCTCTAAAGACTTATGTTCTCTATCATTGGAGGAAAGCGTTAAGGAGAAGTTGTCTTAGGTGGAAAATGGTGTCCCATATTCATTAATGAAGTGATAAATATATTAGCAAACTTGCTTCAAGCAGGCTCATACAACTTATTGTTTTGTTGAAAGAAGATCTTTTTCTTAAGACAAACTCATAGTTACTAGGCTCCCATAATGTAATTTAAGTATTCCAAAATTCAATTTGTAAATTCTAATGAGCTATACAAAATTCAAATACCCTGGAAATCTCAGAGTGGCTTGAGCAGTGCATTATCTATTTATGGAAAAACTATGTGGAAATAAAATTATTAAGCTATTATATCATGCATGGAAACAAAATAAAAGGAAGTTGATGATCTTAAGAATCTCTCAAATAAAATAGTTTGAGTTCTTTTTCTTAGAAGAAATTATTGCTGAGTCTACTGTTGTGCTTATATTCTAAAAACTCTCAATTATTCTTTTTATTTCTAAATCCATTATGTGAAATAGTATCTCTCTAAACAGAATATCAGTTAAAATAATCCATTTTCACTTTTTTATGTTACAGTCATATCCAATCCAGTCATTTGAGATTTTTTTTTTTTCTGGATCCTTTTGAGTCAGATTCCATTGCATTAAGGCAATAGTCATTTTATATAAACATCTCAATTAGGTATTTTAAGTGATAGTCACGTCTGATCACTGTTCTGAAGATAACACTTTTTGAAGTTTTTGTATTTTAATGGATACTCTAAAACAACAATATCAGAAATCAGAGACAAGTGAATTCTGAATCATTTGAGCAGTGCATTGGCCAACAGCTTGTAACAATCACTAAAATATTACTAGGTATGGAGATAATTACATTTCCAAGAATAATTTCCCTACAGAGTTCTCTATGTGCCTAGAAAATGGTCTGAGTTTGTAGCCCAGCAGTACAGCCTTTGCCTAGCATGTCCAAGGTCTACGGTTCAATGCCCAGAACCACACACACACACACACACACACACACACACACACACAAAACTTAAATAAATTTCTGAAGAGGGACAACCACTTATGTCTTACTTTCTTCCATTTCTAATGATGATGGACCTATTAACTTCAGGAGTTTTGTTTAACTTCATGGAGTTCAGGACATAAAAGAATTTTTCAAGACAATGGAAAAAAGTACTACCATTACCATCAGTGTTTTCTTCTTAATCATTCCTCCCTAGGAATTTACTTTCAAGAAAGGATTAGCAGTCAATGCTTCCAAAACATTACAGGCTATTGCCAAGGCTCTTCATTGCCAACCAGAATAGATGGTAAGCTGCTGCTGAAGACAACGCATGCTTGGGCTATAGGTCACTGAGAAATCAAGCTGGAGCTGAGATGTAAGCCTCCTCCTCCTCCCTGTTGACTAGTTGTCAGGATGCTCAAAAGAGCTATGCAGCCTGTTGACGGAGAAAAATCATCAACGGAGTTAACCAGCAATGGACCCTGCTGGAATGCCAAGCAAAATATACCAACTGGTGCAATGGTGGTATGTCTGATATGGGGGAAGCCAACTGCTCTCTGGACTTGAGGCCTGCTACATGGGAGGGAATTTATGCCTGGTACTGAAAAACCTAGTCAAAAAACCTTTGGCTGGGGAGAGCATAAGCCCTGTGGGGGTTGGGGAGCTACTACCTTCTAAATCCTTATGCTTATACCCATATATTAATGCTCTTCTCACTTTTGGTTGGAGAAGCTTCTCTTTTCAGATGGTGGTGACCACTGAGGTGACTCAAAACTCACCAAAGTGTTGAGGAAAAAGTGACAGTGTAGTGTTCAGCACTAAGGAGATATCCCTATCACATCGTCCACAGCTCAAGGACCATTGCAGAAGAGGCGACAGGAAGAATGCAAAACCAAAGAAAAGAAAGGAATGCTTATAACACTGTCTTCCAGACACAAAGTGGCCTTGATCTCATGCCCTCACAGTGGCTGATGCTGTCTTCATAAGACCTGCATATTACAAGGGCAAACATGATGCCATCAAAATAGAGGAGAGACTAGTCGGAAAGAAGAAGGAATACAGTGGAGGGGCAATTTGGGAGAGGAGAAAAGGAAGGTGGTGGGAGGGGATCATGATCGTGTTATATTGTCTATATGTATGGAATTGTCAATAAAAAGTTTCTTAAGATGGGCATGGTGGTGTATGACTTTAATCCCAGCATTTGGGAGGCAGAGGTAGGAGGATCACCATGAGTTCGAGGCCACCCTGAGGTTACATAGTGAATTCCAGGTTAGCCTGGGCTAGAGTGAGCTCCTACCTCAAAAGAAAGAAAGAAAGAAAGAAAGAAAGAAAGAAAGAAAGAAAGAAAGAAAGAAAGAAAGAAAGAGGGAAGGAGGAAGGGAGGGAGGGAGGGAAGGAAGGAAAAGGAAGGAAGGAAGGAAGGAAGGAAGGAAGGAAGGAAGGAAGGAAGGAAGGAAGGAAGGGAGGGACAGGGCTGGAGAGATGGCTCAGTGATTATGGCACTTGCTTGTAAAACCTAATGCCTGAGGTGAATTCCCTATTACCTACGTAAGCCAGATGCACAACGTAGTACATGCATCTAGAGTTCATTTACAGTGGCTAGAGGTCCTGGCACAACTCACTCTCATTCATTCTTGTTCTCTCTCTCTCTCTCTCTCTCATCTCTCTGCTTCCAAAAATAAATAAATAAAAATATTTAAAAAGCAAAGGATTCTTTCAGTCACCTCCATAAGACTTTTCAATGCCTTGTTCTCTTGCTGCTGTTAACCAGATCTCTCTGCCTGACACACATTGTTCTGCAGACATGTCAGGAGAATTTACAACAAAAGCACCTGACTTACTTAGAAGATTTTTACTTCTTAGGAAAGTCTTGTGACAGTTTATTTTGATTGTCAACTTGACAGGACTAAGAATCACCTGTGAGGGATTAACTAGATGAAATTAGCCTCTGCCTGTGAGAAATTACCTTAATTAGGTTAATCGAGATAGGAAGACCCACCTTAACTGTGGGTGGCATCATCCCATAGGATGGAGGGCTAAACTGTATAAAAAGGAGACAGCTGCCTGAGCAGCAGTGTTAATCACTTTGCTTCCTAACTGTGAGTGCAATGGGACCAGCACTACTTGAAGCTCCAGCCACCATGCCTCCCTCGGCCATGATGGACTATAACCTGGAACTGGAAAGTGAAATAAATCCCTCCTCCCTTAAACTGATTTTTGTCAGGCATTTTTGTCCCAGCGAAGAAAAAGGTAACCAACACAAAGGTCCGTTTGTTTTTGTGTTCATGAGCTGCTTTGCCACCTGCTTACAGTCATATGGAATATTTAGTCATTTTGTCCTACTGTAGCTATTGTATACAAGATATTATATGCAATTTAGCTATTTGGATATAATTTAATCATTGTATTATAAGGCTATGAGTTAGTCCAATACTAATTCAGTTGTTTGAAAAATAGTCAGTGCTCCTTTGTAGCTCCCAGCTTCATTTCTGCTCTGGCACAGTGATCAAGTTCATCAAAACAATTGTCAGCGCCGGGCATGGTGGCGCACGCCTTTAATCCCAGCACTCGGGAGGCAGAGGTAGGAGGATCGCCGAGAGTTCGAGGCCACCCTGAGACTACATAGTTAATTCCAGGTCAGCCTGGACCAGAGTGAGACCCTACCTCGAAAAACAAACAAACAAACAAAAAACCAAAAACAATTGTCAGCAAGTCCAATATCAGAAGCTGTCTGTTTTCTTGTCCTTCCAGCTACTATAGTTACAGATATCATTTGAATCACGTAGGGATGTAGTTACAATGAAATTCTGATCCACTGGGTATGTGGAGAAGCCTGTGGTTTTGGATTTCTAATGGCCTCCCAGGTGATGCTGATTGTTGCTGGTACCCAGAAGTACTCAGGCTATACATCAAGAACCATAAATGAGGTGAGATCCATGGAGAGAAAGTGGGACTACTCAAAACACTTAGAAAAGAGGAGCTGGCTAGGTGGTAAGTACTCTGAACTAACACCCCATTCCAAGGACTGGGAAACTCCAGTGGGGGCTGAGGCTGAGACAGAAATCCAACCCCACAGGCAAACTGTTCTATCTCCACTGACAGACTGAACTCTGGCCGGTTTTGATCAAGAGACATGGGCTTTTGCACCAACAGGGTTAAATCCACAAGATTTAACTTCCCTCAGAGGAGTGGAGAAATACAGTCTCATGCTATAAACAAGGAAGGGATTGTAACTGATTATATAATATTGTTAGTTTACTTTGCTTAGGTTTATTTTTGTTTGTTTGTTTTGTTTTGTTTTGTTTTGTTTTGTTTTGTTTTTTGAGGTAGGGTCTCACTCTGGCCCAGGCTGACCTGGAATTCACTATGTAGTCTCAAGGTGGCCTTGAACTCAAGGTGATCCTCCTACCTCTGCCTCCCGTCTTAGGGTTTCTTTTTCTTTTTCTTTTTTTTTTTTTTTTGAGAGAGTCACAGAGAGAGAGAGAGAGAGAGAGAGACAGAGACAGAGACAGAGAATGGGCACACCAGCAGCTGTGAACAAACTCCATGCGTGCACCCCCTTGTGGGCAAGTGTGGCATTGTGCTCTTGCATCACTTTGCATCAGGCTAAACGTTGGACCTGGAGAATTGAATGGGTGTCCACAGGCTTAGCAGGCAGGTGTCTTAACTGCTAAGCCATCTCTCCAGCCCTCGTTTAGTTGTTTTTAAAACTTCACTCTTGATTAAATACTGTTTTTTTATAGTATTGCTTGGTCATATGATTGTCTTGTCCATTTCTGCACCTATTCTATTGTGTTTGTTCTGTGATTTCTCTTACCTACAACCCATATATTTTCCATCGTTCCTAGTTTATTTTCTCTTTTTCTTCCCCCCATCCCTCCCTCTATATACTTGTTAAGTATAATTTGCTATAGCTTTTATAGTCTTTAAGGTCTGTTTAGCAATTTTCCAATGCTGCTTCTATTATTTTTCTCACAATACCTAGTCTTGCTCTGCTAGTTTTCTTTCAACTAATCTAGCCTCAGTAACTAATATCTTAGAATATGATACACTTTCCTGTTCCTTTGTTTCACAAAAGTTACTGGGATTGAAGGAATAATCATGCTTAACTGACTATATTAGTTTATTCATTGCTGTGACAAGAATACCTAACAGAAGCAACTTAAAAGAAGAGGGTTTCCTTTGGTTCAGCTTGAGGGTCCAGTCCATCATGGCAGGGATGGCATGGGAGCAGGAACATGATAAGGCTCATCACATTTCATTCACAGGCAGGGAGCAGAAAGATGAGCTCTGGTGCTCACTGGACTTTCTCCTCTTTATTCAGTCCAAGACCCAGTCTTCTGAATTAAATCTTTCTGGAAACACCCTCATAGATAGAACTAGAAGTGTTTCTGTGGTGACTCTAAGTCCACTGTCAATTTAACAATGACGATTAACCACCGCACTGACTACCTACCACTCACGTCCATAGCAGGCTTATCCATCAGTTGGGGGTTGCTTCTGCAGTTAATATTCTTCTCTTGGAATGGTGCTAGAGATAATGTCTGGTGACCTGAGCATGTGAGCAGAAGGTTTAGGTACTGAACCATACCCACAGTCCAGGGAGAAGAATGACAAACACCCAAACCGTAATACAAATTCATGCCACTAGAACATTGTAAATACTTCAGCTGAAAGAATAGGAACAGGTTTTAAAAGTCTAACTAGTGACCTAACACCAGATATCCCAATGCAAAAGCACAATAAATATGAAAATTCAAGGTACCATGACTCCTCCAACAATCACCTATCTCATAATAATGGACTCCAGAGACAGAATTCGATAAAAATACCGGACAAAATGTTCAAGATAATAATTAAGAGAACATACAAAGGAGTCAAAGAGGACAAACATAAACTCCTGAATCAATTCAGAGAATACAAATAAGCAGGCGAGTGGAAAATCATGTCAGTACAGAATATGAAAGAATTCAATAAGTATATAAAAATACTGAAAAAACTCAGATTGAAATTCAGGAAGTGAATTAATCAAATCAATTCAACTAATCAAATAAACGCACTGGAAATCTTTATGAATAGAATGGATCACATGGAAGACAGGCTATCAGAACTTGAAGATAAGGTATATAAATTAGAATATTCAGGCTGAGGTGGAAATTGGGAAAATGAAATTTAGAAGCTCCTAAGCTCCTACCCTCAAAGTCATGTACTGCATAGACTTTGTTTTGTTTTGTTTTGTTGTTTTTTTGGTTTTTCAAGGTAGGGTCTCACTCTAGCTCAGGCTGACCTGGAATGCACTAGGTAGTCTCAGGGTGGCCTCGAACTCACAGTGATCCTCCTTACCTCTCCTTCCTAAGTGCTGGGATTAAAGGCATGAGCCACCATGTCCAGCTGCATAGACTTTTTTATTGGTTATGTCCTGTACTGCATTTTTGTTTTTGTTTTTCGAGGTAGAGTCTCATTCTAGCCCAGGCTGACCTGGAATTCACTATATAGTCTAAGGGTGTCCTTGAACTCATGGTGATCCGCCTACCTTTGCCTCCCTAGTGCTGGGATTAAAGGCATGCGCCACCACACCTGGCTCTGAGTGGACTTTTTGTTGTTGTTGTTGGTTTTGCAAGGTAGGGTCTCACTCTGGTCCAGGCTGACCTGGAATTCACTATGTAGTCTCAGGGTGGCCTCAAACTCTCGGTGATCCTCCTACCTCTGCCTCCCGAGTGCTGGGATTAAAGGCGTGCGCCACCACGCCCGGCTTGCATGGACTTTTGTGCTGACTGACACTGAAGTTTTTGCACTGTTTCAAGGTCATGATCTGTATTGCAGCTTCTGTTGTAAATCATCTTATACTTCTTTTTAGCTCCATAGCGCAGCTGCAGACGTCTGCCCATGAGTTAACTATTTTTTTCTGTTTCTGTAAACCTTGCCTATCACATACTCAAGGTCTCTGGCATTAGGCCAGGGCTCTGAGAACTAACAATAATGAATAGCCCAAGATGAGGTATATAAACTCTGAGCCACCACAGCTCAGGGTCCAGGCTTTGGAAGAGATTTCCCCTGGGCCCGTGCTGGTGTGAAAATAAATTGATTCTCCGGTTTCTGGTGTTGGTTCTGTGAGCCTTAGTATCCCATATCAAGGCAACAATAAATATGAAATAACAAGGAATTATGAATAGCACAGGCAAGACACATTAAAAAACAAATGTATAGAGCTGAGTGTGGTAGCGCACACCTTTAATCCCAGCACTTGGGAAGCAGAGGTAGGAGGATTGCCATGAGTTTGAGGCCACCCTGAGATTACATAGTGAATTCCAGGTCAGCCTGAGCTAGAGCAAAACCCTACCTAAAAAAAAAAAAAAAAAAAAAAAAAGAAAAAGAAAAATTTATAAATCATAGGCATAGAAGGAAACAGACAGTAGCTGGAGAGATGGCTTAGCAGTTAAAGGCACTTGTTTGCAAAGCCTTCTGGCCCAGATTTAACTTCCCAGCACCACATAAAGCTAGGAGCAAACTGGCCACATATCTGTGATCCCATCGTGCCTGTAACAATGGGAGGCAAAGCCAGGAGATTCTAAAGCTTGAGGGCCAGATTCATTTGCAGCAACAAGAGACCCTGTCTCAGAGAAAGTGGAGCACAGACACCTCTATGGACATCACACACACATACACACATAAATAAATAAATAAATTTATTTTAAAAGTACATTTGGGCTGGAGAGAGCCAGATGCACAAGGTGGCGCACGCATCTGGAGTTTGTTGCAGTGGCTAGAAGCCCTGGCATGCCCATTCTCTCTCTTTCTCTCTCTGTACCTGTCTTTCTCTCTCACTCGCTAATAAATAAAATATTTTAAAAAGAAGTACAAGCCAAGTGGTTTGTAAAGTTTGGAAAGTATGCAGATTAAAATCATAGCAAAAATTTCCTGTATCTGGGGAAAAAAAATGGCTCTCCAGACACAGAAGCCATTTAGGGTGCCAACAGACAAAACCAGAAAAGAACCTCCCAACATTCTGTCATATGTACCCTAAAAACACAGAACAAAGAAAAAATATACAGAGCCACAAAAGAAAAGTAGCAAATCACATACACAGCAAACCCGTCAGATTAGTAACTGTTTCCTCAAGAAGAACTTTAAAAGTCTAGAAAGTATGGAACAATGGCGTTTATAAAACACACAACTACAAGGCCAGATTCCTATACCAGCAATTCTATCTTTCATAATTAAAGAAGGAAAAACTTACCATAATAACACAAAATAAGGCACTAATCCAGCACTACTTGCACAAATACTACACACTGAAGATAAAACACACACACACACACACACACCACTGAAAAGAATAACCTGCACTCAGAAGATAAGAAAATGAGAATTATGAAAGTACATTGCAAAAACGACAAAATGACAGAAATTCATGTAACCCACTTTTTGAATGGGCTGTTCCTTTTTTATGGGCTATGAAACGGACACAATTCTATTTATTTGTTACAGAGCGTGAGAGAATGGGGTGTGCCAGGGCCTCTAGCACTGCAAACAAGCTCCAGATATATATGCCACCATGTGCTTCTGGCTTATAAGGGCGCTGGGGAATTGAACCTGGGCCCTTAGGCTTCTCAAGCAAGTGCCTCAACTGCTAAGCCATTTCTCTAGCCCCTGACACATTCAAAAAAGAAGAAATATAAATTATTAATAAATTTTGAAAGTATTCAACATCCTTAGCCATCAGGAAAATGCAAATTAAAACTACTTTGAGATTTTTGTCTCACTTCGTTCACAATGCCAGTTATCAAGAGAATCCTTATTCTCTGCTAGTGAAAATGTAAATTGGTACAGTCACTGTGGAAATCAGTGAGGAAGATCTTCAAAAGGCCACATGTGGGCTGGAGAGATGGCTTAGCAGTTGAGGCACTTGCCTGTGAAGTCTAAGTACCCAAATTCAATTCCCAGAACCCACATAAGCCAGTTGCATATGGTGGCACATGCATCTCGAGTTTGTTTGCAGTAGCTAGAGGCCCTGGCATGCCCATTTATTTTTCTCTCTCTCTCTCTCTAAGTAAATAAACAAATACAAAATATTTCTAAAATTGTGAATCTGGTTGGTTTACTTAAAAAAAAAATCCATATGCCTTTAATCACAGTACATGGGAGGTAGAGGTAGGAAGATCACTGTGAGTTTGAGGCCATCCTGAGACTATATAGTGAATTCTAGGTCAGCCTTGGCTAGAGTGAGATCCTACCTCAAAAAACCAAAACATAATAATAATAATGGGCTATAGAGATAGCTTAGTGATTAAGGCCACTTAACACTAGGATACAGGTTCAGTTCCCCAGAACCCATGTAAGCCATCAGATGCATGAGGTGGTACATGCATCTGGAGTTTGTTTGCAGTGACTGGTGAAACCATTCTCTCCTCTATCTGCCTCTTCCCCTCTATTTCTCTCAAACAGGGAGGATACTGGTCTGGAAAAGGTTTAATCTGGGATGAGGATGGGGAGATGGATGAGAAGAGTATGTGAGGGGAGGGTTAACCAAAATGTAGGTGATAAAGAAAAGCAATAAGAAAACCTTTTAATAAACTTAATAAAAACATATAAATAGAAAAAATAATAGAATGAATGCAGGTAGGCTACAAAGTTAGATAAGGCAGTTCACAGTAGCACTGGGCTAGCAAAAAATAATATCTGTACCAGGCGTGGAATACCCCTGATACCAGGAATGCTGGTGCCCCTGAGTCCCCCGCCCCAGAACAATACAGGACACAAAGAAATCAAATTGGAACTGAGGCAGAAGCATCCTTCTGGCTTGTTACGTAGTGCAGGAAGATGCTATGCAGGCTGCTGCAAGCAGAGAAAAGTCATCAACATCACCACCCAGTGGTGAATCTTGCATTCTACAGTACTGACCCACAGGCAAGACATGCCCTCCAGTGCAACAGTGGCATGACTGTTATGAAGCATGTATATGATCTTCGATTGTATTTGAGGCCCAGTCTACAGGAGAGAATTGGTACCCGATACTGAAACAGAGTTAAGAGCCCATGGCTGGGGAGAATGTAGGCCACGAGGACAAAACTACTATTGCTGAATCACTACAGATGTATTGTCCAATTGCCTCTTAAATACTTATCGTTTTATATTTAGTTTTAGTGGGCATACAGAGATTTAAGTGTCATTCTGGCATTTTCAAGTACAATTGTTTTTATTTCCATCTCCTTACTGTGCCCCCTTTCTCTCTTCTATCCAATTCCTCTCTCCCCTGAATCACATGTATCATGCTAACATTTATTTTAGTATCCACAAATTAGTTTTCGCAGCTCCATCAGCAAAAACTCTTTTTCCCTCTTTTTTTAAAATTTGGCACTGGGAGGGAATCATAAGTGTTAAGTGATCAGAAAGCACAGTGAGACTGAGGGGGTAAGTGAAGGTGATGTGGGGCACACATGAGCAAAATATCATATGTATGTATGAAAATGTCAAAACAATAGAAAAGCTCATTTAATAGAATAGGTGGAACAAAAAATACTAATGGGCTGGGCGTGGTGGCGCACGCCTTTAATCCCAGCACTCGGGAGGCAGAACTAGGAGGATCATCATGAGTTCAAGGCCACCCTGAGAATACAGAGTGAATTCCAGGTCAGCCTGGGGTAGAGTGAAACCCTACCACGAAAAACTAAAAAACAAACAAAAAAAAACCCCTAATGATCTTAAAGAGTTGATAAATTATCATTAATCAAAGAATGCAAATTAAAACAATGGTGATTGTTTTATTTGCCAATTTGTGCCAATTCTAAACATTGATAATGTTAAGAAAATCTTTTTTTCTTGTTTGTTTTGTTTTTTGTTTTTGTTTTTGAGGTAGGGTCTCACGCTAGCCCAGGCTGACCTTGAACTCATAGTGATCCTCCTACCTCTGCCTCCCAAGTGCTGGGATTAAAGGCGTGTACCACCATGCCTGACAAGAAAATCTTTTTCTTACACAGTGGGTTTGGGGCTGGAGAAATGGATCAGTGGTTAAAGACACTTGCTTGCAAAGTTTGATGGTCTAAGTGCAAATCCCCAGTACCCATGTAAAGCCAGATGCACAAGGTGGCACATGTGTCTAGAGTTCGTTTGCAATGGCAGGAGGTCCTGGCGTGCCCATTCTCTTTCTCATCTTCCTGCAAATAAATAAGTAAAAGTTTAAAAATAAAATAAAGTGAGTTTCCTTTTTATTTTTATTTTATTTGCAAGGAGAGGGAGAGAGAGCAATCAAGAATGGTACTGTGCAATCGACCCAGGCCAGTAAGCTTTGCAAGCAAGCACCTTAACTGCAAATCCATCCTGACGTTCCTTTTTTTTTAAGTCCTATGAGGGAAACCGAAACCCTTCCTCCTCTTTCCATGCTCCACACATTTCAAAATTGGTTAAATTAAACAGATCTGATCTCCAGTGGGTTTAGCTAATCAGTATTATTTTCTTATCTGTTTTTTGCTTACTTAGTGATTTATTTGTGTGTGTGTATGTATGTATGTATGTATGTATGTATATGTACGTATGATGTGTGAGGGTGCACATGTGGAAGTCAGAGGACAACCTAGGGATGTCGATCCTCTCCTTCAACCTTCTTTTGAGACAGGGTCTCCCTTATTGTTTCTCTGCCATTTGTGTCAGTGTAGGTGACCCAGAAACTTCCAGATTCTTCTAGCTCTGCCTCCCATTGCTATAGGCACATTGGAATCACAGGCACAAGTGTCACTTTGCATCCAGCTTTAATAAGTGTTGGGGAGGACTGAAATCAGGCAAGCAGTCTTGCATGCAAGTACCTTTAACCGCTGAGCCAACTGCCCTGTACCTAATTAGTACTTTTTAATTATGCTTTAAATCTTTACATTATAAAAATCACAAAATCACTAGGCCAATATTACTAATTTAATTTTTTTCTCTAAAGTATAATGATAAAGTTTCAACCAGGCATGGTGGCACATGCTTTTAATCCCAGCACTTGGGAGGCTGAGGTAGGAAGATCTCAGAGTTCAATGCCAGCCTGGGCTACAGAATTAGTTCCAAGTCAGCGTGGGTTAGAACGAGACCTTACCTCAAAAAAGAAACAGAAAAAAAGTTTCGAATGCTGCCTTCTCTCCATTGCAGGTGTGGATAGAATCAATTCCTAACCAATGCCAAGCCAAATTGGATATAATCATTTCTATTTTTTTCTCTCTTAGCATTAATTTTCAGATTGTTTGGGACATCTGGATATGTGCTATGTGAGAATTTAGTTTAAATTATTTCAATCAAGATCTGGCCGAGTCATCTCAAAATAAACTTGTACTTGTTATTACTAGCCAGCATGTTAGTGCACACCTTTAGTCCCAGCACTCTGAAGGCTGAGGTAGGAGGATCTCCAAGAGCTCAAGGCCAACCTGAGCTAGAGTGAGACCCTGCTTCAAAAAAGTAAGGACTGGGCTGGAGAGATGGCTGAGCAGTTAGGGCACTTGCCTGCAAAGCATAAGGACTCAGGTTCGAGTCCCCAGTACCCACGTAAGCCAGATGCACAAGGTGGCACATGTGTCTGGAGTTCATTTGCAATGGCTGGAGGCCCTGGCATGCCCATTCTCTCCCTCTCTCTCTCTCTCTCTCTCTCTGCCTCTATCTCTCTCTCAAATAAATAAATAAAATATTTTTTTAAATAAGACTATTGTGCTGGAGAGATGGCTTAGTGATTAAGGCATTTGGCTGTGAAGCCAAAGGACCCAGGTTCAATTCCCCAGGACCCACGTAAGCCAGATGCACAAGGGGCACATGCGTCTACAGTTCATTTGCAGTGGCTAGAGGCCCCGGTATGCCCATTCTCTCTCTGTCTGTCTCTTCTCTCTCTCTCTCTCTCTCTCTCTCTCTCTCTCTGCTTGCAAATAAATAAATAAAATTTATTTAAATTTTTTTAAAAAAAGACAGATGGGTGTGGTGGAGCACGCCTTTAGTCCCAGCACTTGGGAGGCTGAGGTAGGAGGATCGCCATGAGTTCAAGGCCACCCTGAGACTACAGAGTGAATTCCAGGTCAGCCTGGGATAGAGTGAAACCTTACCTCGAAAAACTGAAAAAAAAAAAAAAAAGACTATTATTATAATCAGACTTCTTATTAACATGAACTTCAGCAAAAATTTCTCCATTGTTTTCTATATCTGACCATGGATTAATATTGTGTATGAATTTGTATGACGAATAAACTGTTTAAAGTTCCAGACAGTCCAAGTCATCCCCACTGCTGGCAACCACACTCATGAGCACATTCATCTGATCCTGACAAACTCATCCACTTCCTCCATTTTTTCAATCTGTCTGTGTGTGTGTGTGTGAGAGAGAGAGAGAGAGAGAGCATGCCATGGCACATGGTAGGTTCAAAGACAATTTCCCATGTCAGTGCTTGTGTGCACCTTATTTAAGGCAGGGTCTCTTGTTCACCACTGTGTGGTCCAGGCTAACTAGCCCCTGAGCTTCCAGGATCCTCCTGTACGCCTCCTCTCTCACCATAGAAGGGCTGGCATTACCGATGGGCACCACTGAATGCAGCCTCATGTGAGTTCTAAGGGATCCAAACTCAGGTCTTCACACTGCACTGCAAGTGCTTTGCCCTCTGATCCATCTCCCCAGAAAGGTTTTGTTCCATGTTGATGAATTTATTTTTTTTGTGACGGTATCTCACTATGTTGCCCAGGCTGGCCTTGAACTTGCAGTGATCCTCCTTGCCTCTGCCTCCCAAGTGCTGGGATTACAGATGTGTACTGCCATTCCTGGCTATTTGTTAATTTGGAAAGAAGAAAAATTAAAACAGGTTTCCAGTTTTAGATTAGCTATGAAACTGACAGTGTTATTAACATCTTTCCTCAAACCCAAGGAGGAGTCATACAAGTAAGAGGGAGGTTCATAAGTAGAGCTCAACAAAACCTCCAAGGAGCCACTGAGGGGGCAGAGATTAGATGACAGAATGCGAGGACAGAATGACAGCCACACATGAATAGGCTCTTCCCAAGGGAAAGACATTCTCTCTCTCTTATCTTTCCCTAAATCAATTAATAAATAAAAAATAAAATATTAAAAAAAAAAAACCTCCAAGGAGCCACTGAGGGGGCAGAGATTAGATGACAGAATGCGAGGACAGAATGACAGCCACACATGATCTTGTGTCATCTTTTTATCTTTAAATTTTAACATAAAATTAATCATTTTTAAAGTTCTATAACACATTCACAATACCGTGCAGCCCATTCCCTCTATGTAGTTCCAACGCATTTCCTCTCACCCAAAAGACATTCTACATCAATTAAGCAGTTATTCGTGGTTTCCCTCTCGCCTCAGATCCCCTCCACCATCTTGCTTTCTGTGTCTGTGTTCTCAACATTTCACATAAATGACAACCTTTAACAAGTGATCTTTTTTCTTTCAAAGTTTATCCATGTTGTTGTATGTATAGCACTTTTTTTGGGTTTTGTTTTACTGGTTAAATAGTGGTATTCTAGATGGATAGGCTGTGTTTTGTTTATCCACTTATCTGTCATTGGACAGTTGGGTTGATTCTACCTTTTAGCTATTGTGAATAGTGCTTTAAGTGGTGTTTTTATCTTTTTATCTATGAGAGAGAGCGAATTGGTACACCATGGTCTCTCACCACTGCAATCGAACTCCTGATGTGTGTGCCACCTTGTCTCTATGTGTGCATGCATCACCTTCTATATACGGCTTATGAGGGTTCTGAGGAGCCTAACCTGGGTCCTTAGGCTCCACAGGCAATCACCTTAAGTGCTAAGCCATCTCTCCAGTCTCTAAGTGTTTTAAACAGTAAAATGAAAATAAAATAAAATAAAGATCTAATTATCTTAAGTAAAGAAGGAAAGCTACCCTTATTCACAGTAAGCATGAGCGAAATCTATAAAAGAAATTGATATAATTCATAAATAAATCAAAGCCACTGTATACTAATATACAAAATTCATTGTATTTCTATACACTAGCAGAAAACAATTATTAAAACTATTAAAATTTATTCAATAGTAATATTTAATACTAAATTTTATAAAACAAGCAAGATTTATCGCCAAAAATTAAATAATTGCTGGGCTAGAGGAATGGCTTAGTGGTTAATGTTCTTGCCTGCAAAGCCAAAGGACCCAGGTTCAATTCCTCAGGACCCATGTAAGACAGATGTACCCTGATGTGAAAACAAAACAAAACAAGGTTAAAGAAATGAAAATTAGCCAGGCCTGGTGGCACAGGCCTTTAATCCCAGCACTCAGGAGGCAGAGGTAGGAGGATCGCCAAGAGTTCGAGGCCACCCTGAGACTACAGAGTGAATTCCAGGTCAGCCTGAGCTAGAGTGAGACGCTACCTCGAAAAAACAAAAAAAAAGAAAGAAAAAAATAAATGAAAATTAAATCATTGCTAAGATATATTGAAGACCTAAGTAAGAGGAGAACATTTATAACTGGAAGGCTGTCCTTGTTAAGGCATCCATTCTCTCATCCAACAAAATCCTAATAGTAGAGCTGAGGTTGGGGAGAAGGCTTAATGGTTAAAGGCACTCGCTTGCCAAGCCTCCAGGCCCAGGTTCAGTTTTCCAGTACCCACACAAAGCCAAATGTACAAAATGGCACATGCATCTGGAGTTTATTTTCAGAGGCAATAGGCCCAGGTTTCTCTCTTTTTCAGTTTTCATACAGGGCCTCACCCACAAATTCCAGATGTACAACATGGCACATGCATCTGGA
The DNA here is from genome assembly GCA_036365145.1 of Orientallactaga sibirica. Classification (NCBI taxonomy): domain Eukaryota; kingdom Metazoa; phylum Chordata; class Mammalia; order Rodentia; family Dipodidae; genus Orientallactaga; species Orientallactaga sibirica. The sequence continues at coordinate 1,445,238 of JAEOAD010000042.1, read as the reverse complement.
GTTTATTTTCTGAGAGTCAAACATAGGTCCTTGGGCTTTGCAGGCAAGTGCCTTAACCACTAAGCCATCTCTCCAGCCCCCATTCTCTCTTTTGCTATCTCTCTATCCTTGAAAATAAATAATTTAAAATATTCAAAAATACCTTAATGGGCATTCTGTAGAAATAGATATACTGATAACAAAACAGAAATACAAGGGATATAAGAGCCATCATTATTTTTTAAAGAACAGAAAAGTTAGAAGTTTCACACTGCCTGGTTCCAAGACTCCTGATAAAGGCAGAATAATAAAGAAAGGGTAGTACTGGGTTTGAGGGCAAATAACTCAGTGAAACTGAATAAAATTTCATTGTGCTGAGCATGGTGGCACACAACTATAATCCCAATACTCGGGAGGCAGAAGTAGGAGGATTGCTTTGAGTTCAAAGCCAGCCTGAGACTACATAGTGAATTGCAGGTTACCCTGGGCTAGAGTGAGCCCTACCTTGAAAAAAAAAAAAAAAAAAAAAAACTCATTGTGTTATGTAGCATATTTTCATTATCCATTCATGTGTTGATGGAAAGCCAGGCTGGATGATGTGGAAGGCCTCATGAATTTGTGTGACTTCCTTATACAGGGGCCATGCTGATCTCCTCTGTACCCACTATGTGCTGCCAATGTGAGCATGTGTTGAAATAATCTGTTGTCAAAGAGATATGTAAGGAGGAAGAGGGTGGAAAGAACAAAGGAAAAGATGGTTAACTAGAAAAAGTTGAGTATTAAAAAATTTCCAAGAATTTGAGTCTGGAGAGATGGCTCAGAAACTAAAGGTGCTTGCTTACAAGCCTCTCAAAGCAAGTTCAATCCTCCTGAGAGCCCATGTAAAGTAAGACATAAAGTGGCATCCATGTCTGTAATCCCAGCATACCTCCGGCAAAGGGAAGCAGACCCAGGAGGATATAGCAGCTCACAAGCAACAGCAGAACAAGAAAGGCCCTGTTTAGCAGGGCGTGGTGGCGCACGCCTTTAATCCCAGCACTGGGGAGGCAGTAGTAGGAGGATCATCGTGAGTTTGAGGCCACCCTGAGACTACATAGTTAATTCCAGGTCAGCCTGGGCCAGAGTGAGACCCTACCTCGAAAAAAAAAAAAATTTTTTTTTAAAGAGAGAGGGAGGCCCTGTTTCAAAAAGAGGCAAGGAAAGGAGAAACACCCTGAGGTTGTCTTCTGGCCTCCACACACACATGCACCCATATACACACATAAATAGAAATTTAAAAATCCCAAGAGTACATAATCACATTCAAAAGAAAAAATAATACTAAGTGTTCAAAAATAGGAGTTAAGCCAGGTATAGTGACATATGCCTTTAATCCCAGCACTGAGAGGCAGAGGTAGGAGGATTGCTGTGAATTCAAATCAATCTGGGACTACAGAGTGAATTCCACATCAGCCTGGCCAAGAGTGAGACCCTACCTTGAAAAAAAAACAACAAATGGGAGTTAAAATACAAAAAAAGGATGCTGGAGAGATGATTTAGCAGTTAAAGGCACTTGCCTGCAAAGCCAAAGGACCCAGGTTCAGTTCCCCAGGACCCACATAAACCAGATGCACAAGTTGGCACATGCATCTGGAGTTCATCTGCAAGGGCTGAAGGCCCTGGCGCATCCATTCTCTCTCTCTCTCTCTCTCTCTCTCTCTCTCTCTTTCTCTCTCTTGCTCTCTCAAATAAATAAATAACAATAAAATATATTTTAAAACTACAAAAAAGGTGAAGGACTGATTTTTCTTGATTTTTTAACAGATATATATAATTTGAATAGTCTTTATTTCTTTTAAAAAGTATGTCTACCTGTAAGTAAGTTAATGTGCATTTGTTTCCACATGCATGTGTAGAGAAAGGCATAGGCCAAATACCTGGAAAGAACAAGAAGACTAATCAGTGTCCATGAGACATTAGGTAGATCAGAGCCCCAGCAGTGAACCGGCCCCGGGTGGTCACAGAAAACCACCATTTACAAGTGATAGATGTCAGCAGTGTTTACCAAGTGATTAATCAGCCACACATAACAAGAGCGCTGACTACCCAGACTTCATCGCTCATCTCCTAGCAGATGAAGCTTCCAGATGGCCCTGCTAAATATAATCAGATGCTAATAAGGCAAACAAAAGTTTCTAATAATGCTAACAGATAAGTGTGGCATAATCATAATGATAGGTAGGACACCAACCAGAGAAGACTCTGAAAGAATGTCACCAGGGAGGTTCAGAGCTGAGCACTCCCCAAATCTACTTCGTATCCCCAGTGAAGTTTAATTATAAGAAAGATGCTAGGCCTCATGACCAGGGGCTTGGATCTGAATTACCTTGGAAGCTCTTTGCCCTGCTTAAAACTCAATCCATTTATGACTCAGATTATTTGATCTCAGCAGGTGTGATGGTTTGTGACAGAAATTGACAGTTAATTTCCAGTATCCACTGAGCCATCTTCCCAGCCCCTAGAATACATTTTTGACCATCCATGGGGAGGGATTACATTTCACAGCCTCTCTTGCAGTCAAGTATAGGCTTAGATGCCTCAGCAGCAATGTTTTCTGGACTGTGGGAGGTGAACAAAAGTACTGTGTGCAGCCTCCCTTCCCTTCCCTTCCCCTTCTGAGCCCCAGTGTTAGAAGTGACGGTCATGTGCTATATTGCTCCCTTTTTCTGTTTGTTTGTTTTGTTTTGTTTTTCCTTTTTTCCTTTTTCACCGTAGCCCAGGCTGACCTCGAACTCACAGCTATCCTCCAACCTCATGCCTCCTAAAGGCATGCACCACCACTCTTGGTTCTATGTTGCGTCCTGATCCAGCTTGTTCTTCTGGAATATTGCCATAGTCGTCGTGGTCCAGAAACCATCCACCTTCTTCATACAATCCACTCGCCTGCAAGGGAAGAGTAGAGAACAGGCAACACCAGAGCGAGTTTCACAGCCCAGTCTCTTCGCTCCACGTCCTACTGCCCTCTGGTGGAATCACTTGAACTTCAATCATTGCGCAGTTTCTGGGCTAAAGCGCCAGCGGGGGCTGTGTGACAAGAAAGACATCCACACACGTGCATCAGGTAAAAGCCCAGAAGAGGGCTGGAGAGATGGCTTAGTGGTTAAGGCGCCTGCCTGCTAAGCCTAAGAATGCTGGTTCCAATCTCCAGGTCCCACGTTTAGCCAGATGCAAAGTGACGCAAGGACGTAATGTCACGCTTGTCCACAAGAGGGCGCACACATCTGGATTTCGTTCTCAGCAGCTAAGACTGCTGGCGTGCCCATTCTCTGTCTCCTTCTCCCTCTCTGTCTCTCTCTGTGTGTCTCTCTCTCCAAAAAAATAAATAAAATAATTTTAAAAAAAATTTTTTTAAAGCCCAGAAGAGGTGAAATCGCAATCAGGCCTCATTACCTGGCTCAGGACTCTCACCATTTCGTTAGTGACAAGGACTGAAAGTAGATATCAGAACCGAGTACAGAATAACCATGGTTTCTCCTCTACATTTCTATATATGTCATTTGCATTGCAAACATCTTGACTGCACCCACAGAGCACCAGCCAGGGCTCTGTCACTAGTGATCAAGACAAAGTCCCTGCTCATAAATCAAGTCCTCCTCATAATAACCTCACATGGCAGAAAAAGAGCCAGCTTTGCTCTCTCATAATCTTATTTGGGAAGAGTGAACCCTCAAAACCTAACCGCCTCACCTAAGGCCATCTCATAAGGAGGGAGGGATTTCAACGTAAGGGTTTTAATCCATTGCTGGGAGGAAGAAGAGAAGGAGATTCTAATGAGGAAGGAAGGACAGGGCAAGGGAAGGAACAAGAATAAATACAGCCGGGCCTTTAATGGCAGCACAGGCAGAGGTAGGAGGATCACCACCGTCAGTTTGAGGCCACCCTGAGACTACATAGTGAATTGCAAGTCGGCCTGGGCCAGAGTAACACCCTACCTCGAAAAACCTAAAAAGAAGAAGGAGGGGGAGAGGGAGGGGAGGGGAGGGGGAGGAGGAGGAGAAGGAGAAATAAGAAATGTATCAAAACCTGGGGGCACAGGACAGATAAGAACAAAGTAAAATGGCACATGTTATGACAATACCATAACAAAATCCAGAACTTTGTATCAACATTTTTAAAAAGAAATATATGAAAGCAATAAAGAGAAGTCGGGCATAGTGGTATACACCTTTAATCCCAGTACTCAGGAGGTTGGGGGTAGAGGATCACCATGAGTTCAATGCCATCCTGAGGCTGCAGAGTGAGTTCCAGGTCAGCCTGAGCTACAGTGAAACCCATCTGGGATGGGGGCTGGGGAGACAAAAAGGTTGACAAGTTAACAGGAGCTGTTCAACATCAAAGAAAACAATTGGAGTGTTTGTTTAAGCAAGCAACAATACTTTTTATTATATATAAATTTCTTAAATTATTTAATCTTTCCATACACAGGCAGAAAGAACCTCAAAACTTGACCACTGCCTAGAGAAGGGCAAATTATTCCTGAAACAAGCTTAACCAAGAGGCTAATTCATCCTCTGACCCCAAAGAACATGGAGATGAACACGACAAACTTCGTTCATCACCTTCGATAACACTGCTTCAGGCCCAGCTCAGGAGCAGGTTTCTTGCCAACAACCATGTAGTGTCCAGAGAGACTCAGCATCTTTGCTGCAGACATCAGGGGTATATGTGTACTGAATGTCACTGAAAATATATTGGTGCTTGAGGAGAAATGTATCCAGTAGTCATCTTCAAAAAATAATCTCAGGACTTGGGAAGCTGAGACAGGAGGATCACCAGTTTGAGACCAACATGATACACTGCCTCTTCCAGCCTGTCACCAGCTCAGTATTCTATCACCGGTATCCTTGCTAGAGGTACCCCTCCAGTATCAAGGTCATTGGCCCACACCGGAGGGTAAAGAGGCATACAGGAAGAATTATTGCCCCACACAGCAGCCCAATTAAACATCTCCTGCAATGAAAAGTGGGACAAACTTCAACCTGTCAGACAAGTGTGGCCAGGGCTACATAGCAAAACCTTTTCTCAGAAGAAAAAAGAAAAGAGGAGGAGTAGGGAAAAGAAAAGGCAGAGGAAGAAGCGGTAGAGGAAAAAGAAGAGGAAGAGGATATGATGGAGGGGTGGTGAAGGAAGAGGAAAGAAAAGGAGGAGGAGAGAAGAAGAAAGAAGAGGAGGAAGAAAAGAAGGTGGAAGAAGAAGTTTTTAGAACATTAAGTGAAAGAAGAGTGATAGAAGACATCAGACATTCTCCTATGACCTATGCATGTGTGTACAGGGCACGTGCATGTGCATAGACATGCATATAGCACACACACACATTCACACACACCATACATACCGTAACACACAGCCAAAAAAAGTATTTGTCACCAGGCCGTGGTGGTGCACACCTTTAATCCAGCACTCGGGAGGCAGAGGTAGGAGGATCGCCTTGAGTTTGAGGCCACCCTGAGACTACATAGTGAATTCCAGGTCAGCCTGACCTAGAGTGAGACCCTACCTCAAAACACCAAAAAAAATTTTTTAAGTATTTGTTGCACAATAATAACCAACCTATAAATGTTCCATAGGAATTGCAATTGTGGAAAGATCTGGAATGTGTGTCTATGGGATGCCGAACTTTCCTTGAAAGACAAGGAAATTCAGAGACAGGTGCGGGGCTAACAAAAGGATGACACACACATTTGTGAGTGTGTGTGTGTGTGTGTGTGTGTGTGTGTTTGTGTCCATGAATCCCTGAATCTAAACCCCCAATCAATGGCCAATGTCTGTGACCATTACCTTAAATGGTAAATGACATAACTAAGTTAAGAATTCAGATGAGGCCAGGCATCACACCCTTAATCCCAGCACTCAGGAGGCAGAGGTAGGAGGATCACTATGAGTTCGAGGCCATCCTGAGACTACATGGTGAATTCCAGATCAGCCTGGGCTAGAGCGAGACTCTACCTCAAAAAAAAAGAATTCAGATGAGAGAGGGAGTTATCCTGGTTATCTGGGTGGTCCCTAAATTCAATGACAAATGTCCTTATTAACTTAAGGCAGAAGACATTCCCTCCAACAGGGGACAAGGACCTTATAATCACATCAGTGTGACAGGACCATGGGTCAAGAAACACTGGAAGCTGGAAAAAGCAAAGAACCTCCACGACTCTACCACCCCCTCCCCGCTCCTCTAACCACCCCTAATCCTTCATCGGGGTGGAGAGGGGCTCAGTGTAACTTACCAGTGTGCAGGAAATGTTGAATGAGAGCTCCTGTTCTGCCCCCTCTCCTCTGGGCTGCCCCTCTGGAGTGTGTTTGCTCGTTGTTGTAGAATCCCCAAACAGCCTCACCCGGGGAACTGTCGGACCAGGCCTGAGCCCTGACCCCTCTATGCTGGCCAAGGCTCTGCCGCCTCCTGTAGCCCCAACCACTGCCTTTACCTCCCCCTGAGCAAACCCGAGACACGCGGGTGTTCCTGGGAATCCTCACCTGCCCCTTCCACCCCCAGCCCCCAGCTCCACTTTCTGACCCTTCCCAAAGAGGTCACACTGGTCAAGGGGGCTCACAGGACCTTAGAGGGGCTATAAGGAAACTTGCTGTCACTTCTTTCCGTGGAAAACATGACACATTATCCTACTCCCTCTCTCCTGTCTCTCCTCCCCCTTTCCCCCTTCCTCTCCTCCCTGACTCTCCCCCATCTCTCTCTCTCTCTCTCTCTCTCTCTCTCTCCTCCTCCCTTTCCTCCTCTCTCCCATCCTTCTTCTCCCTTCTCTCCCTCTCTCTCTTCCTCCCTTCCCCTCACAACACCTGCCCAGGAAATACAAATTAAAGACAAAAACATCTCCTGCCAACCTAAATAGCTTCTGCCAAAATGCCAAAGACAATTGTTATTGATGTTATTTAAAAACCACTTATTTAAAAATAAACCACAATATGATGAGCAGCACAGATAACCCACTAAGAGACTGCGCAAGGAAAGACTGCCCATACTTTTACACAGCCAAGCAGAAAATTCCCCATTATATACATGTTATCAAAAAAAAAAAAGATAAGGAGGATTTGACAACACAGCTGTCCCACAGTTCATCCAAAAGCGGCACTGCCGGTGGCCACCTGTGTTTGATAGCTATCTTTGTTCAAAGGAAACCACCTTTCTCCTGCTTGATGACAGCAGGCAAGTTGCAGCTTTTGGAGTGAGGCCCAGCTGAAGGGAGGGCTGGACACTCCAGCAGGAACTGGGCCTCAGGGTCCATTTCAAAGAGATGCTTCTTTCCAGGATGTAGAGGAAACAGTCGTGGGAGGGGAGCTCATTTAGCTTTGAAAAGATGTGCAGGCATTTCAAAGAAGAAGGGGAAGATCCTGTAACTATCTGGGTTCTAAAGTCAATTCTCTAAAAGGAAGTAGGGGAAGGCTCTTCCCTTTTTCCCACAAGGACAATAAACTTTTATTCCCCTTTAGTAATTGGGATTTGCCCATACACATGGTGACAACAGCATACCAAGTGGGGTGTCTCTTGTCCCTTTCTAGGAAGTGCAGAAGCAGCTGCCAGCAAGCGGGAGCAAAGATGGATCCAAGGAAGTGACGACAGCGACCACCACCCCACTACCCCTAGACATCTCCCCCAAAGCCAGGCCTCAGCCAAGCTGAATAAAACCCTTATGCTGAAAGGAAGACAAATGCTTTCATGTAGATATAATTGGGCTTATTAAAAGTTTCTTTTTGGGACTGGAGAGATGGCTTAGTGTTTAAGGCGAAGCCAAAGGACCCACATTCAATTCCCCAGGACCCACGTAAGCCAGATGCACAAAGGACACATGCATCGTTTGCAGTGGCTAGAAACCCTAATGTGCCCATTCTTTGTCTGTCTCTCTTCTATCTCTACTTGCAAATAAATAAATAAATAAATAGTTTTTTTAAAAGTTTCGTTTTGGGACTGGAGAGATAGCTTACCGGTTAAGGCACTTGCTGGAAAAGCCAAAAGACCCAAGTTCAATTCCCCAGGACCCATGTAAGCCAGGTGCACAAAGTGGCACATGCATCTGGAGTTTGTTTGCAGCAGCTAGAGGACATGACATGCCCATTCTGTCTCTCCCTTTTTCTGTGTCTCTCAAATAAGTAAATAAATAACTTTTTTTCAGTCTCAAAATTCTGTAACAGATTTTTGGAGGCCATGGTGTGCCCTTTCTTTCTCTGTCTCTCTGCTTCTTTCTCTCGCTCAAATAAATAAATAAATACAATTTGTTTAAGTTTCTTTTTTCACCTAACTTTTTTCCTCATTAAACTTTGTTTTATTCTGCCATTCTCTTTCTCTCAAATAAATAAATTAAAAAAAATTAAAATTAAGGCTGGAGAGATTGCTTAGCAGTTAAGGCACCTGGCTGTGAAGCCTAGGAACACCTGTTCGAATCTTCAGGTCCCACATTTAGCCAGACACAAAAAGTGATTCAAGTGCACAATGTTGCACATGCGCACAAGGGGGCACACGCATCCGGAGTTCATTCATAGCGGCTGAAAAGGCCCTGGCATGTCCATTCTCTCTGTCTCTGTCTGTCTCTCTCAAATTAAAAAAAATTAAAATTAAAAAAGGGAAGCCGGGCATGGTGGCGCACGCCTTTAGTCCCAGCACTTGGGAGGCAGAGGTAGAAGGATCGCTGAGAGTTCGAGGCCACCCTGAGAATACATAGTTAATTCCAGGTCAGCCTGGACCAGAGTGAGACCCTACCTTGCAAAAAAAAAAGGCTGGAGGCTTTGATGTGCCCAATTCTCTCCCTCTCTGTGTGTCTCTCAAATAAGTAAATAGTTTTTTTTTTTGTTCTCAAAATTCTGTAACAGATTTTTGGTCAAGTTGTTTTCATTAAAAAGTGCTAGGCTGGGCTGAAGAGATGGCTTAGCAATTAAAGCATTTGCCTGCAAAGCCAAAGGGTCCCAGTTCAATTCTCCAGGACCCACATAAGCCAGATGCACAAGGGGCACATGCATCTGGAGTTCATTTGCAGTAGCTGGAGGCCCTGGTGTGCACCCATTCTCTCTCTCTCTCTCAAATAAATAAATAATAAAATTAAATTTTAAAAAAGAATTTTAAAAAGTGCTGGGTTGAGAAAAGACTTAGTGGTTAAGGCTCTTGCCTGCAAAGCCTAAGGACCCAGGTGTGATTCCCCAGGATCCACGTAAGCCAGATGCACAAGGTGACACATGCATCTGGAGTTCATTTGCAGTGACTGAAGGTCCTGGCACACCCATTCTCTATCTGCATCTCCCCCCCCCAAATAAAATAAATAAAATACTGATTTGGGACTGAAGAGATGGTTTAGCAGTTAAGATGCTTGCCTGTGAAGCCTAAGGACCCAGGTTTGATTCCCCAGTATTCATGTAAACCAAGTACATAAGGCAGAGCAAGCATCTGGAGTTCATTTGCAGTGGGTGGAGGCCCTGGCATGCCCATTTTCTCTCTCTCTCTCTCTCTCTCTCTTTCTCTCTCTTTCCATCTCAAATAAATAAATAAAAATAAATAAATAAATAAATAAGATATATTTTTTTAAAGTACTGATTTTGCTGGGCGTGGTGGCACAAGCCTTTAATCCCAGCACTCAGGAGGTAGAGGTAGGAGGATAAGTTCAAGGCCACGCTGAGACTACATAGTGAATTCCAGGTCAGCCTAGGCTGGAGTGAGACCCTACCTCAAAAAAAAAAAATACTGATTTGGGGTTAGAGAGATTTCTCAGTGGTTAATGGTGCTTGCTTGCAAAGCCTGGCAGTCTAGATTCAGTTTCCTAGTACTCATGTAAAGCCAGATACACAAAGTGGCATATGTATTTGGAGTTCATTTGCAGTGGCAAGAGACCCTGGCATGCCAATAGTTTCCCTTTCTCTCTCTTTCCTTCCTTCTCTCTATCTACTTGCAAATAAATAAGATTATTTTTTAAGTACTGGTTTTAAAAACTAACTTAAAATTGCCACACAAGCTGTTCTTGATGGTCCACACCTTTAATCCCAGTACTCAGAAGGCAGAGGTAGGAGGATTGCTGTGAGTTTGAGCCAAGGCTGGAGCTACAGAGTTGTAGGTCAGCCTGGGCTCAGTGAGACCCCACCCACATAAAGGGGCTCCTTTCCACAAAACTTCCTTTCCTTCTGAAGGATTCGGATTCATTGGTATCATGAACCAGTCTTTTACTATTAAACTTAAAGGGCCAATGGAGACAAACAGTGATGGTTCTGAGAGTGCTTTTTCACCGCTGATTAAGACTGGGGTGGCAGATGTTAGATAATATTCACTTAGCCTTCTGAACTTTCTGGGCAGACTTGGTGGTGACCTTGCCAGCGTTGTCCACAGCCTTGATGACACCCACAGCAACTGTCTGCCCCATATCACGAACAGCACAACCACCCAGAGGAAGGTAGTTGGGAAGGAAGTTCTCCACACTCAGGAGCTTGTCCAGAACCATATCAATTTCAGGAATTTAAGAACATCTTCCAGCTTCTTGTTTTTTTTTGTTGTTGTTGTTTGTTTGTTTGCTTGCTTGTTTGGTTTTTCGAGGTAGGGTCTCACTCTAGCTCAGGCTGACCTGGAATTCACTATGTCATCTCAGGGTGGCCTCAAACTCACAGTACACCATGGGTAGCTCAGGAGTCCTTGTGACCAGACGGATCTGGGGGGAAAAGCATGGAAAGAAAAGAGGAAAGAAAGTTCAAGGCGCTCCTGCCATGTGGGGAGCTGGAGGAGATAAAGAATCCATGCGGAGAGTAAGGGCTAGGGGACCCTCCTGGCTGGGCCTGGGCTGAGTCTCTCCCAGCTGGGCCTGAGCCTAGCTGAGCTAGCCTAGGCCCAGCCAAGGGAAAAACTCACCCACAGCTGGAAGTTTCCTAGTGATCAGAGAGTGAGAGAGCCTTCCTCCCCTTGCAAAGGTGTTCATAACCTTAGGGAGGTGGGCTGTCTTTTGGCCCAGGTGAACCAGAGGGCCAGCTGGTTGGTTAGGACTAGGGGCTGTCTCAGGAAGAGATTAGCTTAACTTGACCAACCACAATGTTTAAATCCTATGAAAGACCTCCCTCCCAGGAGGGGTCCTGACTGTGGAAAAACAGTTGTTTGGAACTAAGCAAGAGATAAGAAAAACTTTCCTGCCCTTTTTACCTTCATGGGTCCAGTCACCCTAACTCTACCTCCCTTTATTCCCCCCTCTCATGAGAAGAAACTCTAAATGCTGTTAGAAGACAAGGGGCAATGACATCAGACAGACATCACGAACTATTTCCTGTTGAATGGGGCATAAAGTTGTGGACGTTATAGTGTTTCCCATAGAGGGGAACTATTCTAAAGAACCCCAAAAGTTTATAAAAGTGATGGAGTGCAGGACGATAGTCTTGGAAGAGAATGTTGAGAAGAAAGAATGAAAGTAAGGAGTTCATGAGAAGTGAGCATACAGCAAACTGGCCGCCTTCAGGGTTGTCCTTCTTGTGGACTTCCAGGCCTTGGGGAACATTCGAGGGAACCCAGGTAGATGGAGTTGAGTTGTCTCAGGACCATCTGAGCATGAGCTGGCTGAGATTTTCTTCCAGAACTGTTCATTGAATGGCACAGTAGTGTCTGAATCTGTTTCTGTATGGCTTGTAAAGCAGTCGAAATATTAGCAGAGTTATCAGAAACTTATATACAACATTTAACTTTGATACCATGTTTTGTATGATAGCCTTCCAGGATGTACCTTTTAAAATTTGTCCTGGGGGTAGCCAGGGCCAAAGGTTGATACCATAGAGCCACTGGGTGCCATTAAAGCTGTACAAATGTATTTTTGGTCTTAGGACTTGTTTAAGGATGTCCTGGCACAAGTTAGAAGATTCACCATTGTTCCCGGTATAAGAAAATCTTTTGAATTGAACGAACTTTGGTTGGTATGTATATATGTATGTATGTGTATATATATATATATTCCAGATTTGAAAATAACCCTTTTGACATCTATGGGTTTTTTTCTTATTATATAATTAGAACTATCAGAGCTGGGGACAGCTTGTCTTAAGACCTTGTTTGTTTCCCTTCTTGGAAAGCTCTTGTGTTACTGACTAGGCCATTCACATATTTGAGGAATCCCTTTATCTTTGGTTATACATTTCTCTCTGAGTGTTTAAGATGAAGCAGGTAGCCAAAATTTAATCAGGGATTAATTTTGGAGGTCACTAATGGCTCTCCAAAGCAAACTTTAGGGACCCAGGAGAAGCCCTATAGCTTCCTGGTGTTTTTGGCTGTTAGGATGAGTCAGGGCCATGCTGGCCAGGCAGTTTTTTACTTTTTTGGGAAGCCAGGAGGACTGATTGCTCCTCAGTCGTGACTCTCCTGTTTCAGACTGTACACCGATTTTATGTTTCTGGGTCTCCGTACCCTCCCTGACCAGAAAGACAGGTGACTTACCAGGGGGCCAGTGTAGAAGTGTCCCATCATCTAGAGTGGCCTCATGACCTGGGAGCACAGGCCAAAATATTATTCTTTTTGTTCCAATGATTTTAATTGGCTTTGGCTTTTACATAGGTTATTAATACACTTAGGAAGTTACACCAACCTGGATGTATGTACATATAAGAACACTTTTAATCGCTGAAATAGATTTAGTTAAAGAATGGCATAAGAGCTTAAAGTCACTTTGTCTAACCTTTTAAAATTTGGTTGTCCTAAACCAGGCGTGGTGATGCAGGCCTTTAATCCCAGCACATGGGAGGCAGAGGTAGGAGGATCACCATGAGTTCGAGGCCACCCTGAGACTACATAGTGAATTCCAGGTCAGCCTGGGCTAGAGTGAAACCCTAACTCTACCTAACCTTACCTTGAAAAACCAAAAAATAAAAAAATAAAAAATAAATAAAATTTGGTTGTCCTGTGGCAGCATAAGTCATATCTGAGGCATAGAAAGTAGGCATATAGCCTTTAAATATCTAATAGTTATAAATACAGACAGAACCTGTTATTAGTCTTGAAAACAATACAAACAAAGCTAAACCAATTAATTTAACCTAGACATTGTCCAAAAAAAAAAAGGACAAGTAAGACAGTATAAACTAAGGTGCTAAGGCACCTGTGTTTGAAGACATCTGTGATTAGTCTAGATACCTGTGTGGGTACCAATTACACAGGGAACGTTGGAAACAGAACCACAGAGCTTGAAATTATTTCTCTCAGATGAGGACCATTGTTTGAGCATGAGGCTGTACCCTAAAGTAGGGAATATGTCTTAAGAGTTAATTTTGCTATAAGCACTGGACTTGAGATGCCAGAAATGAGACAGTTACTTTACATATAATATAGCAGAAACTGGTCATTGTTGAGCCAAAACAGCTAAATTCGAATACAACACCAAACAAATCTGTTGTGAAAGAGAAAACACCATTTGACAACCAATGTGTTTAGCTTAATCTTGATAGCAATTGATCTTAGGTACCATCGAAATTTTTATTAACATAAAACAATTTTATGTTTTACCCATGACTTAAAATTGATAAAGCTGGGCTGGAGAAATGCCTTAGCAGTTAAGATGAATGCCTGTGAAGCCTAAGAACCCTGCTTCAATTCTCCAGGTCCCATGTAAGCCAGATGCACAAGGGGGCACACACGTCAGGAGTTTGTTTGCTGTGACTAGAGGCCCTGGCATGCCCATTCTCACTCTCCCTCTCTTTCCCTCTCTCTGTCTCTAATAACTAAATTTAAAAAAAAAAATGATAAAGCCTAAGCAAGCTATCCCAACATAGTTTACCTAACAGGAAGATGAAAGTTATCGTTATTGAAATTAAATCACTTAAACCTAGAGATGACTGTTCAATTGAATTAGAATAAAACAAAAGCTACCTTTAAAGTCACAATGTCTTTAGGTATAAGTACCTCATCTTTGGAAATTAAATACTTATACATGAACCTTTATCTTAAGACTCAGTTTCTCCAATAGTTAAAACCTTGATGAATAGAGGAACTTAATTTACTTTACTGAGAGGCTTAAAGCCAGTTTTTATAACACTCAGTACCATTAACAAATTAGTGTCAGTGAGCTGTTAAAGAGTGAGGACTTAACCATAAGACTCAATTTCTCTACTGATTAAAATCTTGGAATTAGGTAAACAGTAGATTTATCTAATTAAATGTCCTTCTCTGAGCAACTTTTTTGTTTGTTTATTTGTTTTGTTTTTCGAGGTAGGGTCTCACTGTAGCTCAGGCTGACCTGGAAATCACTATGTAGTCTCAGGGTGGCCTCAAACTCATGGCAATCCTCCTACCTCTGCCTCCCAAGTGCTGATTAAAGGCGTGTGCCACCACACCTGGCTCTGAGCAATTTTATTACCATCATGATGTCCTGGTGACATCTCTCCTTTTTTAAATCTCTCTTTTTGGTTCCTTTTTTTTTTTTCTTGGCTTCCTAATTATAATAAAACAGAAGCTGAGACCTGGAGCAACTGTTTTAAAGTTTTTATCTGGTGTGGTTACCAATTTTTGTAATTTCTTACAAATAGCAGATGTTGACTAAGTTAAGAATTTTCTCCTCCACAGTATCTGGAGTTACATTAGTATGTTTTTTAATTGTCTCTTTAAGTCTCTGGAGAGAAGTAATGGACAATTCCTATTCTCCCTGTACTATCTAAATGAGCCCAGTTTTTAAGGAGACAGGCTAGCAGAGACTTTCGGGCTATCTTGGAAGCCAGTTGTCCCATCTGAAACAAAGTGGAGGAAACTGAAGAGTCTAGAGCCAGGTTATGTCCAATCCTGGCTTTTATCTTCTCGAAGAAGGAGGGCATCCCTCCAAACCAGATTTAGGAGAAGAAATTAGGGCTTTACATGAGTCCTTACGCAAAATTTTCTGTTTTCTCCCAACCAAATGGGGACACATAGTGCGTCTATGTGCCTCTGGGATCAAGGAAGTTCCAGGATAAGCCATCTGTGCTCATCCTGCCTGGCCAGGTTCCAAGCCCTAGTACCTCCTCCAGTCCTGCACATGTCTTACATCACGGCATGTAAGCAGTGTCATGGCAAGATAGTCCCAAGTGTGGAGACTTCCGCATCTACTCCTGTCTTGACAGCCTATATGCCCTTCTGGGGGAAGGGGTTTCTGGGACCGCTTTTCCTTCTTTGTTCTGTGGGAGCCTGGGATATGCCCCCCCATTTGTGAATGTTTCAGAATGGGTCTAGGGACTAAAAGGTATTATTTTAAAGGTCATCTTTGGTTTTACTACTTTAACTATAGGGATCCTACCCTTTGTTGATATGAGAGAGAGAGAGAGAGAGAGAGAGAGAGAGAGAGAGAGAGAGAGAGAGAGAGGAGAGTGTTAGGGTTTCTAGCCATTGAAAACAAACAAGACACATGTGCCATCATGCACATCTGGCTTATGTGGGTGTTGGGGAATCAGAGCCTAGGTCCTTAGGCTTCCCAGGTAAGCACCTTATCAACTAAGCCATCATTTACTTGATACTTTTTTAAATCATCTGTTTATACCCTGATATACATTCTAGGTAAGTCTGATGTTTGCCTTATGTAAAGAGATTGTAACCTGATCAAGTACCTTGACTCAGATTACCTATTTGACCTTTTTGTCTAGTGAGAAATCTCATTTGATAGAATGACTTTAGGTGTTCAAAAGAGAGGAACTGTAAAGAAAAACAAAATTATATGCTGTTTGTCATTCCCTTTTCCTTGTCGGAGACAATTGGCCATTTTGTCTCTGGATAGGGCCTAGGGGTCTGGGGTCTGAGATAAAGGGGCATCATCCCTTTCTCCAGAGTCCAGCTTGCCATGACTTTAGATAGCATATAACAGTAAACAAGAGCAAAAGGAAATGACAGAGCAGAGAGCTGAGCATCCTGGCATTCCTTGTCTTACTCTGCAGTTGTTTGTTTTTACCTTGGAAATTTACTTTACCCATTTGTAATACATAATGTGATAGGATCTTGTCGATGTGTAACCTCGTTAGACCTCCAAAGAATATGAATTAGATCTGTGTTTATGACTTTGTGACCCACCTAGCATAGGACATAAGCTGAATTTTTACATTAAGTCTATGTCCCTACATAAAACTTTCAGAGCATCCTTAACAGTCTGTAAACAGAGGGCTGGAGAGATGGCTCAGTGGTTAAGGCATTTGCCTGCAAAGCCAAAGGACCCAGGTTTGATTCCCCAAGACCCGCGTTAGCCAGATGCACAAGGGGCTGCACACATCTGGAGTTTGTTTGCAATGGCTGGAGGCCCTGGTGAGCCCATTCTCTCTCTCTCTCTCTCTCAAATAAATGAATAAATAAAAATAAAATATTTTTTTAAAAGAGTGTAAATAGAGCTGGGCATGGTGGCACATGCCTTAAATCCCAGCACTTAAGAGGCAGAGGTAGGAGGATTGCCATGAGTTTGAGGCCACTCTGAGACTACATAGTGAATTCCAGGTCAGCCTGGGCTAGAGTGAGACCCTACCTCAAAAAAAAAAAAAAAAAAAAAGAGTCTGTAAACAGTTGAAAGATCTTTAATTTTAGGCATGGGGTTCATCTACATTAAGCCTGAAAATTAGCTTTTTGTTCCTTATAAAAGGAAATTAATTTTAGGCAAAATTTGGTCTTTTGAGATCTCCTACATCTTTTCTACATACACACACCTTCATCCACATACTGTAACATTCTGATTTAAGTTCCATTCGAAAAGCATTTTTAGTAAGCATTCTATGTCCAACATTGAAAAATTCCTTCCCAGTTCCTTTAATCAACTCATTTCACCCCATAATTAACCATCTTTCTTAAAGGACTATTAAGAGAAACTATACCAAATTGCTTAATCCTATTACTGACAAAGAAGCAAGTAGTCCAGCTTCAAAGATTTAACCACCTTATTATTGGCAATTTGGAGAGAAACAGCCTTAGCAGAAAAACTTGCAATTTCCTTAGTACTTATGTCACCAAAAATCTCTACTTGATAACCAAGACTTCTTTAATAATACCAGTATATATACCTACAGATTTTACATAACCTATTGATTTGAGATGTCTCCTATTAATAAGCTCCATGAAATACACTTTCTGTGAATACAGACAAAACATGACAACCATTTGGGGATAATCTGTATCAATACCTCTAACACACTTGGAAATGCTTTTATTAGGAGTAACTAAGACAAATTTTTGTTTTTGTCTTGAGGCAGGCTGGCCTAGAGCTCAGGGCAGTTGCCTCCTCCTTTTAACTAAGAGGACATTACAATCTTTTAAAATACCTGGCAAATTATGAGCCACCACCTCAGAGAGAATTTTGTTGTTTTCAATAATCCTCTGTGTAAGTTGAAGTTGACCTACAACATAAACTCAGTAATTATATTTACCAGTTCACCATAGGCTTTAGTTAAATCTGACTTTTAAAGACAAAAAAAAAAAAAAAAAAAAATAAATAAGTCAAATGCCAACAAAAACTTGAGGAGAGACCTGTTCGACTATTTGGATTAATAAAGAAACCAAAAGGTGTCTATAAAGAATCTTATTTGTTTAAAGCCCAAACAAAAGAGAAACCATCAGGCAAAGTTCAAATTAAAATTATGTACTTATTTTTATAAAGCAATTTAAAAGTCACGTGGTTTAAAATGTGGAGTCAGGCTCTCATTGGGGATCCTCCTGTCTCAGTTTCCCAAGTAGCTAGGATAATAGGCCTGTGCCATCAGGCCTAGCTCACTTTACTGTTTATAATACCTGCATGAATAAATGATTCACAGAGCAATTTGGCTGATAATCACTGCAGGTAGTGAGCTCCATCAGGCATGTCTTTCCCATGTCCCTGTATTTCCTAATAGACAGTGTGGTTATCTCCCCCACCCTGACACAGCTGCAGGCCTCAGCTCCATAAGGAGAAGGAGGCATGTGGTTGGGACCCAGGTCTGTTGAAAAAAACCTTTCCAGCCAAGCGCTTAGGCTCTGGGCTTGGCTGGAGCATTTTCAGTCTCCCCCTTCATTTAGGTGACCAGAGACCCACAGACTCAGACTGGCAGTGAGGTCTAGGTCTGTGCTACAGGATGGGCAGAGCCCAGAGCAGGAGTTGAAGCTCCATCCTCCCACCTCCACAGGCAGCTATGTGTCTTGTGGCACAGAGGCTTGTAATGGAAAAAGGAAAAAAACTTAGAAGATATTCAGGGCAGGGGTCTTTGGTTCTGGGCCTCCATGTGGCCATGAGGCCCCTCCCCCTCAGTTCAGCAGAACCAGTTCATCTCTGGAGGAGTTTGACCTTGGGATCCCTGCAAAAGTTGTCACCTTTACAAAAGAGCCCCCACCTGTCACTATACCAGTTTGGCTTTAGATGATAGTGCATTTAAATAGGGCTCCAATTCCAGCAGGGTGGAGCAAGACAGGACAAGAAGCCATGGCAAAGACAGAGAGAGAGAGAGAGAGAGAGAGAGGGGGGGGGAGGGAGGGAGAGAGAGAGAAAGAGAGAGAGAGGGCAAAATGCAAACCATAAATCTGATTGCTGTTCAGTTTTTATCTTCCTCAGTGTGAGACTACAGGATATGAGTAAAATTTAGAGGCTCTGAAGTACCCGTGGAATCAATGGTTTTGTGGGGTACAGTGTCACACAAGACCACTGTTTTACAGAATGCTGGGTAATGCATCTGGGCTACACCCTACAGGTTGGGGTCTCTGCATGCAGCCTGGAACTACTCAGTGTCAGCTTTCACTGGAGAAAACCACAAGATGTTCACCGCAAAAACAGGATGGGAGTTAAACCACAAAGTTACTGTTAAACAAGGGGGGTTATTACCAAAAAAATCACAAGGTATTCATTACATAGGTCACATAGGTGTGTCCAGTCATTACAATGTTGTCCTTTCCCACTTTGGCTTCCATTTAGCAGTGCTTTCTATACCACATGTGTTCTGACGGCAACACTGTTGCCAAAAAAAAAAAGCAACTTTATATATAAATATATATTAATATTTTATTTATTTATTCAAGTGAGAATGGGTGTGCCAGGGCCTCTAGCCACTGCAAACAAACTGCAGATATATGTGTCACTTTGTGCATCTGGCTTATGAGGGTTCTGGGGGATCGAACCTGGGTCCTTAGGCTTTACAAACAAGTGCCTTAACCACTAAGCCATCTCTCCAGCTATATATATACAATTTTAAGAGAGACAGAGAAAGAAAAGATGGGCATGTCAGAGCCTCTTGCTCTTTTGTGCATATGGTTTTATGTGGGTACTGGAGAATCAAATCTGGACCTGCAGGTTTTACAAACAAGTGCCTTTAACCACAGAGCCATCTCCACAGCCCTTGTCCAATGTTTTATAAGGACTTTCAAACATACAGGAAAAATTAAAAGAATAGCACCACAAACACCCTAGATTTAAAAGTTGTTAGCCATCCTGTGTTTTGTGTGTATGTATGTAAATACAGTTGACCATCAGTATGGATGGGAAATTGGCTCCATGACCTCCTCAGATATCAAAGCCCATGGATGTTTAAGTCCCTCATATAAAATAAAGTACTATTTGCATAGAACCTATGCATATCCTCCCATATGCTTTAAGTCTTTAGGTGACTTATACACCATTATAAATGCTGTGTAGATAGTTTTTTTGGGTGTGTGTGTGTGTGTGTGTGTGTGTGTGTGTGTGTGGTGTGGTGGGTGACATGATCTGTGTGTGACAATGTACATGTGTGTGCAGATGTGTGCACCTCATGTGGCTGTACCCACAGAGACTAGAGGAGAGCATCATGTGTCGCACTATATTGCTTATTCTCCAATTTCCCTGAGACAGAGTCTCCCTCAGCCTTGAGCTGTTGTTTTCAGTCAGCAAGTCCCAGTGATTCTTCCCACTCCTCCCCACTCTCCCTCCACCGCCCCAGGACTACTGTTACAGATGTGTGGCCACACCCAGGTTTTTAAGTAGGTGCTGTGGAATTGGACTTGAGCAGTCTCAGGCCTTCATGCTTAAGCGGCACCACACCCTCAGGCCCTACACATAGTTTTAGTACTGTATTATTTATGAGAAAATGGCAAGAAGAAGAAGTACATGCTCAGTACCGGTGCAATCTTTTAAAATATGTTCAGTTGGTTGAATTCAAGGATGCAGCAGCCGTGGATTCAGAGGGCCAGCTGTTCGTGGTTTTGCTGAATGCTTGAAAGCTAACCAAATTAAGCCAGACTCAGAATCTACATTAAAAAAAAAAAAAAAAAAAAAGACATGAAAGTAGAAGGGGGAGTATTTGTGAACAAGAAGGGAACCAGCAGGAGAAGGGAGGCAGGATCTGAGAAGGTAATGGGGGAGATATGAGGAGATGTGATCAAAGTACATTATACACATGCATGAGAGTGTCATAATGGAACCAATTATTCTGAAGAATGAGCACATGCTAATAAAGCTATGCATGGTGGCACACATCTACCTCAGCACACCAGAGGCTAAGCAGGATTATTGCCAGTTCAAGACCAGCCTAGGCTATAGCAATAGGCAGAAAGGAGCCTAGTGTGACAATTTGGTGGCAGAAAGTACTGAAAGAAAAGAAAAGAGTATTAGGGATTGCCATGAGTTCAAGGCCACCCTGAGAATACAGAGTGAACTCCAGGTCAGCCTGGGATAGAGTGAGACCCTACCTGGGGAAAAAGAACAGAAAAGAAAAGAAAAGAAAAGAAAAGAAAAGAAAAGAAAAGAAAAGAAAAGAAAAGAAAAGAAAAGAAAAGAAAAGAGGATCAGGGACCAGCTCTTGTGGGGTATGTCTGAGGAAAAATTTTAAGCAGAAATTGATTTGATCTGACATGGTTTCTTGGATGCACTGACTGGCATATCATAGTCAGCTCCACACTGCTGGGATGAACCTCCAGACCAGACACAGTTTATGAGCGAAAGGGATTTATTCCAGGTTTGTAGATCCAGAAGTTCTATGATGGTGGAAGAAGCTGGTCCCCTTTACCAAATCCCTGCAGAGAGAAAGACCACAATGAGCACCACAAACAGAGACAGTCTCAAGCACTCTGCATACCTTAGGCTGGAATTTAGATCCACGCCCAGTAACACCTTAGGGCTGGACCCCAGTATCTGCCCACAGTGACACCTCTTCCAGCCAGCTGGCTGAAATCCAAGTTGTTGTTTTTTGTTTTGTTTTTTTCAAAATAGGGTCTCACTCTAGCCCAGGCTGACCTGGAATTCATTATGTAGTCTCAGAGTGGCCTTGAACTCATGGCCATCCTCCTATCTCTGCCTCCCAAGTGCTGGGATTAAAGGTATGGGCCACCATGCCAGGCTCCAAGTTACAGCTTTAATAAAACATTTGAGTCTATTGGGGGACATAAATTCAAACTACCACACTGCACAAGGTAAGTACCTGAGTTTGGGTCCCCCAAACCCATGTAAAAGCCAGATGGGGCAAGTGTCTGTACTCACAGCACACCTACAGCCAGAAGGGAGGTGGTGACAGGAGAATCCTCCTGAAGCCAGCCTAAGGGATGCAGTGATGAGACCCTGCCTCAAAAAGGTGGACAGCAAGAGCCCACACTGGAAGTTGTCCTCTGACCTCCATGTGCCCCCTGTAGCACATTCCCTCCCCGCCCCACACACAAGATGTGGTAGAGAAGGCAAAGTGCAGCTGGGAGACCCTCCCAGAAGCCATTTACAGTCCTCTAAGGAAGGAGAGTGGTGGCTTTGACCAGATAGTGACCATGAGGTAGACATCATCAAACAAACCAGATTCATTTTATAGATGAGGAAACCAAGGTTCAGACAACTTCAGGATTTGGCAGGGTCGGGATTTTCTTTTTGGCACTTTCTCCATTTTAACCATGGGATTTTGTCTCAGATAGCCCAGGCTGATACTGAACTCCTGATCTTCCTGTCTCCACCTCCTGAGTGCTGGAGTTACAGGCATGCATCACCAAGCCCAGCTAAGCATGTTTATTTAAGTGTATATCTCAGTGGCATTCAGCACACTCATAGTGGTGTGCAGCCATCGCCACTATCCATCTCTAGAATATTGTTATCATCTGAAATAGAAATGTTAAACTCATTTGCCACCTACTCCCTTCCCCATCCAGCCTGTGAGAACCTCGATCCTAATTTCTGCAGGTTTATTTATTTATAAATAATTTATGTATAAATAATTAATTTATATATATAGAGAGAATGGGCATGCCAGGGCCTCTAGGCACTGCAAATGAACTCCAGGTGAATGTACCACCTTGTGCATCTGACTTATGTGGGTACTAGGGAATTGAACCTGGATCCTTAACCTTTGCAGGCAAGTGCCTTAACCACTGAGCCATTTCTCCAGCCCTAATTTCTGCAAGTTTTAATTTTTCTTTTCTAAGTGCCTCCTACAAACAAGACTCCACAATATCTGCCTTTTGTGTCTGGATTGTTTTACGAAGAATCACATGTTCAAAACTCAGGCACAAATAACTCAAAAAACTAAACATTATTTAAAACGATGACATCAAAATAGAAGAGAGACTAGTTGGAAAGAAGGGATTCAGTGGAGAGGAGATTCGGTAGGGGGAAAAGAAAGTGATGAGAGGATTATGATCATGGTGACACGGGGTCTGTGGGGAGTCCCGGAGCCTAGCGCAGTAATCCCCGCGGCCACGAGAGGGCGCATCGGAACCACCCGGCGGGCTCGCTGCATCAAGGGTGGTTTGTGGGGGGGGAGAAGAGCCCAGAGGCCAGTTTTGCTCAGACCCATACATATGCAAAAAACGCACTAACGAAAGTGAAGCTGACCCAGGCGAGGACTGGGGCGGCGACTGGACTATAGGATAAGACTACATTGGAGGAAACTCTGGAGGAACGCAGCACGGGGAGAGGCCATCCCTGAAATCATGGTCCAACCCCCCCATGGAAAGACTCCACGGGCCACCCACGGCTTCCCTGCAAGGTGTCCTCCAGCCCCAGCCGCACCGTGTGGGAGCTCAGAGGGGGTGGGGACTGAGTTCAGCGAGGCTCGGGCTCCTGGTCCTCCAGCCCAAGGCCATCTCCAACCTGTGGCTTACATATTTCACAGATAAGAAATGTGGGACTTGTAGTTTGTTGATAGATTGTCCAAAAGCAAATGGAAGAGATACGATCTGAATGCCACCATATGGCTTTTGAGAACTTCTGCAAGCTCCATGGCCTGATTTCTTCCACCATGGCTAGGATGTGTGGCCGTGGGCCTCATTCCCCATCTCCTCTGACAGAATGGAATGAGGCTGGTGTGGACAGCCACCTCACGGGGTCGACCAGAATTTCTACCAGTGTAGGACCCTGCACTTTCCTCACATGTGCTGGTGCTGAACCGTCTCTCCCCATTTGTGCAGAGTCTTTGGATCCGAGTCCAGGAACTGACATTTATCCCTGTCAAATGCATCTTGTTCATTCAACTGACAAACATTTGTTCAATGCCGGCCCACGCGGTACCAGACACTGGGGACAGAGAAATGAAAGACAAGTCCCCTGCCCTGAGGAAGCTCCAAAGTAGAATGTAAGAGCCAAAGGCAGGGCAGAAGTGCTTACAAAACTGTCTTCCAGACACAGAGTAGTCATGGTATTCGGGACCTTGCAGTGGCTGACCTGCCCAAGATCTGCATAATAGGAGGTGGGGAGGGCTGGGAGATGGCTCAGTGGTTGCCAGCCTAGGTTCAATTCCCCAGTACCCACATAAAGCCTGATGTACAAAGTGGCACATGTGTCTGGAGTTTGTTTGAAGTGGTAAGGCCTTAGTGTACCCATACACACACACACACACACACACACACTCTCTCTCTCTCTCTCTCTCTCTCTCTCAAATAAATAAATACTTTTTAAATGACAACATCAAAATAGAAGAGAGACTAGTTGAAAAGAAGAGATTCAGTGGAGGGGGAATTTAGGAGGGAGAAAAGAGAGGGTGTTGGGAGGGAATTATGATCATGGTGGTACAGGGTCTGTGAGGAGTGCAGGAAAGTCCTTGAACCCCAAACCCTAGGTTCGTGTTTGTATTTAACCAAGAATTGGGCAAACCAAACTGACAAGGATAATTATTATTAAATTATTTTATTTATTTTGGAACGTACAAAACCAAAGGAAGGAAAACAAATACACTTACGTGATCTGAGAGTCCATATGGGCCTAGAAGAAATGTGAAAAGAGATTTGGAAAGAAAAGAAGAGAAAGTACAGGGAGCTCCTTAACAAAGCCTAAGGACGTTCCTGCTTTTTACTTTCAGGGACTCAGCACCCTAACTGCTTAACAAAGCTACCTGACTCCCTTGCAATGGTATATTGTCTATATGTAGGAGATTAGCATTAAAAAGTTAAAAAAAAAAAAAAAAAAGAAGCTCCCAGGACATTAATCACAGCAGTAGACACCAGTTAGCACCGGCTAAGTACCAAACACATGGAGCTGATACTGAAACTGTGGATTGCCTTGTTAATTAATCCTCAACAACTGCAGTGCAGGGTGGCATTGTCCCCATTTTGCAGATGAGAAAGCCAAGATTCAAAGGTTAATATGACCGGGGTTGCATGAGCAGCACAGTGGCAAGAGCAGGCATGTGTAAAGCCCTGGGCTGGATTAGCAAGCCCTGGAAAACAACAACAACAACAACAAAAAGGTCTCAGGTGATTTGGAGGAAGTAGCACTGCTAGAAAGCAGCAGGCTCAGCAGTCAACGAGTCAAGGACTCTGGATCCTCATCTGTCCCCTATCCCGGAAGCTGCACACTAAATGTGCAAGACGAATGAGGACTGGGCATGGGGCTCAGTAGATAGAGTGCCTATCTAGCGTTCATGAAGCCCTGAGTTAGATCCCTTGTGTTGCATCAAACCAGATGTGGTGGCACACAACTGCAATCCCAGCACTTAGGAGGTAAAAACAGGAGGATCATAAGTCCAAGGTCATATTCAGCTACGTAAGGAGTTCAAGACCAGCTTAGGGCTCCAGGAGACCCTGTCTCAAACCAAAATAGTGCTGATGAAATTAAGGTGATGGCAGAACCTTGGCACCCCATCTATGATTCAGCAATAAAATTCACCTGACTATAAACCACACAGCCCTCTCCCACCACCAGCCCCAGGTATCCTTCCTTGTCCAAGTAGTGGTCCCCACTACCAAATCCTGCACATCAAAGCCCAGCTGGCCCTGGCTCTTGCATTCGTCGTGCTCAAGCTTCTCCTGACCACCCCCCTTTCGAGGAAGAAAACCTGAAGAGGGCAGGGACAGGACAGCTGAGCTGGAACTTCTCAGACTCTGAGTGTCTCCCAGCATCTGTGACTCCCTCTCTCTGGGACCATCTGTTCCCGGAAGTTCAGCCCATCTTTATCACTCAGCTCTTCCATCACTGACTTTGCTGAAGGTGACCCACTGCCAAGCAGGCCTGTGTACCAGCCTTGGGCAAGAGACAAGGCAGACAGAAAACAAAAATGCAGCTGAGTGTGGTAGCATGCACCTTTAATCCCAGCACTCGTGAGGCAGAGGTAAGAGAATCACTGTGAGTTCAAGGCTACCCTGAGACTATATAATGAATTCCAGGTCAGCTTGTGCTAGAGTGAGACCCTATCTTGAAATTTTTTTTAAAAAAGCACTGCTTGGTTAGGGAGGGGGATCATGTAATAGACTCTAAGCTCCCAGGCAGGTCCCAGAGATGCAGGGACACCATACCCAATGTGGGTTTATCACCTCTCAGCACCACAAGCATGCACCCACCCACTCTCTTCACAACCCTATGAAGTTGGAACTATTACCACCATGCCCATTTTACAAGTGAGGAAAACTAAGTGCCAGCAAGCAGGGTCTGAGGCTCAGCACTACCTCTGCTTCTTGAAAACAAACAGGGGCTTCAAAAGGATGAAAGAAAGCTGGACCCTGCCATAGTCACACAGTTATGGGAGGTAATTCGAGTCCTAAAGGCCCTTAAGACATGGTCTGAAAACCTCCAATTTAGACTTTTGTTCCTGTGGTGCATCTGCTGGACATGAAATGATCAGACTTCTACTATGAACCCAAATAGCAGAATATATGCCAGAGCCAGGCCCTGGTTTCATGGCCTCGTGGAGTGCAGACGGACAGGTGACCAGGAAGCACATGGCTTCAGGAAGGGATGGTGGGCTTTGTAGAGCATAATAACATGGAGAAACGTTGTTAGGGCTGGAGCGCCCCTCTCGGTGCTCTGGAAAGGCTCTCTGAGGCAGTGACATTTTAGGAGCAGGGAAGGAGTTGGTCTCGGAAACAATGAATACAAAGATAATGAGAGGGAATGTGCGTGGTGTGGTGCCAAATCCACCCACCCCCACGGTGGATGGCATCCCAGAGAGGAAACCACACAGCTCTGATCTAAGACCTCACAGAGGAAGGAAGCACGTGGGAAGGTGTCTCCAGGGTGCCTGACACCTGGCACGGACTCTTTGGATCTCTAGTCCCTCCATTCTCCCTCCCATGGGTCTTTGGACCCCCAAAGCAGAGCTGTGTCTCAGTTCCTCCCAGCTTCAGTATCCATTTTCTGCACAAAGTCCAGCCCAGGCGCCAGATACTTGTTGAGTGAACAAACACATGAAGGCCAGGAAGGAGGAGGTGTGAGGCCAAGTCCAGGGCAGTCCCACCTTCCTCTACAAGGAATTACTTGGTGGAACGTGTGGTCCCCTGAGGTGGTAGAAGCAGAAAAGACAAAGGGATTCCAGAAGGTGGGAGGAGGGGTCGCCTACACAATTGGAAAATTTTCACACAAAAGTCCAGATTTCAAGCTATTTTTAAAATATCTGGAGATCTGGCAACTCAAAGCCTGCATATCCCCATGGCAACACCAGCTGGCGCAGAGCAGCCCCTGCCCCCTTCAGCACTGGACGTGCGCTCTGCAGTTTTCCATGGAACCCCCACTCTGTTGCCCACACCTAGCCTCCCTAACTCATCCACATAGCCTAGTCCTCTGGGTACTGATCCTTGTTTAAGATACTGGAGCAGCAGAAAGCTGTGTTGGGGACATGAGGACCATGGTATTTGTCCCACCAGCCTACAGCTAAGAAGCGTCAGCCTGGTGTTCCCCCACCCCCGACTTCCACCATGCAAGTTCTTGTTGCGGTGGTTGTTTTTGTTTTGGTTTGGCTTTGGTTTGGTTTTGGTTTTGATTTTTTTTTCCCCCGTGGTAGGGTCTCACTCTAACTCAGGCTGACCTGGAATTCACTATGTAATCAGGGTGGCCTTGAATTCATGACCATACTCCTACCTCTGCCTCCCAAGTGCTGGGATTATAGGCGTGCGCCACCACGCAGGCTTTTGATTTTTTTTTTTGTTTGTTTGTTTGTTTCTTTGTTTGTTTTGAGACGCGGTCTCACTATGTAGCCTAGGCTGGCCTTAGGCTCACAATTATAGCCGTTCAGCACCTCGTCAGGCTCCTCTCCCGCCAGTTCTTAGAGCACTTGGTCAGTGTGAGGCGGGTGGAGGTCCCTTTACTCCAGATCCGCATAAATCTGTTCAATGTGTTGGGCTCCTCCTACAAAATAATCGCTCCATCTTGAGAGCGGTGCAGTGCGGGGTGTAAACCAGAAGGGGGCGACTCTCACCACCATTCCTTCCGAGCTGCCTGTGAGCCATTCCTAGTCTTACTCAGCTGCCAGGTTCCATAATTTCTGAGACTCTAGACCCACCAAGATCCTGCACACCTGCCCTTTGCCAAGTGATGTAACCGCTGAGGTCCAGCCTGCCTGGCAACATAAAGGGTGCAGAAAGGATTGGCTGGGCCAGAGTCTATTGCAGGTACACCGGGCAGGTTTCAAGAAATCAACCTATCTCAAAGGCTTTCCAGCCTTTGCCCTATGGGGCACTCCTCCTGGCCTCCTTTTCAACCAGCAGCCTTTTCTTCTTTGTCTGGAAGAGCTCAGCTTTCCTGGGGCCTGATCCTCAGATTAGATAACCATGTGCTTGGCTGTGTTCAAGCTTCATATACTTTATCTAAAAATCCCAAAATCCTATGGCCACGTCTTACAGGTAGGAGACGTGAGGCTGAAACAGGTGATTAGCACTTAACCAAGTCCAGCAAGCAAGTGGTAGAATCAAGATTCACACTCAGCCCCGTGGAATCCCATTCCCTGAACTGTCTCATTCCCAGAAAAATAACTGTAGGGTTAGTCCATGGGCAGCCTGGAGCCACCCTGCACGGGCCATCTAGTTCCTTGGAACTGCCCCAGGACAAGGCGGGATCTGGGGTCTCTAATGAGCTGGTGATGAAGTCCAGGGCGGAGAGGCTCCTGCTCAGCCGACAGGGAGATACAGCTCTTGACTCTTGGGAGTTTACTGACTCTCAGGAGCCTCACCTGGTGACATTCTGAGCAGCAGGACAGTAGACTTAAAAACTAAGCTTGTGCCTTGAGCCCTTGAGTGGTGGAGAGTAGGCAGGCAGATCCCAGTAGCGAAACTGGTAAAGTATCTATAAGAGGTGAGAGACCCAACCTTGCACAAAGTGAACTTAGGTACCACTCACTAAGCAGAACGCACTCAGGTCCTCATAGTTTATAATCCTCAAAAGCTTTTCCACCTGCACTCCTGCGGGACAGGGAAGCCCAAGGGATCATCCATCAGCTCTTCTGAAACTGTCACAGAAATGCTCCCACTCCTGATACCAATGCCACAACTCTAGGTGGGAAAAGAATTCTACCCAAAGTAATTCATCCATTTTACTTCCCATCACCCCAACCACCCTGCACCCACATCCCTTTCCAACTCTGCCTTTGGAATTTACTCTAGTCCAATCATCAAAGCCTGGTTTCTGGGCTGGGGAGATGGCTCACTGGATAAAAGTGATTACTGTACAAGTATGAGGACCCGAGTTCAAATCCCCAGGATCCAGATAAAAATACCACGCATGGTGGCACATGCTTGTAATCCCAGCTCTGGGGAGGTGCAGACTGGTAGATCCTTAGGGCTTGCTGGTTAGCTTGTCTAACTGAATCCATGAGCTCTAGGCTCAGTGAGACACTAACAAACAAACAAAAGAAGGTAGAGAGTGACTGAGAAAGACCCACAACATTGACATCTGGCCTGCACATGCAGACATGTATACCCATGTGTCCTCATACATATAGACACACATATATGCACACTATGCACACCACACACACACACACACACACACACACACACACACACACATGGCCTGGTACCAATACCACCCTCTCTAGACAATTCATTGCTTTCTGATTCCTCCACCTTAGTCATCTCCTGCAACATTGAGATCAGTCTCCTTTGTGCTATAATTGTTTCTGGATGATTTTCTGCCAGCAAAGCATACTGGAGGGGAGTGGAGGCAACATAGCATGGAGCCTCAGGCATACAGGCCCATGATACATACTAGTTGGATGAATAGGAGAGGGGTAGGGAAGTAGGTGGTCCACAGCAAATTCAGTGGATTCCCTGTACCC
The DNA here is from genome assembly GCA_036365145.1 of Orientallactaga sibirica. Classification (NCBI taxonomy): domain Eukaryota; kingdom Metazoa; phylum Chordata; class Mammalia; order Rodentia; family Dipodidae; genus Orientallactaga; species Orientallactaga sibirica. Next base: position 1,415,904 of record JAEOAD010000042.1, on the reverse strand, counting down.
CCACTGTTCTTAGGAATAAGACTGTCTTACTCAGCCACTCTTCCATATCAGAAAATGTAAGATTTAGAAAGCCTGTCTGCTGTGAGGAGTTAGTTGCCAGAGAAGCTGGAGAGCCAACTGTATTCCTTCTCATTGGACTGAGCTTAGCTCTCCGCAAATAAGATGAGGGCATTAAACTACTTGATTTTTTTTTAATACTTCTTGATCAAATCACACACCTCTTCTGAGATCTGGCAGAGAACAGGAGAAATTGAGCCCATCTTCACCTTAAAGAAGACTGGAAGGGCTGGAGAGATGGCTTAGCGGTTAAGGCACTTGCCTGCAAAGCCAAAGGACCCAGGTTTGACTCTCCAGGACCCACATAAGCCAGATGCACAAGGAGGCGCACACATCTGGAGTTCGTTTGCAGTGGCTGGAGGTCAGGACATCCATTCTCTCTCTCTCTCTGCCTGCTTATTTCTGTATCTCTCTCTCTCTCTCAAATAAATAAATTATATATATATATATATGTGTGTGTGTGTGTGGGAAGAGTTTAGACAATGAGGAAAAGAAGGAAGAGAGAAAGGGGGAAGGAAAGGAAAGAGAGAGGAAAAACTCTATTTCCATACCCCAAATTAAAAATTAATTCAGCACTGAGATTTTTCAAGTGCATAATTTTTTAAAAAGTTTAAAAAGGAACTTTGAACACATTGAATTTAGGAACACAGCAGGGGCAGCCTGGGACAGAGGATGCAGAAAGAAGGGACACTGAGAAGGACAGTGGAAGGTGGTCTTCTGGATGCCTTCGCCTCTCCCGCTTTACCCCAGCACCTCCTCCATTGTCTGCTTTATACACAGATCTGATGAACCCAACATATGATCTGAATAAAATACTTCCAGTACTTTTTTTTCAAAGTCGCTTAAATAATGAAGAGAAACAAGAGGTCTAGAGAGAGGTGACTCCTTTCCCCAAGGTCATACAAGTGCATCAGAATCCCCAGTTGCCTCAATTTAGGTACCAGGAACCTAGTCTCTAGGGGTTAGGGGTGCTCGAGGGATACTGCATCCCCTCACTGGGCAGTAGGGATGTGTATGCTCTGGCTTGACCCCAGCAGCCTCAGGGAAGTCACCAGGCTCCTTTAAACAACATTCCACTAGGTCAGGAACAGACCAACAACCCCAGCCAATTAGGAGCCAGAAAACTCTCTCAGAGGACGCACACCCAGAACAGGGGGGCTCAGGGCAGCAGCTACAAGCCTCACAGTCGAAAACCTTCCTAAAACAACCCCTTGGCTGCCGTGGAGCATAATTTAATCTTCCTTTGATGACTCCGGATCTCGCCCTGCCTCAGGCCACTCAAGAACATTAATAACTGCTGAGCGCAAGTGGTAAGCACAGAGGCGGGGCTGGAGTAGGGCTCACCAAGTGACCCTGTCCTGAGGTAGGGGGAAAGCTGGCACGCTCCTCTGCTAGAGGAACCCAGAGTTAAGCCTGGAGGCTGGATGCTGCCTTGGTGAAGAAGGGGAACCAGGAGAACAGGGGAAGCCTCTCCTCCCCCCCAAAGGGAACCTATCCCCCATAATAGGTGAGATGGGGCAGCTCCCAGGGTCCTGAAATTAGAACAGACAGCAGGAATGGTGATGGAGAACAGGCTAGGTGACTTTGCTAAGGGAGCAACAGCAGAGAACAGTGCCAAGCAGATTTCAGGGAGAACCTTGGCTCCATCAAGCCACAAAGGTGGCACTTCTATAATCCCAGCATTTAGGAGGCTGAGACAGGAGGATGCACTGGGAGTTCAAGACCAGTCTACTGAAATCCTACCTCAAAAAAAAAAAGAGGGTGGGGGGAGCTGGACAGATGGCTTAGAGGTTAAGGAACTTGCCTATGAAGACTAAGGATCCAGGTTCGATTCCCCAGGACCCATGTAAGCCAGCTGCACAGGGTAGTGCATGTGTCTGGAGTTTGTTTGCAGTGACGAAAAGTCCTGGCATGTCCATTCTATCTACCTCTTTCTCTCTTTCTCTCAAACAAATAAAATATATATTTTTAAACAAGAGGGAAAAGCTGGGCACAGTGGCGCACGCCTTTAATCTTAGCACTCAGGAGGCAGAGGTAGGAGGATCACAGTGAGTTCAAGGCCACCCTGAGACTACATAGTGAAGTCCAGGTCAGCTTGAGCTAGAGTGAGACCTTACCTCAAAAAAACAAAAAAACAAAAAACAATGAGAGGGTTGGAGAAATGGCTTAACGGTTAAGGTGCTTGCTTGCAAAGCCTAAGGACCTGGGTTCAATTCCCCAGTACTCACATAAGCCAGATGCCATGGTGGCACATGCACCCATTCTCTCTCTCTCTCTCTCACTCTCTCTCTCTCTAATAAGTAAATAAAAATAATATTTTTTAAAGAAAGATGGCCTGGGTTAAAGGTAGTTGCTTATGAAGCCTGACAGCCAGGGTTCAATCCTCCAGAACCTACGTAAAGCCAGATGCAAAGCGGCACATGTGTCTGGAGTTTATTTGCAATGGCTCAAAGTCTTTTATCCCTCAAATAAATAAATTAAATATTAAAAATTAATTTAAAATGAGGGAGAAAGAGAGGAAGGAAGTAAAAAGGAAAAGGAGAGGAAATGGAAGGGGGAGGGGAGGGGAGGGAAGAGAAAAGGAAGAAAACTTGGACTCTGAAGTCAGAAGTAGGCTTGAAGGCACACCACCTCTACCCTTCTACCGACCCTAAACAAGATACTTAATGTCTTAGTTTTCTAATTTGATAATGCTGGACCTCCTGTGAAGGTTAACTAAGGTGGCTGCTAAGCCAGGTCTTAAGAGGCAAGTCTGCCAAGAAGAGAGCTCGAAGAACACCTCAAAACTTTCCCCAGCTGGCTCTTGGATGAGACTGAATATTTGGTTTGGGTTGATGAAGGGAGGAAGAGAGAGAGATGCAGTTCATGACAGTTGTGGAAGCAGATTTTTCCTTTTAGGTGAGTTTTATTAACACCAACTTACTGTGAGACCTGAAGTGGAAGCTTCAACCCACCCAGGGAGAACAGAGGTATACTTTTAAGGCTTCTTAGGGAAGAGGAGGTCTTCTTAGACCATGGCAAGGTGGGCCTAGTTCTTATGTGACATGAGTGAGGTGGGGGAGTGGGGCATATGTGGCTTGAGCTATGTGATAGGGTCATTCTCTGGGTGGGGAAGTGGGACTTGGCTACTGTGTGACCCATATAACTACAACTGTATTATTCGTGATTCATATGATAAGTCACTAGTGTAATGGTCCGAAAATCGCTGAAGAAAGACCCCGGAGTCAAATAGTATGTAAAAGCATAGAGCATTTATTCTGCAGAGTTAGCCAGCATGCTGGGGTCAGTCACTCGTACAAAATGGCAATGACCCGAGGAGCTCGCAGGCTCCCTTTTAAGCACAGCTAAAGGAATTTTGGCAGGCTTTTAGTCTTTTAACATGATTGGCTAATTTGAACAGTAACTGTACTTGTGTTTTTTTATTGGTCTTAAGGTTTTGGCGGCCAGGTCTAGGGGAATTTCAGGCAGAGGAGGTAACCTCCTAATGTGATTGGCTAAGCAAGCAGCAGTTACGTTTGTACATACTCAGCCCCCAGAGCTCCCCTCCTGGAAATTGAAACTTTGGCCTAGTCAGGGCAGCACCTTACTGAGGCCTGTCATGGCATCAGTTTGGTCCCTTCATTTCCCCCTTGAGTTTGGTTCCATCTCAAATCCTTGAGATGAATCCAAAGGTTGGTACTGATGTCTCTGAACCATTAATTGTACTAAGCATTCCTTAACAAATTTGACCAAGGCATTAATAACACAGGGCCCACAAGTGAGGGCAAGCAACAAAAGGATAAGGGGACCTGTTAGGGCAGAAATTAAAGTTGTTAGCCAGGGGACCAGTTAAACATAGATTTGTACCAGCTTTGAGATTTTTTAAAAAAATTTTTATGAAGCCTTTTTTAAAGTATAGCCATAGATTTAACACCAGAATGGTTAACATAGAAACAACATTTTTTTCTTTTTCTTTAAAGCAACATAGAGACCACCTCGTTGTAGGAATAGTAGGTCTAAATCTTGTCTGTTTAAGATCCAGTGGGGCAGGATGTGGGGTATACATTTACATAAGGGGTACACTTGGCTCTTAACAGAGCAAAGGGAAGGAGTTCCATCTGTCCTTTGCCAGACTCTAGGGTTAATTTAGTTAAAGTCTCCTTTAAGGTCCGATTTGTTATTTTTTTTTCTGTCCTGAACTTTGGGGATTATAGAAGCAATGTAATTTTTAATTGATCCCCAATGTTTTGGTCAATTCCCTAGTGATTTCTGACATAAAGGCAGGCCCATTATCTGATCCTATCCTGAGGGGCAACCCATAGCTGGGAATTATCTCAGACTTGGTAGGGAAAGCTATTTATCTTGAAAAGGTATCAACATAAACAAGTAAATATTTATATCTGTATTGACCTGGCTTTATCTCTGTGAAATTAACTTCCCAATATCTACCTGGCTCTTTTCCCCTTTCTCTCTCACCCTCATTGGTGGTACCTTACTAGAGGAGGCATTTGCTTGTTAGCAGGCCTGACAGCGGGTGGTGGTGTCCTTGATGACTGAGTCCATACCTGGGAAGAAAAACTCTTTCCTTAATTGCTTTGCTAGCTTATTGCTGCCTAAGTAAGTTTCTTCATGTAGTTGTTTAGCCAGTCTCTGCTTAGGACTTGGGGCAGCAACAGTCGTCCATTCTTCAGTTGGTACCATCCTTGTGAGGTTTGTTCTTTTAGCAGATGAGAGGTGAGCTGTAGGTCTTGTTCCGTGTTTGCATGTCTCTCAGGAAGAGTGCGTGCTGGGAGGGTGACCAGACAATCTGACCAATGCTGAGAGGCAACACTCTTTACTGCTAGGTTTGTCAGTCTGTTCCCTCTTGCTTTTGTGGTCTCCCCTTTCTGATGACCTTTTGTCATTAATAGCCTTTGTCCCTGGTAGATGGACATGAGCCGTGGCAAAGGCATAATGGCTATCTGTGTAGATATTCACTGTCCTGTCTTTTCCCAGTATCAGAGCCTTGCTCAGTGCTATCAATTCAGCTTTCTGAGCTGATGTACCCTGAGGCAGGGCCTCAGCCCACAGGGTTTCTTCCAAAGTCACCATAGCCACCCCTGCATACCTGATTCCATCCACGACAAAGCCGCTCTCATCAGAATACATCACCAGATCAGGGTCCAGCCAAGCCACATCTGTCAGGTCCGGGCGGAGCCCATGGAAGGTGGTGGTGATCTCTACGAAGTCATGGAGAGGAATTGATGCTTTATCCGTCTCAGGTAGCAGGCAAGCTGGATTCAAAGCCGCAGTTTGGCAAAACTGTATCCTTGGTTGATCTAAGAGCAAGATCTGATGTGGGAGTTGGAGAGCCATCAGTTGGGAGGGCTTTTTAGAAGAGCCTCTATCGCATGTGGGGCTGTAATTGATAAAGTCTGTCCCAAGGTTAGTTTGTCTGTGTCCTTTGCCAGAATAGCAGCAGCTGCAATAGCCTGGAGGCAAGGGGACCAACTGGTGGTTACTGGGTCTAACTTCTTAGACATATAGGCCACTGGGCAATGCCATGGCCCCAGTCTCTGGGTTAGGACGCCCCTGGCTGTCCCCTTCTTTTCATCCATGTATAAGTGGAAGGGTTTCATTAAGTCTGGAAGCACCAGGGCAGTTTTTGGAATGTTTGTTTCTTATTTTTAGTCCAATTAAAATCTTTTTCTTGCCTTCTAGTGGCCTCAGATAGAGGCTTGGCTAATTCAGCAAACCTTGGAATCCACATTCTGTAATACCCCACAGTTTTGAGGAATTCTCAGATTTGTCTGTTAGTCTGAGGCATGGGCATCTGAGTGATGGCCTAAATTCTAGAGGCCGACAGCATCCTCTTGCTGAGCCTTACTGGCTGACACAGGACAGCCCAGATGTTATAAGGTGTCCAGGAGATGCTCTGTGACAGTGAGGCATTCTTACTCTGTTTCTGCAGCTAGGAGGAGGTCATCCACGTACTGCAGGAGTGTTGCCTCAGGCATCTCCTTCATTACAGAAAAACCTGCAAATCCTTATGGAGAGTCTCATCAAAGACAGTAGGGGAATTTTTAAACCCCTGTGGAAGTCTAGTCCAGGTCAATTGCCCACTGGTGCCTCATTCCATATCTGTCCATTCAAAGGCAAAAATGGGTTGACTTCCCTTCACCAATGGGACGTTAAAGAAAGCGTCCTTTAGGTCCAGCACAGTATATGTCTTTCAGGTGGAATCATACTGAGCAAAGTGTAAGGCTGTCTCGTGGGGCCTTGTGCCTTCTGGAAGGTAATCACCATAACCTTAGTCATTTTCTTAGTCTGTCTATCTTTAGAGTGTTTTTATTATTATATACCCTGGCAGTAATCTCTATTAACTCTGAAAGAAGTTTCCTCTTAAAGCCTTTTATTTTCTGAATCACTTTTCTAATATCTGGTATGGACTGAATTACAAAAGCAAAGTTAATAGTTCGTCTATTCTCAGAGGCTTCAGGATCTATGGAGGAGAAGGGGTATGTCCTACATGCTTCCTGCAGCCTTTCTAGGAAAGCAGTGGGAACTCTGTGGGCCCTTGGGTCCCTTCACCCACCTTAGACAAATTTGTAGGGCACCGAGCAAGCGGCTGCCTGGAGACCACCCATCAGAGTCTGGTGAAAGAGGTTAAGGAACTCCCTACCTTCGGGGGTGTTGGGATCCCAGTCCCGTTGTGTGGAAAGGAAAACCTTGTCAATAACATTAGGGTTCTCCATGAGGCGGTCGTCGGCTCCCAACACTAGTTTCTTGGCTTCCCTTCAGATTTTTTCATGTTCCTGTGTGGTGAAGAGGATCTGCAAGAGTTATTAACAGTCCTCCCATGTGGGTTGATGGGTGTAGAAGACTGTCTCGAAAAGGGATATCAGAGAACCTGCTTTAAATCAGATTTAGGTTTAGCAATAAGAACGGGGGTGCTGGGGAATCGAACCAGATAAGCACCTTAACTGTTAAGTCATCATTTGTTTGATGTCCTTTGTTAAAAAAAAATTTTTTATTTATTTGCAAACAGAGATAGAGAGAGGGACAGACAAAGAATGGGCACACCAGGGCTTCCAGCCACTGCAAACGAACCTCAGATGCATGTGCCCTTTGAGTATCTGGCTAACATGGGTCATTTGGCTTTACCAGCAAGTGCCTTAATCACTAAGCAATCTTTCAGCCCAGATGTTGCCTATATTTTTCTTTTTTTCTTTTGAGACAGGGTCTCACTCTAGCCCAGGATGACCTGGAACTCACTCTGTAGTGAAGCTGACCTCAAACTCACAGCGGTCCTCCCACCACAGCCTCCTGAGAGCTGGGATTATTTATAGGCCTGAGCCAGTGTCCATCCTCCTACATTACTCTCGACATCTTTCATATCCACTTTTATAAAGCAAATCACAGAGTCCCAGGGTAGCCCCTCACAGAGCACTCACCCAGCCTCCTCCCAGGAGGCCCCTGCAGGAAAGAAGAGAGGCTGCCCCAGGCCACCATGAGCCTCTGCCCCCTGCGATTCATTCCTTACACCGCACCAAGTTCTTATCATCTCCTCAAATGCTTCCTCTCACCTGCTTAATTCCCAAGTCCAGTGGAGGCCCCACAGTCCTCATTCTGCCTGCCAGAGGCTCCCATGAAGCCCAGGGTCCATGCTCCTCCCCCAACCTTCCTCATTTCTTCCTACAACACTCTTGTCAGACATCCAGACCTAAGCTACACCTGGCTTTGCTCACTCACCACATTTCTGCCTCAAACTCCAGTTCATGTTCTTCTAACCCAAGAAGCCTTCCTCTCTTCCCTCTGTCTTATATCCTCCAGGAAGCCCTTGACCTCTCTGCCTGCCTGAGCTTCCATAATCCCAGTATACATTTTAGGTAAGTCTGATGTTTGCCTTATTTAAGGAGTTTGTAACTTGATTAAGTACCCTGACTCAGTTTACCTATTTAACCTTTTGTCTACTGAGAAATTTCATCTAACAGATGAACAGGTGTTCAAAGAGAACTATGAAGAGAAAACAAAGTTATATGCCATTTTTTATTCCCTTTTCCTTGTCGGAGACAATTGGCCATTTTGTCTGGACAGGGTCAGGGGAACATATGGCTTAAACTTGCATGGGGTCTGAGATAAAGGGGGCATCATCCCTTTTGCAGAGTCCAGCTTGCCATGACTTTAAATAGCATATAACAGTAAGCAAGAGCAAAAGGAAATGAGAGAGCAGAGAGCTGAGCATCCTGGCATTCCTTGTCTTACTCTGAAGTTGTTTGTTTTTACCTAGTTAAATTATTTAATCCATTTGTAATACATAAAGTGATAGGGTCTTATCTATGTCTAACCTGGTTAGACCTCCAAAGAATATGAATTACATCTGTGTTTATGACTTTGTGACCACCTGCGTCTAATGTAAGCAAAATTTACATTATGTCTATGCCCCTATATAAAACCTTTAGAGCATCCTTAAAAGTCTGTAAATAGTTTTTTTAAAAAATCTTTAACTTCAGGCATAGTGTTTAGGCTTAGCCTGAAAATTAGCTTTCTGTTCCTTTTAAAAGGAAATTAATTTTAGGCAAAATCTGGTCTTTTTAGATTTCTTACATGCTTTTTTTTTTATATATATGCACATCTTCATCCACATGCACATTTATCCACATACTTTAACATTCTGATCTAAGTTCCATTCAAAAAAAGAATAAGCATCTTCTCTCCAACATTGACAAATGCCTTCCCAGTTCCTTTAATCATTTTATCTCAATGCATAATTAACCATCTTTTTTATAAGACTAAAAATTACACCAAATCAATTAATCTTATTACCCATTGACAAAGAGCAAGTAGTTTGGCTTCAAAAACTAAAACATTTTAGCCAGGCGTGGTGGTGCACGCCTTTAATCCCAGCACTTGGGAGGCAGAGGTAGGAGGATCACCGTGAGTTTGAGGCCACCCTGAGACTACATAGTGACTTCCAGGTCAGCCTGAGCTAGAGTGTGACCCTACCTCGAAAAACCAAAATAAATAAATAAATAAATAAATAAAAAGACATTTTACTATTGGAAATTTGTAGAGAAAAAGCCATATGGGCTGGAGAGATGGCTTACCAGCTAAGGCGCCTGCCTGCTAAACCTAAGAACGCTGGTTCCAATGTCCAGCGGTTCCAATCTCCAGGTCTCACGTTTAGCCAGATGCAAAGTGAGGCAAGGGTGCAATGCTGCACTTGCCCACAAGGGGGTGCACACATCTGGATTTCGTTCACAGCAGCTGAGAGACTGCTGGCGCACCCATCTCTGTCTCTCTCTCCCTCTCTGTCTCTCTCTGTCTCTCTCTCCAAAAATAAATAAAAAATAATTTTAAAAAATTTTTTAAAAGCCATGGTATTTAGTTCACCAAAAAGAAAAAAGAAAAAAGAAAAAAAAAAAACTCTCCCTGACAACCAGACTTGCTTTATAACAACAATATATATAATACCCTTAACTTGATATATGGTGGGAAGGTGGAAGGTGCCTCCTTCTGGCCATCTCACATTGAAAGCCAGTCATTCATTCCTGCAAAAGATGGTTAATTTTCATGGTTGTATTGTTAAACCCAGATTGTCTGCCAGGCATCTGAAATCCTTGAAGTGTGACTGGACTAGATCCAGTGGGGTGGAGTTTGCCGCCTGTCCCATGGTGTCTTACAAGAAAGGAAAAAGGATGAACAAGACACAAACACCCAGACACAATTGAGGGAATCAGAGAAGAGAGCTTGTAAAATGATATCATAGAACTCAGAAAGATGAGACAGCATCTTGGCTACTCATCGAGGTCTGTAGGTGTCTGTGGGTGGGTGTGACCCAGGTCTTACTGCAAGAGGAGCTGGAGATCTCCAAGAGACTCACAGGAAAATTTGCTTGCGATTTTTGGGAATGGAACAGTGTTAACAGTGGCAGGCCTGGTAACTTGACTACAGTTAGACACATGGGGAGGATTTGAGAGAGTACAGGCCAGACAGTTTGGGGTGGTCTTTTATCCCATGGGAGGTTTTAAGATCAGCCCAATGTGCAGGGCTGATGTGAGGAGGTGATATTGAAAAGGTGGAGTCTGACTTGAGGCTAGCTAAAAGTCTTTGGAGCATGTTTACTCAGGGTGCTATGGGCAGTAAAGAGGCCCCCCTTTTTAACTATCTGTGTGGGTATGGGTCACACAGAGACCTTGGGCTGAACATATGTCAATATTAAGTCTTAGTCCCCAGCTGAATCAAATCAAGATAAGAAACCTGATTGGAGGCTGGAATAAAATTTTATTTTGTAGTATTATCAGGTTTTTTTGTTTGTTTGTTTTTTAGTTTTTCTTTTTAAAACTTTTTATTTTTTATTATATTTTGGAGAGAGACACAGAGAGAGACAGAGAGGAGAGGAAGACAGAGATGGGCGTGCCAGCAGTGTCTCAGCTGCTGCGAACGAAATCCAGATGCGTGCGCCCCCTTGTGGTCAAGTGCAGCATTGCGCCCTTGAGTCACTGCATCTGGCTAAATGTGGGACCTGGAGATTGGAACTGCTGGAAATTGGAACCAGTGTTCTTAGGCTTAGGAGGCAGGCGCCTTAACCCCTATGCCATCTCTCCAGCCCATGTTTTTTAGTTTTTCGAGATAGGGTCTCACTCTAGCCCAGGCTGACCTGGAATTCACTATGTATTCTCAGGCTGGCCTCAAACTCTTGGCAATCCTCCTACCTCTGCCTCCCGAGTACTGGGATAAAAGGCGTGAGCCACCACGCCCGGCTATTATTGGTTATTTTTGCTTATACTTTCTTGCTTGGTATTTAAGAGTATGTAAGTGGCCACAAAATAATTTCTTTTCATTCTGGTCAACTGAGGCCCTTGGGGTTATTCTTAGGACTTTGGGAGGAGCACCACGGATCCTTTAGTTTTCCTCTCCTAACTGTGCCATCTGCTTTCATGGGCCAGGTTCTTGCTGACCACGTGGCTTCCCTTAGAAGCACTGAGGACGTTTTTCCCTGTAATGACTCTCTTCTTGCAGAACATACACTGGCTAGAGTCCAACCTCTGGGGTCTCCATGGCTTCTCTGGTCAATAGGACAGTGACTTATTTGAGCTATAGGACCACTTCAGAGGTGTCTCGTCCTCTAGGACCTAACTGACCTAGGGCAAGGACCAAAATATTGACTGTTCTTTTAGCTTCCATTTCCCCATTGGCTTTACCTTCTAAGTATGGCCATTGAACACCCACATGGTCATTTATACCAGTTTCGAAGAACAAATAGTGGACTGAAATTCAGTCTGACCAAAATAAATCTTTAAATAACTTTTGATTCTGATAAGACCCAGGTTTAAAAAAAAAAATACTTGTGAAACTTGGTAAAAACTATTATATGCAATTATTTTGATAAAATATAAAAATTTTGTTCTTTATCAAATTTTAACTTGTACCTTTTTTCTGCTATTTTTTTAAATTTTATTTATTAGAGACAGAGAGAGATGGGGAGAGAGCGAAAGAGTGAGAATGGGCACGCCAGGGCTTCTAGCCACTGCAAACGAACTCCAGACGAATGTGCCATCATGTACATCTGGCTTCCGTGGGACCTGGAGAATTGAACCGGGGTCCTTAGGCTTCACAGGCATGTGCCTTAACCGCTAAGCCATCCCTCCACCCCTTTTTCTGATATTTTTATAAACATTTTTATGACTTAAGCAGAACTTTTGCAACACGCATAGGTTTTCTGGTTTTGTCACCATTGTGTTATCAATAATCTTTTACCTTAGAACAAAATTTTATTTTTTCATACAAAAATCCTTTCTTAACACAAAGCATTTTCTTTAACCTTGTTTACCAGAAATACATTTTATATCTATGACTTTTGTTTTGGTTTGTTTTTCGAGGTAGGGTCTCACTCTCACCCAGGTTGACCTAGAATTCACTTTGTAGTCTCAGGTTGGCCTCAAACTCTCAGTGATCCTCCCTCCTCGGCCTCTCGAGTGCTGGGAGTAGAGGCACACCCAGCATCTATAACTTTATTATTTATCTTGTTACACTTGTTAGTTTCTTTCTGTCCTACTTTTAAATAAAAATTGATGTAAGCCAGGCATGGTGGCACACACCTTTAATCCCAGCACTTGGGAGGCAGAGGTAGGAGGATCTCCATGAGTTTGAGGCCACCCTGAGACTACATAGTGAATACCAGGTCAGCCTAAACTAGAGTGGAACCCTACCTCAAAAAACCCAAAACCAAAAAAACTGATGTAATTTAGGCTTTTTTTCTTATCACTTTTTGTCTTTTACAAGGCAAATCTAGCTGGAGGATGGCTTAAATTGTTACTGGTTAAGTCTCTTTAACATTAGATTGTCTAGTAACATTGTTTTAATAAGGATAGCTTTCTTTCATAAATATGAAAAAACTAGTTAGAATTGTTTACGTCTTGCATATTAAAAGGAATTAGGACTAAACTTCAGGTACTCTTGACATGTTTTTGCTTACAGTCCAATTTGTATTAAACTCCTTTTGGGAGACATCATCGCATAAATGTATCATATGATACATGTCTAAATGTGGTTAAAGATGTATCAGATTATAGACACAAGCTATCAGCTGGCTAGCAGACAAATGACCCATAAACAGTCCCATGAAAACAACTATGAACACACTATGACAAAATTCAAAGAACAGAGAGTGAGGGCTATCACATTTAGATCGGCCACACGTGAGCTGTGAGGGGGAAAAGGAATTTGCCGTCTGGAGAAACCAAAAAATCTGGCTACATGGAGGTCTCTCAGGTCAGGAAGTCTGGCCAGGAACGAAAACTGCAGATACACACACTTACATTAGAGTCAGACGGACTCATTCCAAAGGACTGCCAAGCTAGGAGAAGGAGTTCAGGGGGACAAGGTGGCCCTCCCAATATGTGTGGATTTGAGAGGAAGAGGGTATTCTCAGAAAGAAGAAAAGTCTTACGGAGGGGCTGAGAGAAACTCCTTAGCTTGTAGGGTGGGACTGCTCCAGGGGGCCTCACCAGCACCAGGGTGAAGAGGAAGAGAGCCAGACTCAGGTCTGGGGGTAACATTTAGGGTCTGATACTGTGACAGGCAGAGCTGAGTGTTTGAATGGTATAGCAAGGTGGTGGGGAGAGTGGAGTGAATGAAGGAGAACCAGAAGGAGGGAGATCTGGAGTGCAGAGGGGAGGGGGCATGGAGGAGAGGGATGGCTGGTGAAAGCAAAGGAACAGGAGGAGAGGAATCTGGCTCTTTGCAGGCGCTGTGAGGGGAAAAGCAGTGCGGGAACTGGGTGAAGTCACTGGGGTTTGGCAGTGAGGCAAGGACGGGGAGTCAAGGATGGAGGAAAGGTCAAGTGTAAGGCACTTTGACCGCTTGCTGTTGCACCGTATGAAATAATCTAAGTCTCTAAGAATTCTGAAATGGAAGGTACCATTTTTTAGAACACTGACTGCCATTGCCACATTTGTATTGTAGCAAGATAGAGTTAAAAGACACGGTTAATTTTTTAGCTTTCATGTAATCCCCAGGGAAGATAGAGTTAAAAGAGAATGTCCATCCTTTAGCTTTAATATAATCCCCAGGATAAAGAATTTTAAGGGTGTGAAGAAGGCAACTAAGTGGGGGGAGTTTTGGGGAGGGCAAGATTGAAGGGCCCCCACCTGGTGGTCTGGTGAGTCAGATAAGTCTGGAAAAGGTAGAGAAGGAAACAAACATCCTAGTGACCTTCAGGTTCTCCTTTGGGAATGGGCCAAAGCCCCAATGGTAGATGGAGACTGAGTCTGCTGTCCCAGAACCAGGCAGGTTTGGGCAAATGCCTAGAGGAACCCCCTGACCTAGTGCTAGGGTTTATGGTGTATGGTCAATGGGGTTGACATGAGGTGGGTCCTACTGTCTGGAAAGCTCTCTGGAGAAAGACAAAGGTGTGTGGGGGCGGTGGGAGGGGGGTGAAGGCCCTGGGAGGGAAAGGCAGTAAGCCCTAATAGAGGAAAAAAGCCTTTGAAGGTGGACAGGGAAGATGGCTCAGGGGGTAAAGTGTACAAGTGTGAGGACCTGAATTTAGATGCTGTGAACCCACATAAAATCCTAGGCATGGTGGCTTGCGCCTTTTATAAAAAATATTTTTTTAAAACAGGACAAGTTTTTTTAAAAAACTTTTGAGTTTTTATTTATTTATTTATTTATTTATTTATTTATTTATTTGAGAATGACAGACAGAGAGAGAAAGAAGCTGATAGAGAATGGGTGTGCCAGGGCCTCCAGCCACTGCAAACGCACTCCAAATGCATGGGCCCCCTTGTGAATATGGCTTATGTGGGTCCTGGGGAATCAAGCCTCGAACAGGGGTCCTTAGGCTTCACAGGCAAGCACTTAACCACTAAGCCATTTCTCCAGGCCCATAAATTTTTTTTTTTTTTGTTTTGTTTTGTTTTGTTTTTCGAAGTAGGGTCTCACTCTAGCCCAGGCTGACCTGGAATTCACTATGTAGTCTCAGGGTGGCCTTGAACTCATGGCTATCCTCCTACCTCTGCCTCCCCAGGGCTGGGATTAAAGGTGTGCGCCACCACACCCAGCTTCATAAAAATATTTTTGATAATAATCATACATGTATGCAATATTCACCCCCATTATTCTCTCTCTCTCTCTCTCTCTTTTTTTTTTTTTTTTTTTTTTTTTTTTTGAGTAGGGTTTTCACTCTGGCCCAGGCTGACCTGGATTTAACTATGTATTCTCAGGGTGGCCTCGAACTCATGGCGATCCTCCTACCTCTGCCTCCCGAGTGCTGGGATTAAAGGCATACATTACCACGCCCGGCCCATTTTCTCTTTATCCGTCTCACAGTCCCATTCCTGCTGAACCCTTTTCTCTTCCCAACTACTCCTTCTACTACTGTCATGTCTTGTGTGCGTGTGTGTGTGTGTGTGTGTGTGTGTGTGTGTGTGAGAGAGAGAGAGAGAGAGAGAGAGAGAGAGACCCACTGAATTTAACTGAATTGCTTGCATGAACAGGAGTGGGGAGTTATTTACTGGAGCATGTGACATCCCCTCCCCAAGTAACCATTAATTGCCAGTAGTGCCTCATGAGCCCCTTCCCCAAGGCATGATGGGATGAATGCTTGGCAGGCCCAATCTCATGCAAGTCTCAGCATTCCACAGCACTCCTCCCATCCTCTGGCTCTTAGGCTCTTTCCAAACACCCCTTCCACAGTGTTTCCTGCTACCTTTATCCCAGCACTATGGAGCCAGAGACAAGATGACTCCTGAGGCTCACTGGCTAGCTAGCATAGCCTAATTGGTAAGCACTAGGTTTAGTGAGAGACCCTTTCTCAAAAAGTAAGGTGAAGACGGGCGTAGTGGCACACACCTTTAATCCCAGCACTCGGGAGGCAGAGGTAGTAGGATCATCGTGAGTTCAAGGCCACCCTGAGACTCCAGAGTGAATTCCAGGTCAACCTGGACTAGAGTGAGACCCTACCTCAAAAAACCAAAAAAAAAAAAAAAAAAAGTGAAAATGGCTGGGCATGGTGGCGCATGCCTTTAATCCCAGCACTTAGGAGGCAGAGGTAGGAGGATCACCATGAGTTCAAGGCTACCCTGAGACTACATAGCAAATTCCAGGTCAGCATGAACTAGAGCAAAACCCTACCTAACAAAAAATGAGGTGAAAATAATAAAACAGAAAATGAGGTGGGAGCTTGATGTGGTGACACATGCCTTTAATCCCAGCACTCAGGAAGTTGAGGTAGGAGGATCTCCGAGAATTTAAGGCCAGCCTAGGGCTACAGAGTTCCAGTTCAGCCTGAGTTAGAGTGAGAACCTGCCTCAAAAAAGAAAAAAAAAAATGAGGAGGTGCAACTGAGAAGGACGATTGACATCAACCTCTAGTTTCCACATGCACATACAAACATGTGCAGAGCACCCAACACATACATGAGCCCACACATATATAAATACACATACACATGCATGTACACCACACATACACACACAAAAAAAAAAAAAAAAAAAAAAGCCTTGGCTGGAGGGGCAAGAAGGCCCTATATGGCAAAAAGGAAAATGCAGTGGCAAGGGTAGGAAAGACCCCACCACCACCACCACAGGACAATCTGATTTAATAATCCCTCTCTCCCAAATACTGGGTTTCAGGGAGGGAAGAAGAGAAAGACATTGTATAAAAGTCATAGAAGCTGGGCATGGTGGCGCACGCCTTTAATCCCAGCACTCGGGAGGCAGAGGTAGGAGGATCACCAAGAGTTCAAGGCTACCCTGAGACTACATAGTTAATTCCAGGTCAGCCTGGACCAGAGTGAGACCCTACCTCGAAAAAACAAAACAAAACAAAAGTCATGGAAACATGGATTGTCCTTCTTTTTTTGTTTTGTTTTTTATTTTTTGTTTTTCGAGGTAGGGTCTCACTCTAGCTCAGGCTGACTTGGAATTCACTATGTAGTCTCAGGGTGGGCCTTGAACTCCTACCTCCTACCTCTGCCTCCCAAGTGCTGGGATTATAGCCACTGCAAGCAAACTCCAGATGCATGTGCCACCTGTGAATACTGGGGAATTGAACCTGGGTCCTTAGGCTTTGCAGGCAAACACCTTAACTGCTAAGCCATCTCTTCAGCCCTGGGTTGTCCTTTTTAGGTAAGAAGTTTCACTCACCCTGACCTGCAATGGGAGCTGAAGTGGAAGCTTCAGCCTGCCCAGAGATAGCAGAGGCATAGATTTTTTAAAAATATATATTCGTTTATTTGTGAGCAAGAGAGAGAGAATATGAATGGGTGCCTGGGGCCTCTTGCCACTGCAAGAACTCCAGATGCATAAGCCATTGTATGCATCTGGCTTCATGTGGGTCCTGGTGGATCAAACCTAGGCCACCAGGCTTTGTAAGCAAGCTCCTTTAACCACTAAGCCATCTCTCCAGTCCCCTTTTAAGATTTCTCAGGGGAATGGGAGGTCTTATACTGTGAGGCAGTAGGTCTAGTTAATATGTGACCTAAGCTACATGAGAGAAGTGGGGAAACAGGGTATATGTGCCGAAGGCTTACATGATAGGGATCACTCTTTCTCTGGGTAGGGTAGAGGGAGCTTGGGTAATGTACAACCCATATTACATGGTACGTGTCACCTGTAGTCACTGATCATTGAAGGTCTAATGGCTTGGAGAGTCTATTTCTAGGAGAGACAAGCTTTCCTACCTCTGTAGCATGGCGTTTACAGTTGGGTTGGCTTTTTAGTATTTCCTACATTTTATGCAAGAAACACACATTATTAGATAGTTAAAATCATACTCCCATCAAAAGTAATGCCATAGGGACTGCAGTTGGTCCCCAGAGGGAGATGTCTCCTGAAAGAGGAGAATGTCCATGGAGGGTGAGATGGAAAAGTGGTAGCCTGTGTTGGAGACTCAGCCATGGAAGGTTCTGGATGCCCCAAGAACCCAAGGGCATGGCAACCCCTGAGCTGGTGAAGACAGATACTGGCAACTTTCCGAGCTTGCCCAAACCTGCTTAGGAAGTGATTTCCCTGTCGTTACTCAGGATGTACTAGACAGGAAGAGGTGGTGTGGTGCAGAATGAGGCCGGCTCACAGGGAATAATGCAGGACGCATTGGCCATTTCTCAGCTCCAAGTCCTTGGAACATCAGCTTAGAGGGTTGGCCCCTCAGGACTCGGGCCAGACTCCCTTCCTGCCTGGATTGGTTGAGCCCTCTGTCTAGCCAGTAGTCCTGTAGGTTCAGCCACACCGTCCTCCACTCCCTTCCTCCACCCTCACCCCCACCAGCCTTCGCTGAGGCAGCCCTTTCAGGAGAGCTGGGCTTGGTGGGTCTGCAGCAATTCTCCCTGCCTGGGATGTTAATCCTCCAAGGAAAGTCAAACATTAGCCCAGGAAACAGATTATGCCTTATATAAGGCCCCCCTAGGGGAGGCACAAACACAGCTTGTTGAAGCCGAGCTGTCCTACCACAGCAGCTGCCGGACCCTAGGACAGAGCACGGGCCTCAGCCACATCCGCCACCAGTCCCACTGGATCCAGCCTCAGCCACCAGGTGAGAAGGGATTGAGGGTCCCCAAGCCCAGCACCCAGGAACACTCAAGGCCAGGTCCTGCTTCCTCATTGGGATCAGTCAAGCCGCTGGTACCCTTGGAGATTCACTTGAGCTCTTTTCCTTACTATAGTGATGGGGACTTAGTCCCAGGGAATAACAAAGGGGGGGGGAGGACTCTGAGCTTGGGAGACCCTTCCCAACCTGTAATTGGAGGCACCTAACCCTGTGTGTCTGCAGTCAGGGTCCTCCATCCTGCGCAGCTAACATCCAACACTGGATCTCTTGGTCTCTGCTATGTGGCCTTCATACTTGCAACGTATATGACAAACCTAGCTGAATACACGCATACACCCACAGGCACATCCATTCAATATACAGGCCCAGAGCTTCACACCTCATGCTGCAGCATGAATGTACATACCTGGACATGCAGCCGCATCTGATCTCCCACATCGTCCCCCCATGCTTCTGGGTACATCCTCATGTATCCACATTCCTGAGTCCTCACATGTTTACACGTGTTCATATGCATAGCTTGACCCACCGATGCTCACATATACACTGAGCACATCTGCACACATGTCGTTCTGCAGTGCTCCATAGACCTGCATATCATGCACACAGACACACTCCTCTACCTGGCCTGATGCTTTGCCCACAGTTCTGGTTCATCTTGCCTGGTGCCATGACCTTCTCTGAGATTCTGGAGCGTGTGGGCAGCATGGGCCCCTTCCAGTACCTGCATGTGACCTTGCTGGCCCTCCCCATCCTCGGCATAGCCAACCACAACCTGATGCAGATCTTCACAGCCACCACCCCTGCCCATCACTGTCGCCCGCCCCCCAACGCCTCGGCAGGGTCCTGGGTGCTCCTCATGGGCCCAAATGGGAAGCCTGAGAAGTGCCTCCGTTTCATGTATCCACCCAATGCCAGCCTGCCCAATGACACCCAGGGGGCCACCGAGCCGTGCCTGGATGGCTGGGTCTACAACAACACCAGGGACACCATTGTGACAGAGGTATGTCTGCTACTCCCTCTTCCTCCACTTACCTCCCACACACCCTGTGCGGTGCATAGCTAGGAGAAGAGGCAAAGGAGCTAGGCTTTCTGGGACTGGAGGACAGAGCACTGGGCAGACAAACAAGGGGCTGGGTATAGATGCACAGCAGCCCAGTGATTTGGTTTCTTCACTCTCAGAGCCCAAGCATTCCTGCAATAGCAACGCGGGAGGGTCTGTCCTGGGGCCAGCACAGTGCTGAGCTCTGGGAATACAAAAATGTCCAGTCCCTCCAGCCTAGTGGGGTAGCACTAATTAATGAAAACACCACACTGAGAAGTGTAGAATTACATCATCAAAGCACATCCCACTGTGACCTTGGACTGTAACCTACCTCTTACTGCACTGAAGGAAGTTCCCCTGCAGAAATGGCCTTGGAACTGAGATAAGAACATCAGGTAAGGGTTATCCAGACCAGGAAGGAAGCGAGGAAAATTCCATCTTGTGCAAACGCCTTCAAGGTTGGAGCGTGTGTAGAAAGAAGCGAGATTTCATGGAGCAGAGGTGGAAACTCTGCTAAGTAGACACAGAAAATGTCTCTGTCACCCACACAGGCTTCAGAGCTTTACCCCCACCCCCACCACCACCATTCACCCTTTCTTGATTTGCTGATTGTCTCACCTGCCATTTCCAGACAGAGTGAATGAGAGCTTCACTGAACTGACAAGGCAGTCAGGAGACGGTGACAGCAAGAGGATGAGGGGATGGGGTTTGGTACTTCAGGATGTCTACTAATTCTCAGGCATGTACCAGTACTTCACAGACACTGTCTCATTTGATTGCAACAGTGATGTTCTACGGAGGATGGGTTCTATCTCCCTTTACAGATCTAATAAGAAAACGGGCTCTGAGACTTAGAGGGGTGATTGCCCAGTGCCACACGGATGGTCATGGTCACAGGTGGAATTTAGAATAAAAGCCCTTAAGGAAGGGGCAATGAATACTTAGGGGGTCAAAAAGAGGGCTAAGCTATAGGATTCCAAGGAGGCATCCCCCGAGGACAGATGACGTTTTCATTCCCTCTCGGGGGTCTTGGAGCCCCTCAAGTATAGGATGTAGATTTCACCTCACTAGAACACCTGCCTTCAAAGACATTCCCCAGTGTCATCCTGTGTGCCTGGTGCTTCTGGAATCCCAGGTAATGCAGTCTCTTTGAGAGAGGTATTATCTGTTTCACAGAGAAGGAAACTCAGGCTCAGCCCTGACTCTCCTCTGGGTAAAAGTAGGATTTGAATTCAGGGCTGTAGACACTAGGTCTATATAATTGTTATTTGTGTGTTTAACAAATATCTATTTATATAGAGAGTACTTGTTATATATATTTTTCTAAACACTTTGTAAATATTAACACCTTTTATAGTTTGTTTATTTATTTACTTATTTGAGGGAGAGACAGAGCAAAAGAGGCAAAGAGAATGAGTATGTGTGCACCAGGGCCTCCTGCCACTGCATACGAACTTCAGATGTATGTGCCACTTTGTGCATCTGGCTTTATAGAAGTGCTGGAGAATTGAACCCAGGCCATCAGGCTTTGCTAGAAAGTGCCTTTGACCTCTGAGCCATCTCACTAGCCCGATATTAACACCTTTGATCTTCTTGACAGCTATAATGTATTTCATATGTCAATCCCATTTTTCAGTGGGGAAACTACAGCACAGAAAAGTTAAGTAACTTGGTCAAGGTCACACCACTGATAAGCAAACGTCACCTGGTTCCAGTACTACGATCCTAACCATCATCACATTCACTGCTGTCATACCCTCTACGTTATACTTCCTCCCTGCCACGTCTCGTTCTCCTCACTCTTCATCTCTGTCACATCCCTTTCTCCTCTGCATCAAACATAGTGCCCAAGATTCATGAAGAATCCAAAACATCTATTGACATCTAGTGCATCATTCTGAGGTGATAAGGTTGCAGGACACATTAGCCTTCCAGAGCTCACTTCAAGAAAGGACACAGGCCTGCCCCTGCATGATTTGGGTAGTTCAGAGGGATCTGCACATTTCCAAAGGCAAGGATTTTCATCTGCTTCATTCACTGCTATGCCCCAGCACCTGGAATAATGCCTGGCCAAGAGGAGGGAATAAATAACTCTGTGGAAGAAATAACTGTGGAAGAAATGAATATGTGCTCTGTAAGCTTAGAGTGTTCTGGGAGCCTAAAGGAGAGGCTTCTAAGTACCCTAGGAGATCAGGAGGGTCCTGGAGGGCTTATAGGGTCAGCCATGCCTGCCCTAAATGTGAAGAAGAGGTGAGACGGGGGGAGTGAGCAAGCGCACCCCAGAGACAAGGCACAGCATGTGAGGGGTCAAATGCAAAGTCATAGGAGCATGAAGACTGCACAACAGGCCAGCAGAGAGCAGTGAAGTATGGAGGCTAATGGACTTGGGCTGGAGAGGACAGCAGGAGGCCCTGGCTTGGTCACTAAGGCAAAGTGACCTATAATGTTGCCTCTAACAAGGGCAGTGAGGAGTCATTGAATGTGGTGTCAGACAAGAGAGTGGCAGGCTCAGGTCTCCCTCTAAGGACCCTCATTCTGATGGGAGGGTGAAGAGAGGCTTACAGAGAGAGTTTTAGTCTAGCGCCAGGGCCATCTGTGAGCAAGTTACATGGGAATCCACGGCAGAAGTGACCAATAGACAGTGGAGGGGTTAGATACCAGAGAGCTAACGAAGCTGGCATCTTTGAAACCTGGTAACTGGGTGGTAAGGAGCAGGGAGGGAATCAACGCTGTGACCATAAGTTTCCCAACGCACAGGAAACTTGCTGTGCATCTGGGAAGACAAAGGGAAGAAATCTGTCACCATCCATGTCCTCCAAAGACACAGGACCTAAGAAACAGCCTACAGGAACAGCTGGCACTTCACACCTGAAATCCCAAGCAAGGGGACCCAGTGCTAACAGAATAAGACCCTATCTCAAAAAAGAAAAAGAAAGCACACACCTTGAATCCCAGCACTCCAGAAGCTGAGGTAGAAGGATCACCGTGAGCCTGAGGCCAGCCCCAGCTACAGAGTGAGCTCCAAGAATAATACAGAAGGGGAGAGGTGGTTCAGTAAAGAGTTGTGCTTGCAAGCCTGCCCACCTGCCCAGCACCCACATCAAGCCCAAAGCAGTGAATGGTCTGTGACCCCCATACTCCTACGGTAATGGGAAGTGGAGCCAGAAGAATCCTGAAGCAAACAGGCCCTTAGTCTGGAGCACGCAAAGCAAAAATGCAAAAACCAAACTGGCGGCAAGGGAGAGCCTGTGTCAGGCAGAGTGGAAGGAGAGGAAAAGCATCCCAAGTTTGTCTTCAAACCTCCACACGTGTGCCATGGCAGGCACATGACCCCTAAACACACACACAGAGACATCATAAACTTCCGCACCTACACACAGATACACACATGCATCATTTTATAAAAGGGAACCAAAAGAAAAAGAGAAAGGAAGGAAGAGGGAGGGAGGAAGGGGGGATGGAGAGAAAGGAAAGAAAGAAAGAAAGAAAGAAAGAAAGAAAGAAAGAAAGAAAGAGAGAAAGAAAGAAGAGGGAGGGAGGGTAACAGAGGGAGTGGGTGAGAGCACCAGCCTACAGGGCCAACGTGCTATCATCACTAACATGGTAGGTGCTCGCAGGCATCAGATGGGTATCAGCAGGGCATGCGTGAGTTCA
Source organism: Orientallactaga sibirica (assembly GCA_036365145.1). Classification (NCBI taxonomy): domain Eukaryota; kingdom Metazoa; phylum Chordata; class Mammalia; order Rodentia; family Dipodidae; genus Orientallactaga; species Orientallactaga sibirica. Next base: position 1,393,139 of record JAEOAD010000042.1, on the reverse strand, counting down.
TCTAATACTTCTAAGCTCAGCACCTATCATGTTTTCATGAATGGGGAAACTGAGGAGCAGGTCACTAGCCCAAGGTGCCACATTCGTAAATGGTGGAGTGGAGAGTCAACCCCCAAGGTCAGGCTCTGAAGCTCATGCTCCTTTAGGGTGCACATCACCTGGGCCACAATTTGTGAGAATAACTGTGCACCCTGAGTCCCATTGAGAGAGTTGGATAAGCTGACCTGTCCACAGATGGACGGTCCCTTCTTGCAGTAGCTCCTCGGGGCAGAGATAGTATCTCTCCCGTCCACACCTGTCATCACAGCACTAGGTATGCAGTAAGTGTGCCATCAGTGCTGAACATAGGACAGGTGCCCTTGCATCCACAGGGACATGGACGCTGCTGACTATTGGCTAGATGCTTTCTTTCCAGGTCACTCCTCAGGCCCACTCCAGGGAGCCTCACCAAGAGCAGAGGTTACAGGCCTCATGCCCATTCAAGCGTCAGTTCACTTCTGCCAGCCAAGTTCATAATCACAGGTCTATTTATTGAGACAGTGTGTCTGCATCCCATCAGGATGCAGGGATCAGCAGTCTTCATTCAGGGTGGGGGTGGGGGTGCAGCTCTGCAGCAAGCAGATTCCCTGGCAACTCTTCTTCCATGAGAACCCACAGGAAGGGTCCCTACTGGCCACTGAGACATGAGTAGACAAACCCAGTCACTTACTAGAAGGGCAAAAGCAGGACCCTCTAATTTTCCTGTTTGTTCAGCCATGGCGAGTACAGGCTCCATCTGTTTAGGGGTAGGGACAGAATGGGTTTCTGGTTCCCATGTGAGAGAAGTAGAAGGTGCTGGACTTCACCTAGCGGTGGGTCTCTAGCTCAGAGGCAGAAGACTGGACGTGTCCATGTCCGCTCTGATGGGAAGAAAGGCAAGGGTGTCTGTATATGAGCAAGCCCAGTGCGGGTGATCCTGGTGAGTAGAGGTAAGTGGGCATCCTCTAGACTAACACTTCCTGATTTTGCCATTTGCTGGCGATGTCACAACCCCCAGAAGTCTTGGTTTCCTTGTGATTAAAAAAAAAAAAAAAAAAAAAGGTGAGGGGAGAAAAGTGGGGGGCTGATAAGAAAGCTAGTATGAAGGTTAAAGGAGATGACATGAGAACAGCGCTTAGCACAGGGCCTGCGCCTTCAGGGTCTTCATTTGGCGTGTGCTGCTGCTACAGCCACCTTCTGCCCTTTCTGCTTGTTGTTGTAGTTAATGGGGATGTCTGAGAACTTAGAGGGTTCGATCCTCTTCAGAACAGTAGGGGGATGCTTCAGTAAAAAAGAGCCCTTCCCAGCTCACTCAGACTCCCAGACTGCCTCCCCAATGTCACCTGCCTAATCCTCTGAGAGACCTGGCAAGTCACTCCCTTGTCTTTCTTCCACTGAACGGACTGAGTAAACAAGGCTGAAGGAAAGGCTGAGTCCAACACAGTCTGGGGGGAGGGGGCAGAGGCAGTCGCCCTCCCCCTTCTGATCCCCTAAGCTCTGCTGGCAGAGATGGCCACAAATTCCCTTCTCTTGGTGCAGCAGAAAGGAGGTCAGGACTTTTCAGAAGGAGCTTTAACTAGGACATTAAGAGGAAACAAAGACCTTTTTTTTATGTCTGGAAAGCACGGGAGCCTAGATACGGGGCCCAGGGTTCCCTAGAGAGGAGCAGAGCTCACAGCCACATACATAACCTCAGACCCGTGGCCCTCGGGACCTAGCAAAGTGCACCCCTCTAAGGCCCCTGGGCTTCCTGTCTGGGCCTGTCCTGTGTCCAGGGCCACAAGAAGCCCATCCTCCACATATATGATTACTTTGACACCCTGGCCAGCCGATGGAGAGTCAAGGAGCTACCCAATGAGAAAGTGTCACCACTCTGGGAAGGCCCACCTGCAGAGTCCCTGGCCAGCCACCTGACTTCCCCCATACCTGTCAAATCCTCAAGCTTCCTATATCCAGGCAGTTATCCAACTCTTTTGTTGTTGTTGTTTGGTTTTTAATTATATATATTATAACAGGCTATTTACTATTATCCCCTCACCCCAACTCCCATTATCCTGGAGGCCCTGCTCAGTGGAGTTATTGGATTCACTGTGGGGTCTTATTCCCCACTGTGAAGGCCTTATTCCCTATGGGGACTGAGCCTCAAGGCATTCCTACCCACTCTGTGGCTCTTACAATCTTTCTGCCCCCTCTTCCGCAATACCCCCTGAGCCATGACAGAACTATTGGCAATCTGATTTAGTGTTATTTGTAGTCTCTGGATTTCTGCTTTCATAGGTTTTGATTATTCTATGTGTCTGTCACCATCAACCTGGGGCTGGTTGTCAGGCTAGCAGTAAGAGCAATATTCATGTCACTTCTTCCTCTGCAATTTCCCATGGGCCCTGGAAGATGTGGTAGAGGTGGAAAGTCTCGTGGTGGGCAGCCAGCTACCATTTTGTCTTATCAATAGATCTAGGCTCTCCTCCATTTTCTCTGCCATCTGAACTTCAGCTGTCCAGCCTGAGGTAGGCTGCAGCTGCCCCAGAATGGCGACCAGCCCTGGTATGCAACTTCTCAGCTTGGCTGACTCACAATAGCAGGACCTTGCTTGTCCTTGAACTTCAGCTGCCTTAGAGTGGTGACCAGCCTTGGTGCCTTATCCATCTCTTGTCTCCAGCTGCATTCCTATTTCTCATTCCCATTGGCTGCTTCAGGCACCGCCTCCTTCCACCTCCTTCCCAGGCTCCAAAGTAACTCCCCTGGAAGGACTTGGGAGCCCCATCCTGCCTACCTTTCAGACTAGCCTGACCTCGGTGACAGTTATGACTTAGAAAATCCCTGGTCATGTGCACAGCAGGGGTCTAGGGCTATTCTGGGGCTCCTCCGGTTCAAAAGCTCACTTAGTGGACACCTACTATATACTGGAACCTGAGATGATCTTCACATTCCTTCTGTCATGCACTTGCAAGTCCCACCATAGGGAGAACTACACTGGGCTCAAATGCAGAAGGGAGACTTCCCACGTATGATAGTGGGCCAGAGGGCCCTGATTCCTGTATCCATTCCCTGTCTACTGCTTCACGTGACCCTTGAGCCAACCAATAACATGTGACAATAGTAATAAAGTAGCTACTGTGAATTGAGTACCCTCTAATTGCCAAGTCCAGTCCTAGGTGCTTTTCATTCTTTGCATCACTGACAATTCTGAGCAGTAGGTACCAGGTACCTGCAGGTACAGATGAGGAGACTGAACCGCACGGAGAGGTTAACTATCTCTTCCTGATCCCACAGCTCCTCAGCAGCAGAGCCAGATCCTAACACTCTTTGGATGTTCCCAAGATACCTGGCTTATCCTCTGTGGTCCTTATCCCACCCCCCACCCCACCCCCAACAGTTTCCACCAAGGGCCTGAGAATACACAGGGGGCAGTGGCAAGTTTCCCCATGGTCTGGATCCAAAGGACCCCAAACTAAGGTGGGCGGTTTCACTCTTCTCACAGGTCCACACACTAAACCTCAGCAGCCCCATGGCTGGGACCATGTGTGAAATTTTGGCCAACATGCAAGCGGGCCCTTGTCCTGGTGATCACGGTCTGCATCACAGATGGCTTATACGGGCCCTCTAGGGTTCCCCTGTCTGCCTCACCCTGTGAGGGTCCTCTGGGCCACTCCTCTTGCTACTGCCCTAGCTGCTAAGCCTATCCTCACTTCATACTTTGGACCTTAACCAGCCCACTGGGCTCTTGACCCAGTTCCATCCTGAGCTGTGCTGTCTTACAGCGGCTCAGAACAACAGCTCCTGCTTAAGTCTTTCTTCTGGTGACCCAGGGCTCAGAACATAGCACACAGTGGGACACCTGGGAATTGTGGTCCTGGTCAGGGATACCAGCGAGGGGATCCTGTAGACCTGAGCTTCAGATTTTGCCTAGAAATGAACCAAGCTATGCTTGAACAAGTCATTTATCTTCTGAGCTTAGGGTGCTTTGTAAAATAGTGATCAGAATAGCAACTACTTCATAGTGGTTTTCTGACATTCCTTGCAAGGCCTCTTTTTGAGCTTAGTGGACCTCTTTCTTTCCTACCACCTTCCTGGCATCGGCCCATGCAGGACGATAAGACTTTATATACTTTCTTCCACAGACAGATCCTTGGGACTTAGCTACATTCCAAGAAAGGAAAAAGAAGGTCAATACAAGACTAGGCGATGCCAAAAGTTGATGGGGAAAATGCACCTAGGATATGCCAGGGTAGGACAGAAGCATCAGGAAGCTAATGTTTGGCTCCATCTAACAAGCATATTGCCTTTCCCTCTCATTAGTGAAATAGGAACAATAACTCAGCCCTGTTTATTCATTAAACAAACATTAACATTTATTATTACCAACTACTCTGATTGTTGCCAGGGATAAAAAGTCAAATGAGTGGCTCTCTGTCCTCAAGGAGGTTAAAGGATACAGAAGAGGAAAACAAGTAAATAAGCAGCTAGAAGGCTATGTTACATACAGCCTGCTGGCAGTAAACACAGGATGCTGAGCGAGAACAGGGGCGCCTTACCTACGCTGGGGGTCAGGACAGGCGTCTAAGACTTTCATCCACTTCACAAATATTTATTGACCACCAGCTTGGGCCTGGCATGCAGAAAAAGAAGCTCTTGACACTCAGAAAAGATAGTCTCGATGGGAGCTTGAAGGACTGGCTGTGTTACTAAGCAAGTGGATCCTAACAAGTGTGCAAGCAGAGATCACAAGCTTTTGTGGAATCAGAGTCAAACCTGGTTACACCTGAGGACTCCATCAACCTATGCGTGGAGTCACAAAGGAAAATCAAGCCACACTCATTTTTCTTCTTTTTTTTTTTTTTTATTGACAACTTCCATAATTGTAGACAATAGCCCATGTACTTCCCTCCCTCCTCCCCCCCACCCAACTTTCCCCTTTGAAACTTCACTCTCCATCATATCCCCTCCCCCTCTCAATCAGTCTCTCTTTTATTTTGATGTCATGATCTTTTCCTCCTATTATGATGGTCTTGTGTAGGTAGTGTCAGGCACTGTGAGGTCATGAATATCCAAGCCATTTTGTGTCTGGAGGAGCATGTTGTAAGGAGTCCTACTCTTCCTTTGACTCTTACATTCTTTCCGCCCCCTCTTCCGCAATGGACCCTGAGCCTTGGAAGGTGTGTTAGAGATGTTTCAGTGCTGAGCACTCCTCTGTCCCTTCTTCTCAGCACCATGGTGCTTTCTGAGTCATCCCAAGGTCACTGCCATCTGAAAAGAGAAGCTTCTCTAGCAAAAAGTGAGAGTAGCATTAATATATGGGTATGGACATAAACCACACTCTTGACATCTGGAATAATATACTTTTGCTATAGCTTTTCTTTTTTTAATTAATTCATCTATTTGGTTGCAAGCAGAGAGAGAGAGAATGAGAGGGAAGGTCTTTTGTCAATGCAAACAAACACTAAATGCATGTCTAACTTGATGCATCAGGCTTTACGTGAGTGATACTGAGAAACTGAGCCTGGGCCATCAAGCTTTGCAAGCAAGTGCCTTTAACTGCTGAGCCATCTCTCCAGCCTTAAGAATTTTTTAACATGGCATTCTTGGGGGCTTTGTGCAGGGAGTCACACCAGAAACATGTTAAAATTCTCTCTAAAACATTCCAGGATATCTTTAAATTTTTCTCTCATTTTCTGAGCATGCTGGCTCATGCCTACAATACCAGCACTTGAAAGTCTGAGGTAGGCAGATTGCCATGAGTTTAAGGCCAGCCTGGTCTACCTAGTGAGGTCACAACAACCTGGGCAATACAGTGTCTCCAAAAAAAGAAAGAAAGAAAGAAAGAAAGAAAGAAAGAAAGAAAGAAAGAAAGAAAGAAAGAAAGAAAGAAAAGAAAGAAAGAAAGAAAGAAAGAAAGGGGAGAGAGAGAGAGAGAAAGAAAGGAAGGAAGGGAGAAAGAAAGAAAGAAAGAGAAAAAGAGGGAAGGAGGGAGGAGGGAGGGAGGGAGGGAAGGAGGGAAGGAAAGAAAGAAAAACAACTTTCTCCCCCTTTGCTCTATGCCTGATCCCCTAATTGCAATACACTTGTATTTCCAGTCCATTTCCCATCACCACCCAAACAGTGGAATCATGCAGGGTTTCTGTTTCCAGTACCATTCCCTATGTTAGGTGGCTTAAAATGAGATCTGACTGTCTCACAGATATGGAGGTTAGAAGTCCAAAAATCACAGTGTTAACATACTTGACACAAAAAAGTCTACAAAAAGAAGAAAAGAAACCCTTGCTGGCAATCCTTGGCATTGTTTGGCTTATAACTGCATCACCCTATCCATCCTCACTTCCACCATAGCATGCTGTTCTCACCGTGTGTCTGTCTCTCTTCTCTTTCTACAAGGGTCCTCCCTAGTCCAGGATGACCTCACTTTAACTCAGCTAATTATTACTAAATTACTATTTCCAAGCAAAGTCACATTCAAGGAGTTAGAGCTTTCAAGTGCTTCTTTTGCAAGGAGGTTGAGGGATATACATAACGGCTACACATTGCAGGCCTGAGCCCTCGCAGATTTGCATTATCTGCAGTGCATTCAGTTCTATTGAACCTCATTATCCATGAAATCTCCGGGAGCAACTTAGAGTGCAATTGAAGTAAATTTTTTTTAAAACATTTCACCACAAAGCACTTCTTTTGCGCTTCAAAACTTCGCCAAGAAATGGTAATCCTCCAAAAGATAATTTGCCCAAGTTTTCCCAACATAGTTGTGAATAAAGAACATTTCTCTCTTCAATAGTAGTTGTGAAGGCTTGGAATATAGCTCGGTTAGTAGAATGCCTACCTAACATGAGGGCCATAAACTGGATGTGTGATGGCACATACCTGTAATCCCAGCACTTGGGAGGCAGAGGTAGGAGGATCACCATGAGTTCAAGGCCAGTTGGGATTACAGAGTGAGTTCTAGGTCAGCCTAGGCTAAAGTGAGACCCTACCTCAAAAAAAGAAATCAAACAAATAAACTAACTAAACTGTGGTTGACTATTCATACTAGACATTGGCCTGTACTGACATGCGCTCGTTCCAGAGAAGAAGCAGTTCTCACAGAATCTGAAGCGTCTCTCAGCCAAACATCAGCATGTCTCTAACCTCTAAGACTTTCCGTCTTCTGTCCTTCCTATGGAATGTTCACTCTTTCAGTTCCACAGGTCCTTACTGAATGCCTATGGTGTGTTACGTTCTAGGCAGTGAAAAGCCTCGCTCTCAGGGAGCTGACACTCTAAGGGAGAAATACACAATACACCAAACAAAAGGGAAGATATGATGTAGATAAATATCACAGAGCAAAGGAAATAGGATGGAAACCTGTCGGCTGCTAAGGGCAGTCAACGAGACCCTTAATGAGCAAATAGCATTTGCAAAGATCTGAAGTAGATGAAGTCTGTGGAGCCGAGTAGATAACCAGGGTCAGAACGTTCCAGGTCCAAGACAATAACATATGCCAGGAGGAGGCAACAACGGGAGAAAGTCTGACATGAGTATGGAACAGCAAAGAGACTAATTCAACTAGAGCGGCGTGCACAAGGGAAGGAGCAGGAGCAAATTTAAAGGCAGAGAGATTGAGCCGGGCATGGTGGCGCACACCTTTAATCCCAGCACTCTGGAAGCCAAGGAAGGAGGATCGCTGGGACTACAAAGTGGGTTCCAGGTCAGCCTAGGCTAGAGGGAGATCCTACCTCAAAAACAAACAAATAAAGCTGGGAGTGATGGCACATGCCTTTAATCCCAGCACTTGGGAGGCAGAGGTAGGAGGATCACCATGAGTTCGAGGCCACCCTGAGACTACATAGTGAATTCCAGGTCAGCCTGGACCAGAGTGAGACCCTACCTCGAAAAACCAAAAAAAAAAAAAAAAAAAGAAAAGAAAGAAAAGAAAAGAAAAAAGAAAAAGTAATAAAATAAAATAAAGGCAGAGAGGTGACAAGGATAAAGGTGGGAGCAGCTCCTGCAGAATTTTGGCATGTTGCAAACATGACTCCACTTTCATTCCAGGAATTATATTTCTTATAAATTGATCTATTTTCTGGCATAAACTGGTTCATGACACTTATGCTAAAAGCTTATATGATCACAGTTCTGTGGTAGAAACCAAGACCCATCAGATCTAGTCTCAGAGGAGCGCACAGTAACCTTAACTAACCCAAGAAGGCCTGACATTGACCATGTCCTAATCCAAACAGACCTTTGTTTTGTATCGTTTGTTTTGGTTTGGTTTGGTTTTGGTTTTTTGATGCAGGGTCTCTAGCCCAGGCTAACCTGGAATTCACTATGTAGTCTGAGGATGGCCTCGAACTCACTGCAATACTCCTACCTCTGCCTCCCGAATGCTGGGATTAAAGGCGTGTGCCGCCACTATTGGTTTGGTTTGGTTTGGTCTTGTCTTGTCTTGTCTTGTTTTGTTTTGAGGTAAGGTTGCTATGTAGCTCAGGCTTGCCTCAAACTCTCAGAGATTCTCCTATCTCAGCTGGGATTATAGGCATGAATTACCATGCCCTTGGTTTCTTTTTTTCTTTTCTAAATTATTTATTTATTTTCAAGCAGAGAGACAGAGAGAGAGAATAGGTGCGCCAGGTCCTCTAGCTGCTACAAACAAACTCCAAATGCACACCCCACTTTGTGCATCTGGCTTTATGTGGGAACTGGGAAATCGAACCCAGGTTGTTAGGCTTTGCAGGCAGGTGCCTCAACTGCTGAGCCATCTTTCCAGCCTTGACTCTTGGTTTCTTAAGGTAAGAAATCTCATGGAGGTTGAGATACTAATCTAATTTTGTTTGTAAGTTTGTGTGAGCTACATCAGGATACATGCTGCTATAACAAATCTGTCAGCAATAATCCCATGGTTTAACCAATACAGAAGCATCTCCATTTCTCATGGGAGAGTTCTAAAGTGAGTTACATTTCAGGATGACAGTGGGATCTGCTCCACAGGGTCATTCAAGAACCCACACTGACAGCAGCACTACCACATTCACTATTCAGCTTCCAGGGTTGTTCTGGTCACCACCATTCTGGGGGTGCCCAGGAAAGGAGAAAGCACAAAAGCCAAGGTTAGAGATCCCCTCATAAGCAAGTGAGGTAGAAGTAGCATATATATCTTCCATTCCTATTTCATGATCAAAAACTATATGGCTGCCAGGCATGGTGGCATATGCCTTTAATATACATTTTTTAAATGTATTTGCAAGAAGACAGAGAGGGGGGGGAGGGAGAAAGAATGGCACACTAGGGTCTCTTGCTATTGCAACTGAATTCAAAAGCATATGACAGTGCACCTGGCTTTACGTGGGTACTGGGGAATCAAACCCAGATCAACAAGTGCCTTTAACCACTGAGATATCTCTCCAACACATGCTTTAATACCAGCATATGGGATGTAGAGGTAGGAGGATCACTGTGAGTTCAAGGTCAGCCTGAGTGTATATAGTGAATTACAGGTCAGCCTGGGCTAGAGACTGTACCTCAAAAAAAAAAAAAAAAAAAAACATGGCTCCACCCAGCTATAATGTCACACAGGAAATGTGCTATTTACCATGGAGGAAAGAAGTAAAGGAGTTTATGTGGCCATCAGGGCTTTTCTTTAGACTTTCCTAAAGAGCTTTACCCAGCATTCCACAAAGTACTTGAAGTCTCTCTACACACCCACTATCATGTTTCTCTTCCTACACCCTCACTTTCTCCTTTATCCTTTTCCCTCCTCTACCTCTCTGCTCTCCCTCCTCTATACTATGTAGGCCCCCTTCCCAGCTAGAAGGGTCTACCAGGCTTGCTGGCCGTTCTGGGATACTCTGAGATAGCTGGAAGACCCACAGTCTTCATCCACCCTCATCCTGCCTCACTTCCAAAAGAGGAAAGTAGAAAAGAATTCTCTGAGACACGTGGTTCTTCTCCCACACTTTATTTCCAAAACATTTTTGGGAGGCATTTCCAGTGAAGAAAATTCTCCACTTCATTACACAAGTAATTTAGGATATCTAGAGCAAAGACTGTGTGTGGGGATTAGCAGGAGATTAGAGCAGTCAGGAAGCCCAGGGTCAGAGCACGGCAGGTTTTACAAAACTGCCAGCAGAATGTTACCTTTACCCAAAGACAAGGAGGAGCCAGGGAAAAGTCTTGGCAAGACAAGAACGTGACTGGAGCCTGTGTTATAGAAAGCCACTCCAGTCACCAGACAAAGAATAGGAGACAGGATAAGAATGAAAGCTGAGAGACCTGTCAGAATCTTGTCACAGTTATCCTCTATGAACCCATTTCCTCATCTGTAACATGGGAAACATAACAAGCTTATTGTGAGGATTAGAAAAATCAAAATGTGGTAAACCCAGTCATGGTGGCGCACGCCTTTAATCCCAGCACTCGGGAGGCAGAGATAGGGGGACTGCCGTGAGTTCGAGGCCACCCTGTGACTACATAGTGAATTCCTGGTCAGCCTGGGCTAGAGGGAGACCCTACCTCAAAAACCAAAAATAAAATAAAATAAAATAAAATAATAAAATAAAATATAACATAAAATAATAAAATAAAATAAAATAAAATAAGGGCTGAAGAGATTGCTCAGTAGTTGAAGATATTTGCATAGAAAGCCTGCCGTCCAGGGTTTGATTCACAGTACCCACATAAAGTCAGATGTACATAGTGGTACATGCATCTGGAGTTTTTCTGTACTCACAAGAGACCCTGGCATACCCACTCTCTCTCTCTCTAATAAATAAATTAATTAAAACATGGAAAGAGTTTAATCAGAAACAGTGCCTGTTACTTAGTAAGCCCCCAGTAAATATCAGATGTCACTATTCATTTCAGGGTGAGGCCTAGACTAAAGCAGCTGTAATGAAAATAGAAGAATTCAGATTCAAAAAAATACAAAACTGCCAGGCATGGTGGCGCACGCCTTTAATCCCAGCACTCGGGAGGCAGAGGTAGGAGGATCGCCGAGAGTTCAAGGCCACCCTGAGACTACATAGTGAATTCCAGGTCAGCCTGGGTCAGAGTGAGACCCTACCTCAAAACAACAACAACAACAAAAAAATACAAAACTGTTAGAAACTTAAGGATCGAGTGATCATAGGGTAGGAGAAAAGGGAGGTCAAAAGAGGGCACTAGTATGATCTTTTATATGTGGGATCTTAAAACAGAATTCTTAAAAGTAGAATGAAGAGGACTAAAGAGCTGGCTTAGTGGTTAAGGACCTTCTTGCAGGTTCAAATCCCCAGTACCCATGAAAGCCAGATGCACAAGATGGCACATGCATCTGGAGTTCGTTTCAGGTGACAAGAGACCCTGGCATACCCATTCTCTCTCTCTCCCTCCCTCCCTGCTTGAAAATAATAAATAAACAAATTTAAGTAGTGAGAAGAGGGACTGGCAGATAACTCAGCAGTAAGAGCACTTGGCCCCAAGCATGTGTGTCTAAGAGGGCCTGAGACTGCCCATTTCAAGTCCCCAGGACAACTTAATGCCACCCCATAAAAATGTGGGTGTGGCTATACATGTCTATAGGCCTCCCCCACCAGTCTTTGGAAGGAGAAGGGGGCAGAGACTGGAAACCAAAGAATCTCAGGGGTTTACTGACCAAAAAAACAGCAGCTCCCAATTGAGCAAGAAATTGTCTCAAGCAAATGCAAGGATCAGCTATAGAAGACACCTGACGTTCTCCTCTGACCTCTGCAAGTGCACATGGGGCATGTATCTTCACTTACACACACACACACACACACACACACACACACCACATGCATCATACACACATACTACATACACATGCCAAAAAAAGTAGAGCGAAGGGCTGGAGAAGATGGCTTAGCGGTTAAGGACACAAGTTCGATTCCCCAGCACCCACATAAGCCAGGTGCACAAAGAGGAGCATGCGTCTGGAGTTAGTTTGCAGTGGCTGGAGGCCCTAACAAGCCCATTCTCTCCCTCTCTCTCTCAAATAAATAAATAAATTTTATATATATATATATATATATATATATATATATATATATATATATATATATATATATATATGAATACACACACACTGGTTTTTCAAGGTAGGGTCTCACTCTAGTTCAGGCTGACCTGGAATTCACTCTGTATTCTTAGGGTGGCCTTGAACTCAAGGCGATCCTCCTACCTCTGCCTCCCAAGTGTTGGGATTAAAGGTGTGCACCACCATGCCCAGCCCTAATATATATATATACATATATATATATTGGCTTTTTGAGGTAGGGTCTCACTGTAGCTCAGGCTGACCTGGAATTCACTATGTAGTCTCAAGTTGGCCTTGAACTCATGGTGATCCTCCTACTTCTGCTTCCCGAGTGCTGGGATTAAAGGTGTGCCCCACCACACCCGGCATAAAATATATATATTTTTTAAAGGTAGAGAAAAGACTAGTGTCAGAGGCTGGGGAGTGAACAGTCAAGAGGAACAAAGTTTCAGACAGAATAATAAGTTTGAGGATCTATTGCATAGCAGGGTGTCCACAGTCAATAATAATGCATTTTATAATTCCAAATAACTAAGAGAGGAAATTTCAAATGCATCACTACAAAAAATGAAGTAAGAGGGCTGGAGGGATGGCTTAGCAGTTAAGGCACTTGCCTGCAAAGTCAAAGGATCCCGGCTCGATTCCCCAGGACCCACATAAGTCAGATGCACGAGGTGGTGCATGCCTCTGGAGTTCATTTGCAGAGGCTGGAGGCCCTGGCACGCCCATTCTCTCTCTCTCTCAGCCTCTTTCTGTCCAATAAATAAAATTTTTTAAAAATTAAGTAAGGGGGGCTGGAGAGATGGCTTAGGGGTTAAGGCGCCTGCCTCCTAAGCCTAAGAACACTGGTTCCAATCTCCAGCGGTTCCAATCTCCAGGTCCCACGTTTAGCCAGATGCAAAGTGACGCAAGGGCACAATGCCACACTTGCCCACAAGGGGGCGCACACATCTGGATTTTGTTCACAGCAGCTGAGAGACTGCTGGCGCGCCCATTCTCTGTCTCCCTCTCCCTCTCTCTCTGTCTGTCTCTCTCTGTGTCTCTCTCTAAAAATAAATTTTTAAAAAATTAAGTAAGGGAGGTGATGGATATGGTCATTAGCTTGATTTACATATATGAAAACATGACAATAGTCTCCATAAATGTAATACATTTGTGATACATCAATTAAAAACCATTTACATCCCTTTTAAATATATACTTATTTATTTATTTGAGAGAGAGGGAGGGACAGAGAGAGAGAGAAGCAGATAGAGAGAATGGGCACACCAGGGCCTCAAGCCACTGCAAAGAAACTCCAAATGCATGTGCCACCTTGTGCATCTGGCTTGTGTGGGTACTGGGGAATTGAACCTGGGTCCAGGGCTTCCAGGCAAGTGCCTTAACCACTAAGCCATCTCTCCAGCCCAAAAACCCATTTACATTTCTCAAATAAGGTCAGCTGAAGACATGGCCTTGTGGCAGGATAGATTTGTTTTTATGTTTTGTTTTGTTTTTGTTTTTCAAAGTAGGGTCTCACTCCAGCCCAGGCTGACCTGGAACTCACTATGTAGTCTCAGGCTGGCCTTGAACTCTCAGCAATCCTTCTACCTCTGCCTCCCGAATGCTGGGATTAAAGGTGTATGCACCACCACACCCAGCCTAAAATAAGTATTTCTTTTTAAAGGAGAGGGTTGCTAGTTATTGAGATTGGGACCTTACAAAGAATGAGGTGATAAGATCCATGAGTATGAGATGCTCATCTGACATCATCCAGATGACATTTTCCAATAGGGTTACAGAATCTGCTGGTTTGAAGGCCCAAAAAGGAGGCTGGGCTGGAGAAATGGATTTTAGACTTTTCAGCAGCAATAGTAATGGAAGCCGTAGGAACAGATGGCAGTGCCCAGGGAAAGCGAACAGAGAGGAGAATCCAGAGAAGCTCTAAGGGCTAGGCAGAGAGAATAGAGTCCAGGTGGAGGGGAGGCAAACAGCAAAGAGCAGGAGGACAGAATAGGGGGAGAGGTCAGCAGAATCCACAGCTGCCCAAGACCACGCCAGGTCAGGATGCAGAAAGTCCCGTGTGCTGGTAGAAGGAAGTTGCAGGTGGCTTCGATGAGCACAGCTTCCGTGGACCATTCAGGCAGGGCTGAGAAATGAGTGGAGAGGAAGAGGTGCTGCCCCATTCAAGAGAGTTAGCTTTGAAGGAAGAGGAGAAATAGAGTCAGGAAAGACTCTTAAAATGCAGAGATGTGAGAGAGGTGGAGTCAGGAGAGAAAGACCGAGGTTGAGGGATGGAGGGAGGTAGCAACAATAGTGTCCCTATAGAGGAGGAAGGGTGAGGTCAAGAGGGCAGCTGGAGGCACTGGCCTTGGATGTATAGGGGAAGGGAGGCAGTGAGCAGGGAGTGAAGGACACCCGTGAGCTTGAGAGGAGGAATCTGAGGACAGAGGTCAATGGGGTAGCTAAGAAGTACTTTGCCAACCACTTGACAAGCCACCCACAATTGAGGGACATTGTCATTCCATAATCAGGGGTCAAGGACCAAGACCCATACACAGACATGAGGAGCCCCCAGCAGATAGAAACGGAGGTCATTGCTTGGGAGGCGGGAGCATAGGCTCGAGGAAGCCAAGCTCAGTGGTGGGAGAATGAGCATGTGTGGGAAGGCTCAGGCTGAGCTGGGCTGGGGGGACAGGCCTGTGCTGAGCTGGGCTGGGGGGACGGGCCTGTGCTGAGCTGGGCTGGGGGGACGGGCCTGTGCTGAGCTGGGCTGGGGGGACGGGCCTGTGCTGAGCTGGGCTGGCCTTCTCTTACCCTCTGCAGTGGGACTTGGTATGCAACGCTGGCAAACTGAAGGAGATGGCCCAGTCAGTCTTCATGGCGGGCATACTGGTTGGAGGGCCTATGTTTGGAGAACTATCTGACAGGTGAGACTTGACAACACAACTCATGGGAACATTCCCTCCCCACTCTGTCACAAAGAGGCAAGAATTGAAAGGGGTGGAATATAGGAGGGAGCAGGTACCATTCGCCTTCCAGGCTATACCCTTCTCTCTGTCCCAAAGCCCTCACAACTTAAATCTTCTGGCCTCCCCAGAACCAGGAGGAAAGCCTCCAGGTTTTCTGACACATCCTCGTGGCTGGGCAGAATAAAGCCATGACCGGTGGACTGCTTAGAAATAAGTGATCCTTTGACCCCTGCCCAGTCAGCTAAGCTGAGGTGGAGGAGATAACTCATTAACTTAACACTTTAACTGCAAAATTGTTGAAAAACAGCAATTACCAGCAAGGTTTTGTCTGGGGAGGGATTATGTACTCTACTTGGTCCTTGGGTGGAGGGATGGGCCCCTGCCCTTTGTCCCAAAGCCTGCAGAGTCACTCATCTTGGCACATTCACAGTGACTAACCTGGTCCTTCCTCTCCGTTGAGCTGCAGGTTTGGCCGCAAGCCCATCCTGACATGGAGCTACCTACTGCTGGCAGCCAGCGGCTCAGGCGCTGCCTTCAGTCCCAGCCTCACCATCTACATCATCTTCCGCTTCCTCAGTGGCTGCAGCATCTCGGGCATTTCCCAGAGCACCGTCATCTTGAGTGAGCCACAGGGGGTGGGGGCCCGAGGAGCAGGGCTCTGGGGAGTGCCAGTCAGCACTTGAGAAAGTGGGTCTGGGCTTGGTTCAATCAAAGGCCTGTGTATGACCTTGATCCATCAGGATGCCAGAGGTTCCCTCTGAACTTAGCAGCAACTACAAGCATAATAATACTGGCAGCTGCCAATATTGAGAACTTGTCCTGGGTCTAGCACTCAGCTAGGTATACAATCTCATTTGTGTGCGTACACACACACACACACACACACACACACACACACACACAAAAGAATGAATGATACTAAATCTTTAGATGAGGAAGTCAAGGCAAAATAAGTTACCTGTCACTGGAGAGGGAGGTCAAGAGTGAACGGGGGGGAAGGGGGATGGAAGAGTCGCAAGTTTGAATCGTATTTCCTTGAACCTCAGCTACAGCATCTGCTAAATGAGAGATGAGTCCCGGGGATCACAATGGCGTCAGGTAGCTATTGGGAGGCAGGAGCTGGTCACCTTCATAGGAAGGTGCCTGGAGCCTCACAGAATCTCTAATGTGGTCCTTGGGTTCCTCCCACAGATGTGGAGTGGGTGCCCACACGGGTACGAGCCATCTCATCGACAACAATTGGGTACTTCTACACCGCCGGCCAGTTCATTCTATCCGGCCTGGCCTATGCCATCCCCCAATGGCGCTGGCTACAGTTAACCAGTTCTGTTCCCTTCTTCATCTTCTCCCTGCTGTCCTGGTAGGTGACCCTCTGCTCCTCTCCTCCCTCCCTCCCTAGGCCCACCAGGGCCAAACAAGGGGATCTCGTGCCTAACCTGGCTGCTCCCAACACCCTGACCCCCCCAGAGTGAAAGACTTTCTAAGATGGAGGAGTCACATCTGCAAAGGCACATTGTGAGAGGGAGGAGGTGTGGGGGTGCTGGGGCTACTGGCAGCTGAAAAAGGGGGGGCATGTTGTGATTCATTAAATGGAGCTGGGGTAAGGAGAGCACAGAAATCCAGGGAGGCCTCCACTTCCCATGGAAGAGGATGGAAAGTTATGGAAGATAGCTATGTTGGCAGCCTGACCAGGGTTCTGTTTGTCCCCAGGGACAAAAAGACAGACTCACCTTGTTGGTAGAGATAAGCAGCAGGACGGGGTCTGTGAACAAAGGGAATTCTGAGGGGCAAATATGGAAGACACTTTGAAGAAAGAATCTGTAGAATATGCGGGTTTCCAAATTTGAAGTGCAAAGATAAGAAAGTCCAGCTGGGCGTGGTGACTCACGCCTGTAATCCCAGCACTCGAGAGGCAGAGGCAGGAGGATGGCTGTGAGTTCAAGGGCACTCTGAGACTACAAAGTGAATTCCAGGTCAGCCTGGACTAGAGTGAGACCCTACCTCGGAAAACAAAAAAAAAGTCCAAAGCGGGGCCCCATCCTGGGAATCTAGGAGAATTAAGGAGACCCAGAGTGGGCAGAGAGCTCACTATCAACATGCTAACCCAAAGCCACATAAAAAGACAGGGAATGAGCGTCCCGTGACTAGAAACCACAAACAATCCAGGAAAAGTGTGAAATCTTGGCATAACCTGTGATCAGTTATGCATAAGGCTCTCAACATGAGCCCATGTTGTCTCTGATCCTGACAGACATCATCGTCCCCACTTCACAGATGTGAAAGCTAAGGCTCAGAGAAAAACAATTTTCTAGGATTACATGGAAAGGTACAAAACTGAGATGAAATTTCAACTTGGAAATGAACATAGAGCTCTTAGAGAGGATGGGTGTTGTGGAGGTGAAATAATAAGAGAGACAGTCAGGGGGAATGGGGTGGAAGTGGGGGATGTGACAGCCTGGGATGGGAACAAAGAAGGAACAGTCAGAGTCAAGAGACAAAACAGGGATAGGGGGCCAAGGAGATGGTTCCCTGTACAAGCCTGCCAACCAGGGTTTGAATCCCCAGAATCCTGGGAGGTGGCATCAGGAGAATCCCAAAGCTCGTGGGCCAGCTAGACTGGCATTTTCAACAGAGTAATAATAAGAGATCTTGTCTCAGATACCAAGGGGAAGGTGAGGACCAACGCCTGAGGTCGTTTTCTCACCTCTACATGTGCACTGCGGCACATGCATGCTTGCATGTGTGTGTGAGGGCGTGGGTCTGTGGGTACACACACACACACGAAATAAAAAGAAAAAAATAGAGGCAGGTTGTCAGCAGAGTATAGTTGAGAGCTCGGCCCTCTTCATCATGTGACTTGGGGAAAGTCTCACCCACTCTGAGGCTCAAGACTTTTCTAGGTAAGATGGGAATACTGCCTGTTACGCAAGTTTTGTGGAGCTATCCCGCAGGACGACTTGCTGACTGAAAGCCAGTTCTGACATTATTCTCAAGGAGACAAGGCTGAAGTCGAGGCCCTGGCTGTTATGTGTGGGTGGAACTCCTTGATAATCCTGGTGACAGCAGGCTCACGGGACTGTCAGGAAAGAAACAGAAACCATAAGCCCATGAGTAATGACAGGACCAGAAAGCTGGAAGCACTAGTGTGAGGCCAAGTGACTAATTTCCAGTGTCTAAGGACCCTGGAACTGTGACCTTGCCCCCTTCTTCACCAAAGAAGTGGGGAATCGGCCCAAGGAAGGCTGAGAGAGAGGTGCAGGACCCTCCAGCTGTCCAGCCTCAAGAATGCTATCCCCTTCCTGGGCTCCACCTGCCTTAGCCTAGGGCCTGGGGCTCCTAACTAAGGAAGACGTCCAACAATAACAAAAAGCTCAAGTAGGGGGTAGAGGAAAGACTGTTCTGGAAGAGAACGAAGAGAATGCTGGAATTTGTATGAACTACAGGCAACCCAGGTGCAAAGTTGGGCCAAGTTTAAATTCCATGAATCTTCTATCAAGCAGCTCAGGTTTCTGGACCTCCTACCCCTTGGCCCTGTTTACAGATGTTCTTCCAACCTCTCGAAAGAGGCTCTAGAGTGGGGGCCACTATGTTTTGACTTTGGCCCCCAGGTGGATACCAGAATCCATACGTTGGCTGGTTCTATCTGGAAAATTCTCGAAGGCAGTGAAGACACTGCAACGGGTGGCTGCTTTCAATGGCAAGAAGGAGGAAGGGAAAAAGCTCACTGTGGAGGTAGGTGCAGAGGGGGGTTGTATTCGGGCACAGGAATGTGTGTCTATTTCTCCTTGCTTCTGTTTCCTCGGCTCACAGCCCATAGCCCATTTACTCCCCCAGAATGAATCCTTTAGAGGCACCAGACCTGTACCTCCCTCCCTTCTGCCCACCAGCTGGCCCACTAACAACCCTCCCCTTCTCTGTCCCAAGGAGCTGAAATTCAGCCTACAGAAGGACATCATCTCAGCCAAGGCCAAGTATGGTTTATCTGACTTGTTCCGGATACCCATCCTGCTCCGTGTGACCTTGTGTCTTTCCTTGGCCTGGTAACCCACCACCCCTCCTTGCCCAAAACCTGCCAAGGCAAGGGTGATGTACAAGGAGGCATCTGGCAGGCTTGCCTAAGGGCAAGGCCTAGGGCCACCTGTAAAAGAAGTCAAATGAATTCCCCTCAAGGACCACCACAGCCGAGCCTCAGGGCCAGAAGTCTGCAGCACCCCCTGGCCCATACCCAGGTCTAGCCATAAGGGTTCTGCTTATAAAGTCACATCCCTGCCCATAGGGGAATGCTTCAGATCCCTTGACGAGCCCACATCCCAGTCACAGAAGTTTACCCACATTCCACTGCTGCCTGCTGGTCCAGCTATATGCCTTCTGGAACCACACATAGCAAGGGTCACCCTTTGCAGAAATTATATGTCTGCCAAGGTTCCTCTTCTGTCTGACATTCTACAGCTTCCTCAAAGCCCTTTCTGTGACTGATTGTGACTTTATTCTCCACCCTAGCTTTTTGCCCCAGTCACAGAGGATCAAATTTGTCTACCACTTTGCAAAGAGAATCCCCTAATTCTAAGAGGGGAAGGAAGTGTACTTGACCCCCGCTGGCAGCTTGACTTCCACCTCCCAAAGTCCGGATGTTCTACTTCTGCTCAACCAGGACAGATCACTTCCTGCCTCCTTTGGTCTCTGAGACCCATTATTCTCCAGAGTTTATGCTCCAGTCCTGTTACTCTCTAGAGCAGATGCCATGACACCTTAGGCCGTGCCCGTGCCAGACATGACCAATCAATCCCAGCACTTTCTCACTGAACCCAGACACGATCTTACAACATTCAAAATTGTACTCAAGCAGCCCCTAAACAGTTCCAAAAGGCACAAGAATTGAAATTATTCGCCATCCTGGTGACCCAAGGACCACAATGGGAGGAGACCTCAGCTTGGCTGCAGGTGCTGACCAACCCCTCTCTGTCCCTCAGGTTTTCCACTGGTTTTGCCTACTACAGTTTGGCTATGGGGGTAGAAGAATTTGGAGTCAACCTCTACATACTCCAGATCATCTTTGGTGGGGTCGACATCCCAGCCAAGCTCATCACCATCCTCTCCATAAGTTATCTGGGCCGGCGCATCACTCAGGCCATTGTCCTGCTCCTGGCAGGAGGGGCCATCTTGGCTCTCATCTTTGTGCCCTCGGGTGAGAGGTTGGGGCAACCCCACAACCCTCTGGAAGAAGTTGTCACAGGCTGGACTCCAGCTTTGTGGGCTCTGCCTCTAATTCACTGTGTTGCCTTGAACGAGTCCCTACCCTCTCTGAGGCTCAAGTCACACCTCTAGACAATAATTCAGTTGGGCTAGATGGCATCAAAGCTCCTTCCAAGATCTAATTTGAACTTGGCAAAGCATAGTGTTGTCTGGAGACTATAAGGAATGTCTTGAGTACTAGGTAAGTCCTGGATGGCATTTCTGCAAAAGACCAGCTGAAATGAAGAAACAACAGATGCTAGTACATTAGGAAGACGACACAGCCCACTCCATGACCTTGGAAGAGCCACTTTATATATAGATGTTGGTTAATCAACCTCTGTCCTCCCAGAGAACCTTAAGACATTTTAGGACAATAACATATGCAACAAAATATGAGTGGGAATTGATCATTCAAACCAAGAGAAAACACAAATATAGCAGAACACAGCATACAAAACATTAGGAATAACAGAGGGTTATTACTCACTCACCTTTAAGTTTGGAGCTGAGCTTCTGAGCAGCCAAAGCACAAAGGGAGACAAAGTCTCCCAAGCAATAAGAGCACTCAGGTGCTCCTGAACTCCAGGGTCCATCACATTTTTTTTTCCCCTGTGCAGACATGCAGCTCCTTCGGACAGCACTGGCTGTGTTTGGAAAGGGATGCCTGTCTGGCTCTTTCAGCTGCCTCTTCCTCTATACTAGTGAACTCTACCCCACAGTCCTCAGGTAGGTGCTGGACCTGGGACAGGACACAAGCAAATGATATAGGGCCAGATGGGACTGCATCCTCCTGCACGCCCCCCAGGGTTCCCAGGATCATCCTTTAAAAACCCCATGCACAGGCTGTCAATCCCTGCTCTGAACCCTTCCAGGCAAACAGGTTTGGGCGTTAGTAACGTGTGGGCCCGTGTGGGAAGTATGCTAGCCCCACTGGTGAAAATCACGGGTGAGATGCAGCCCTTCGTCCCCAATATCATCTATGGGACCACGGCCCTACTGGGAGGCAGTGCCGCCTTCCTTCTGCCTGAGACCCTCAATAAGCCCTTGCCAGAGACCATTGAAGACATGCAAAACTGGTGAGTGCCTCTGGTCCCCAGGGCTCCCCCTTAGGGAAGCAAGTCAGCTCAGGACTTTTCCTACGCTCTCTGTCCCTAGGCACCAGCAAGCCAAGCAGATAAAGCAGGAGCCAGAAGCTGAAAAGGCATCCCAGATGGTCCCTCTGAAGACATGTGGATCAGACCCCAGCTGAAGACAACAGAACCCCTCTTCCTGCCCTCCAGATACTAATCCCAGCCCAGGCCCTGCCAGGGCTCTTCAGGCACCTTGGAGGTTGGGGAAGGCCTGGGGTGGGTCCATGCTCCCAAGGATGAAGCTTTCTAAGACCCAGTGAAGGTATCTCCACCATCACTGTCCTCCGCCAGAACCTACAACCAGCCCTGGCTGATCAAAGTTTTAGCCATAGGCCCTTCCATACTCACCCCTGGACTCATCCTCTGGGTAACCCAGCCCTTCTGTCTGCCCTTAGCCACCTTCTCCCATTGTCCTACTTACTGGTGCCTGAGTTTCCCTAGATCAGTATTAATAGTTTCCTCTTCTTTCCTGAACCTCGTTCTTGGATGGGAAATTTCAATAAACAGAAATGATGAACTCAAGCCATGCCACTCAGGAACAAGGGTGGGGAAAGAAGACTGGCCACCATGTGGAGATGTGAACACACACACCTAGCCATGTGTACTGTACATACAAACAGATGTGAGCACACAGGGGCATGCAAGCTGGGCTGATGTGAACATGCACATGTGTCCTAATCTATGCTGCTATGACAGATGGCCCCGGGCTGTATTGACTAAATGATAGAAATTTACTACTCACAGTTCTGGAGGCTAGGAAGTCCAAAACTAAGTTATCGGTACTCAGTGTCTGATGAGAGCCTTCTTGAAGTTTCCCCCCATGTCAAAATAACAAAAGAGTAAAAGACCAGAGCCAGTTACATCCAGCCATTTCATCAGGCACTAATCCATTCACAAGAACAGATCTGTGTTAGTCAGCTTTCCATCACTGTGACGAAAGATCTGAGGTAAACAACTTAGAAGGAAGAAAATTTGATTTGGACTTATAGTTTGAGGTTTTAATCCATGGTCATTGGGCCCTGTTTCTTTAGGACTAAGGCAGAACATCACAGGAAACAACTCATGGTTGTCCAATAGTCTCTTCAAGGGCACACCCACGATGACCTAACGTCCTTCCATTAGGCTCTGCCTCCTAAAGGTTCCACTACCTCTCAATAATTAGTTAGAGACCAAGCCCTTCAATGCATGAACCTTCAGGGGACATTTAAGATCCAAGCCATAACAAGAGCCCCATGATTCATCACTTCCCCAAAGACCCCATCTCTTATTACCGCCACAATGGAGATTGTTTCAACACATGGGCGTTGGGGACCATTCTGTGCATGGCAGCACACCTGTGTGAATGCTCTATGGTGCATCCGTAAGACCTGTGCCTGCAAATCTTATGTAAGTGTTCACACCTCAGCATGCCTGTGAGCAGACAACTAAACTAGCCCAGAGTGGGCTGAAGACAGTTTGGCCTCTTTAATTCCAACCCTTTCCCCCTCTGATTCATGTCCCCTCACCATGCTGGGTGGATGGTTTTGTCTCTTGCTTAACTGAGAAAACCGCACCCATAGCAGATTGTCATCGTTGTCTGCTGCCGTGTGCCTTGATTCCCTCCAGTCACAACAGAAGATTCTTCTGTCAGGGCTTTGGATCCAGCCTCTCCTACCAGGAGCCACACCCTTTACTCCTGGAATCTCTGCTCGTTCCCTTTTTCCATTTAACAGATCCAAAAGTAACCCAATCAACCCTTTCTGAATACCACTCAGTGAATAAAAGGGCTTCTCCTCATACAGCTGGTCATGGTGGCATACTCCATTAATCATAGCTCTCAGAAGTCTGCGGTAGGAGGAGGATTGCCATGAGTTCAAAGCCAGCCTGAGATACAGAGTGAGTTCCAGGTCAGCCTCAGTAAGACTCTGCCTAAAAAAAAAAAAAAAAAAAAAAAAAAAAAGTTTCTCCTCTTTGTAGCCAAACTTCATAAAAGAGCTGTTTGCCTCCCTAGCACCTACTTTGCAACCTCATTCATCTCCCCACTGAAGTCTGGCCTGTACCCCCTTTCTTCTCTGACGCAGCTTCCATCAGGGGCATCCATTGCCTCACTGGCTGAATCTGCAGGTCCCTTACTTGGCCTCTCAGCAGACTTGGCGCTACTTCCTTGGTTTCTGAAATGCCTTGTGTTTTTAACTCTCTCACAGGTTGGCTGCTCCTGCTTTTTTGAGGTTTCCTGAAATGAAGTGTCACAGTGGTCACTTTGTCCATTCCCCATCCCTTCTCCAAGGGTGCCGCTCCAGGATATGTCGATCAAATAGATCCAGACCCCTCCGCATCATCTCATAACTGACTAAACCAACAAACACTCTGGATTTGAGACAGTGTATAGTCCATTTTCTATTGCTATAGGAAAATACCTGAGGCTAGGTGCTGTATTTATCCCACCATTTGAGAAGCTAAAAAATCCCAGATAAGGAGGCCCAATCTGTTCAACTTCTGTAAAGGGCCTCAGGGTAGATGACCTTATGAGAGTGGGAACACATGTAAACATGATCACGTGCAAAACAGGAAGCCAGAGACACTCAAGGACCAAGATTGCTCTTTTTCCCCTAAGTAGAGTCTCACTCTAACTCAGGCAAATCTGGAACTCACTCTGTAGCTCCAGGCTGGCCTCAACCTCATTTCTGTCCTCCTACCTCTGCCTCCTGAGTGCTAGGACTAAAGGGGATACAGAATGACAATGACGTTTTTTATAGGCAGTCCGTCAAGCACAGAGGCCCAAAGAGAACATGGATGCCATCCTAACCAGGCCGGACTAGAAAATGGCCCCCAAGAGCCACTTTCAAGTCCTTGACCATGAAAAGCATTCATGGGCTTTCCCCAAACCTGCATTTCTACCCCTTTCCAGGTTGGTGGACCCCTTCTAAACCTGCATGTGCCCACCAACCAGTCAAGATGTCGTTATGCACCTAAACCTGACCATGAGACACATCCCAACTAATTTACATTAACGGGGATGGCCCCAAAGCAAGTAAGAAAGCCAAAGAGGGCTGGGGAGATTGCTCATTGGTTAAAGGTGTTTGCTTGCATAGCCTGCAGCCTGGGCTCAATTCCTCAGTACCCATGTAAAGCCAGATGCAGAAAGTGGTACATGCATCTGGAATTTGTTTGCAGTGGCAAGAGGCTCTGGCACACCCATACGTAGTCCCCTTGGAAATACATAAATAATGTTTCTATTTTAAAAAGAAAGAATAGAACAGATACCCAGGGGAAAGAAGCCTTCTGGGCCCAAATAAAGAGTGGACAAGGAACTGAGGAGATGGCTCCATGGATAGAGTACTTACTGAGCAAGTATGAATCCCTGAGTCGCATCTCAAGAACCCACATAAAGCTCGATGTGCTAGTGTCTGTAATCCCAGTGAGCCGAAGGCAAGGAGGGAGGTGGAAATGGAAGAGTCACCCAAAAGCTCACTGGCCAGCTAGCCTAGTAAACACAATAGTGAAATAATGTGAGACCCTGCCTCAAACACCGGAGATGGTGAGAAGTGACACCCAAGGTTATCCTCTGACCGACACACATGCCATAACATGTACACATGAACACATACCACCATACACATACCAAAATAGAAGAGCTGACAAGATTATTTCCATTTATTTTTTTTGCATGTACAAGTGTGTGTATACATGCTCATATATGCATGAATACGTGTGAAAGGTAGGGTGTGTGTGCATGTGTGTGGAGGCCAGAGGTCAACAATGGGGGTCTTTTTCAGTTGCTCTCTGCCTTACTTATTGAGACAAGGTCTCCTACTAAACTTGGAGCTCAGCAATTCCACTAGCCTAGCTACCCAGCATGCCCTGGAGACTTCCTGTCTCTACCTCTGGAGTGCTGAGATGACAGGTGCCACCACTCTGGGCAGTGGTATGGGTGCTGCAAATCCAAACTCAGGTTCACGTGCTCGCACAAGTCTTTTACCAACTGACTATCTCTCTGACGTCTATGTTGATTTTGGGGGGCGGGGGTAACTTTTTTATGAAAGCAAAGAGAGAGAGAATTGGTGTTCCAGACCCTCCAGCCGCTGTAATCGACAGATACATGTGCCACCTTGTATGCATGTACAATCTTGTGTACTTGCATCACCTTGTGTGTCTGGTTTTTGTGGGTCCTGCAGAATCAAACATGGGCCTTAGGCTTCACAGGCAAGTGCCTTAGCCACTAAGCCATCTTTCCAGCCCTACATTTTAACATATTTAATTAATTAATTTATTTATTTATTTGAGATAGACAGAGGCAGATAAAGACAGACTGGGTGCACCAGGGCCTCCAACCACTGCAAACAAACTCCAGACGCACCAGCCACCTTGTGCAGCTGGCTTTACATGTGTACTGGGGAATCGATCCTAGGTTGTTTGGCTTTGCAGGCAAGTGCCTTAACTGGTAAGCCATCTCTCCAGCCTCTACAATGATTTTTTTTTTTTTTTTGGAGAGAGTCAGAGAGAAAGAGAGAGAGAGAGAGATGGGTGCACCAGCGGCCTCTCAGCTGCTGTGAATGAACTCCAGACAAGTGCACCCCCTTCTTGGCAAGTGCGGCATTATGCCCTTGAGTCACTTTGTGTTTGGCTAAACATGGGACCTGGAGAATCAAACAGGTATTCTTGGGCTTAGCAGGTAGGTACCTTAACCACTAAGCCATCTCTCCAGCCCTGCATTGATTTTTTTTAAACTTAAAATTAGTTTATTGAAGTTATGTATAAACTATAAAATACAAGAGCTGCTACAAATGAACTCCAGATGCATGAGCCACTTTGTGCATCTGGCTTTATGTGGGTACTGGGTAATCAAACCTGGGCCATCAGGCTTTGAAAGCAAGCACCTTTAAACACTGTGCAATCTCTCCAGCCCTCTACATTGATTCTTTTTTTTTTTTTTTTTTTTTCCTGAAGTAGGGTCTCACTCTAGCCCAGGCTGACCTGGAATTCACTACGTAGTCTCAAGGGGGCCTTGAACTCACGGCGATCCTCCTACCTCTGCCTCCCGAGTGCTGGGATTAAAGGTATGTGCCACCACGCCCGGCTCCACATTGATTCTTGATGGATTCTAAGTCCCAGTTCCTCATCATCCCTGGATGTACTTTCTGCCCCTGGGTTCAATTAAATATCCCTGGATTCTCCAAATAAATCCCTCTTTTTATTTAAGTTAACTGAAGGAGTTCTTTTCCTTGCAAACAAACAATTCCAAAAGCAGCTGCTCTTCCTCTATTATCTTTTTACACACTGACGCTCTTAGAAAGCTTTCCCAGGAAATCTGCCTTTAATATCCCAGGGGAAACATAATGCAAGACACATGTGTGAATTTAAAATTCGAATTTCCTACTTGCCATTTTGAAAAGTAAAAGAAACAGGTGAAATTAATGTTAATAATCTATATAGAAGTTGTTGATGAGATTTTTGTCATCTTTTTAAAATTTTATTTATTTTTTATTGACAACTTCCTTAATTGTAGACAATATCCCATGGTACTTCCCTCCTCCCCCACTTTCCCCTTTGAAACTCCACTCTCCATCATTTCCCCTTCCCCTCTCAATCAGTCTTTCTTTTAATTAGGATGGTCTTGTGTAGGTAGTGTCAGGCACTGTGAGATCATGGATATCCAGGCCATCTTGTGTCTGGAGGAGCACGTTGTAGGAAGTCCTACCCTTCCTTTGGTTCTTACATTCTTTCCGCCCCCTCTTCCGCAATGGACCCTGAGCCTTGGAAGGTGTGTTTGAGATGTTTCAGTGCTGAGCACTCCTCTGTCCCTTCTTCTCAGCACCATGGTGCCTTTTGAGTCATCCCAAGGTCACCACCATCTGAAAAGAGAAGCTTCTCTAACCAAAATATATGGGTGTGGATATTAAGAGAAGTTCATTCAAAATCTGGAATGTATTTTGCACTACAATATCTCTCAGTTTGGACTAACTCCATTTGAGTACTCAGAAATAGCTATTGGCTATCATACTAGACAACTCTAATATACTCCAGAGCTTCAATGATCAACCACACAGCTAATGACCATTCTTAAATCTGTATTAGAGATCTAATAGATAGTTTAATAAACATGAAAAAGATTTTATTACATCCCTGCTTCAATTTTCAGTGACTTACCATGGAGAGAAAATTTCAACCCCCTTGTAAGATTCAACAGAATTCACTCTGGAGGCAGAGGGAGGGGGGATCGCTGTGAGTTCGAGGCCACCCTGAGACTACATAGTGAACTCTAGGTCAGCCTGGATGAGAGTGAGACCCTGCTTCAAAAAAAAAACTAAAAAATAAAAAAAAAAAGAAGAAGAAGAAGAAGAAAAGAAAAAAGAAAAGGCTCACCAGAATCAAGCCCCAATCTACCTCAACAGCTTCAGTTTTTGATACCCTCCTTTTACATACACCCAACTCCTTTCAGTTCATAAATGGCCCAAGCACTTGACTTGTCCCCATCCAACTCCCAATGAACTTGACTCACCTTGAATCATCCTTAACTTGGGCAACTTCCTCCAAAAAGCCTTCTGTGGCCCCAGAGTCTGAGTTAGATGCTGTAGAAGTTACTGTCTCATTGCTGGGACAAAACACCCAACCAGAAATGGCTTATGAGAGGGAAGGGTTTGTTTCAGCTTATAGTTTGCAGGGGAAGATTCACCATGATGAAGAAAACATAGTAGAGCAGGCAGCTAGAGTGTCACAGCTTGTCACAGCAGCAGCAGGAAGGAAGTATTCTGAGTGAGCTAGCTCTGAATACCCAGTGGGCTGCACTAATAAACTTCAAGGTCTGCCCCAGGCCTGCTTTCACCTCATCAGTTCCTGGGATCATGGTTGCACTCAATGACCCTCTAGTTCCCAAAGTTCTTATACTTCCAAAACTAGTACCAAGTAGGCATCACCATCAAATTTGTAAATCCAGTGAGGATGAAGCCTGACTTTGAGGAGCAGAAAACTCCCTGGCATTACTCCTTCAGGTACTTTCCTTTTAAAAGAGTTTGCATTCTTACTAGTTGGAGCTTTCAATAGGTTGGATCTTGCCCTCGGGGCATTCTTCCTATTGTCCCAGGGCAGGGCAATTGGCTTAATCTTTAATGTGGATAATCTCTTACATTATTGAAACTGAAGCAATTAAAACCAATTTCTGAGTCTGGGACTTCAAACTTGCTTATATTACTTTCTCTTTTTGTGCCAATACAATGCTGTTTTTGTTGCTTTGGCTCTGTAATATTGGTTAAAATCAGGTATGGTGATACCATCAGCCTTATTTTTGTTGATCAAAATTGCTTTAGAGCCGGGCGTGGTGGCTCACGCCTTTAATCCCAGCACTTGGGAGGCAGAGGTTGGAGGATCGCTGAGAGTTTGAGGCCACCCTGAGACTACATAGTTAATTCCAGGTCAGCCTGGACCAGAGTGAGACCCTACCTTGCAAAACAAAAAAAAAAAAAAAAAAATTGCTTTAGATATTTGAGGCTTTTTTTTGTGTGTGTGCTTCCAAATGAGTTTTTAGGGTTTTTTTTTTTTTTTTTTTTTTTAGCTATTTCCACAAAGAATACCATTGGAATTTTGATGGGGATTGCATTAAATGTGTAAATTGCATTTTGGTAAGATTGCCATTTTCACAATATTGATTCTTCCAATCCAAGAACAAGGGGTGTCTTTCCATTTCCTAGTGTCTTCTGCAATGTCTCACTTGAGTGTTTTAAAATTTTCAAAATTTTGTTGTTGTTGTTGTTGTTGTTGTGTTGTTTTGAGGTAGGGTGTTGCTGAATTGTCTGACTTGGAATTCACTATACAGTGCCGGACTGGCCTTGAACTCACAGCAATCCTCCTACCTCTGCCTCCAGAGTGCTGGGATTAAAAATGTGCACCACCACACTTGGCAACAAACTGTATTTTTCATACCCATATACTTTATGCTTTCCCTCACCAAACACACCAATCCATTACATGGATAGAACACAGCCAACCTCTCCACCAGAAAACATCATGTGAACTTCCCCTAGGCCAGTTCTGACAAAGTCCTTTATCTCACCTCTGAACTCTCATAAGATGAGCCTTCACAGTCCACACTTCTTCTACATTGCAGTCTTTCACAGTCTCACTAGATCGCTTATAAAGCTCTACTTTCAGTACTTCAAAGCTTCTCTAATCCAAATCCTTCCATATTCTCCCCATAAATCAGTTCCAAAATACCAAAATCCACATGAGCAGGTTTAATCCCAGGAATGACCCCACTCCTGGTACCAAATTTCTATAGCAGTTACCTTTTTGCTGCTGGGACAAAACATCCAATGAGCAACAACTTACATGAGAAAAAGGCTTACTTTAGCATACAGTTTCAAGGGGGAAATTTTGTAGGAAATTTTGGTAGGAAAATAATGGTAAAGCAGACAGCCAGGATGTCACATTGTGTCACAGCAGCAGCAGGAAGAAAGTATTCTCAGTGAAGTAGCTCTGAATGCATAGTGGGCTAAATTAATAAACCTCAAGGTCTGATACCAGTAACACACTTTCTCCAACAAGGTTCCACCTTCCAAAAGCTCCATCAGCTAGGCACTAAATAGGAGGGTTAATGACAAACACTTGTGGCTATGGGGGGACATTTTACATTCAAATGACCACAGGTTCCCTGCTAATTACACACTGAAATATGGTCATAGTTGTGTCTTCATGTGGATTTCCCCAGGAAATAATACAAAAATTTGAATGCAAGTGGTTTATTTGGCAGGAAAGCAAAAAAGAAAGAAAGAAAGAAAGAAAGAAAGAAAGAAAGAAAGAAAGAAAGAAAGAAAAGAAAAGAAACATGAAAAACAAAAAGTGAGGACTGGAGAGATGGCTTAGCAATTAAGGCATTTGCCTGCAAAGCCTAATGACCCAGGTTCAATTCCCCAGTACTCACATAAAGCCAGATGCACAAAGTGGCACATGCATCTAGAGTTCATTTTCAGCAGCTAGAGGCCCTGCTGCACCCATTCTCTCTCTCTCTCTCTCTCCTCTCTTTTCTCTCTCTAAATAAATAAATAAAAGGGTTTAAAAAAAAAAAGGAAGGATCACATCCAAAAAGGGAAGCAAGAGCCAGAGGAGAGAGAATAAACAGAGCAAAAGTCTGACCCCCCATCCCGACAGCCTATCTGTCACCCAGCCTCATGGGAAACTGCTGGAACTTGCCATTTACAGATGTTTTGATACATTACTCCCCTTACTAACCTTTAGGTGATCTGGGGCTGGCACCTAGGACCAGCCACACTGACTGCTGAGATCTGACCTTTATGCTAGGGTTATCAGGCCCCACCTGATTTCTACTTTGGATCCCAGTTTCTACCTATGAAATGTAGACCTTGGAGCCTAAGTGAGGTCAGCTGACAGTGGTGCCAGCAGTGCATCCCCTTGGCTTTACTGTACCTCCATAAAACAGAGAAGACCTAGGCTCAGTGTAAAACACAGGTGCCCGTATTGTCTACCTTCATCACTAAACCAGAACTCAGGATGGCTCCTGGCGCGGCCTGGTCATGTCCATCCTGCACTGCTTCAAGGTGTTTATTATAGACATACAGTGAGGGAAAGGAAGACACCCAGGAAAGGAAAACAGACACCCAGGAAAGCACTTCCCACTCATGTGCTCAGAATTCATGGGAAGATAGGCTGACCACCAAATCCCCACCCCTCCCTCTCTGCAGCGCAGCTGTTCCTCTGGTATCCTTTACTCCCTTCTCTCTGTCCCTGAATGGGACTCCAATAACTCAGTGAATCACCACCCAGTATGAAGCACCCCTCATGGACAGAATCCTCATACTGGGCCACCTCATTAGCCACTGGTCTCAAAATGTCAGGGTTTTGTTTTGTTTTGTTTTGTTTCTGTTTGTTTGTTTTATTTTTGGTGGTTTTTTTGTTTGTTTTTTGAGGTAGGGTCTCACTCTATCCCAGGCTGACCTGAAATTCATTCTGTATTCTCAGGGTGGCCTCAAACTCATGGTGATCCTCCTATCTCTGCCTCCCGAGCACTGGGATTAAAGGCATGCGCCACCATGCCCAGCTAAATTCAAGCCAGGCATGGTAGCACACAACTTTTTTTTAAATTTATTTTACAGAGAAAGAGGGAGAGAGAGAGAGAGAGAGAATGGGAGCTCCAGGGCCTCCAGTCACTGCAAACGAACTCCAGATGCGTGCACCCCATTGTGCTAAATGGCAGTTTTTGATTGGACTTACATTTGCTGGTCAGGTTAGCCAGGTACCAGGCTCAGTTTGGCTCAGAATTCCTTGCTCAGTTGCTGCCATGGGACTGGCAGGCATGTCTTTTGAACTCTGCAGGTCATTTCAAACCCATGCATAGAGCGTGTGATCTGAGCAAGGGTGTTTTCTTTGATCTGCAAATTATTTATTTGAAAGGTGTCACAAAATAATAAAAATCAGATGTAGTCCCACTTTGAATCCCGTTGATTTAACAGAATGTACTTATACAAAGTCAGCACTTATCCCAGAAAAATCTGGGCTATATGCTGGCTGCTCACACAGTAGGAAGAACGGAAGCCAAGAGAGCTGAGTTCTGCACTTGCCTGCTGTGTGAGCATGGAAGAATCTCTTGCCTGTCTGGGCCTCAGTCTTCCTAGCTGTACCACAAGATGTTTTCACCAGATGGTGTGTGGCTCTAAGAAAATAGAAACTTATTGCCTCAAACAAGGTGGACAGACCCAAAAATTATTCTCTAACCTCCACTCATTTCACACACACACACACACACAATTTTTTTAATCCTTCTCCAGGCAGAGTCAGGCACAGGCTTGTACAGGGAAGTGACTTGAAGGGACTACCATCACCTGCCCCCTGCCCTCAGCATTCCACCCACTCCTCTACAAGGGCATCAAGTCTTGGCAGGGGACAGGCCCTTCATCCTCCAGGCTGTTTGTCCAGCTGTCCTTGCCTCCCCAGGCCACAGGCTCTTATATACCTTGGCCCAGAGAATGTTATCAGGCATCTGGATACCCACTGGGCCCAGGCTAGAACCAACACTGGGTGGGAGGGGGAAGCTGGGCTGAGCTATAGCCTCCTCTGGGCCTCTTTTGTACATATTAGACCAGACTTTCTCCAGAATGTTTTCAGCTTGGCAGTCTACACCTTCACAGCCGCAGTTAAGAGCTCAGATTTTAGCCAGGTAATGGTGGCGCCTGCCTGTCATTCCAGCACTTGAGAGGCTGAAATGGGAGAATCATGAGTTTGGGGCCAGTCTGGACTATATAGTGAGAGCCTGCAAAAGAAAAAGAAAAAGTTGTGGCATGGTGACACACGCCTTTAATCCCAGCATTTGGGAGGCTGAAGTAGGAGAATCACCCTGAGTTTGAAGCCAGCCTGGGCTACGGTGAGACCATACCTTGAAAAAAAAATTTTGAAAAAGAAAAGAAAGGAGAAGAGGAAGAAAGTGAAGAGGAGAAACCTAACGTTGAAGTGAGACATCAATCTAACACTTAGGGCACCCAAGATCCTCACTGACCAGTAAAAACCCTCCCAACTTAGCATCAGTTAGTAGAGTGTTTGCCTAGTATGCACATGGTCCTGGGTTCAATGCTCAACACCACATAAACCAGACATGGAGGTGCATCCTGTGATTCCAGCACTCAGAAGGTGGAGGCAAAGGGATCAGAAGTCTAAGTCTAAGATCATCCTCAGCTAGAGAGGCAGTTCAAGGCCAGCCTGGACTAGTGACTCTATTTCAGAAATATATATATACATATGTGTGTGTGTGTGTGTGTGTGTACAATTTGCACAAATATAGCATCTTAACATTTTAATTTATTAATTAGTTTATTTATGTGTAAACAGAGAGAGACACAGAGAGAGAGAATGGGCATGCCAGAGCCTCTAGCTGCTGCAAACAACTCCAGATGCAGGTGCCGTTCTGTGCATCTGGCTTAATGTGGGAACTGGGGAATCAAATTCGGGTTGTTAGGCTTTATAGGCAAGCACCTTAATGGCTGAGCCATCTCTCCAGCCCATTAACTTTTTTTTTTTTTTTTTT
The DNA here is from genome assembly GCA_036365145.1 of Orientallactaga sibirica. Classification (NCBI taxonomy): domain Eukaryota; kingdom Metazoa; phylum Chordata; class Mammalia; order Rodentia; family Dipodidae; genus Orientallactaga; species Orientallactaga sibirica. The sequence goes on along the minus strand of JAEOAD010000042.1, from coordinate 1,359,803 downwards.
GACAGAGGGTCTCATATATCCAGACTGGGCTCAAAGCTGCTATCAAGCCAAGGCTAGGCTTCAACTACTGATCCTCCTGCCTGTACTGCCAAGTGCTGGAAATACAGGTATGTTGCACCATGCCTAACTCAGCATCTTGACTTCTTTTTAAAATATTTTATTTATTTATTTATTTATTTGTTTGTTTGTTTGTTTGAGAGTTAAACATAGAAAGAGAATGGACACACCAGGGCCTTTTGCCACTACAAACAAACTCCAGATGCATGTGCCACTTTGTGCATCTGGCTGTATGTGGGTACTGGGGAATTGAACCTGGGCTTTCAGGATTTGCAAGCAAGTATCTTAACCTTTGAGCCATCTCTCCAGCCCAGCATCTTGAATTCTAAAAAGAGAGTCAGACATCAAGTTCTTCCCATCAACAACAAGAATTGGAGATTCTGCCAGAAGAACTGAGAAATCCTCCTTCCACCATAACCCTTTGCATCAACTAATGTGTATAAGGCCTGGGCAATCTCCTATCAGCCTAGGGAATGCCAGACATCCTTATTTAGACATATGCCAACCTGACAGAAGAGTACAGTCAATGTCATCTATCTTTGCTTATATAGGCTTAGATCCAATGACTGTCGTGTGTTTGCTTTGTTTCTAGTTTTGGTTCTTATTGTGATTCTGCTTCTTGATTTTGTAACACAGACTCATGATGTTGCTCAAGCTGATTTTGAACTTCCGAGCTCAGTCGCCCCTGCCTCAGGATCCCTGGTAGCTGGGTCTACAGGTGCATACCACCACACTAGACTAAAAGCTTCTTTAAGCTTTGTTGTGGTTTGAATGTAAAATGGCCCCATAGGCTCATGTGTTTGAACACTTGGTCCCTAGCTGGTAACACTAGGAAGGTTGTGAAACCCTTAGAAGGTGGGTCCTTGCTGGAAGAAGTGGGTCTCTGGGAACAGGCCAGAAGGTTTTATAGTCTGGCCTCACTTCCTGTTCCTCCTCTGCTTCTTGATTACAATTTGACCAGCTCTGCTCCTGCTCTTGCTGCCATGAAATTTCCCTCTCTAAACTGAAAGCCATGGCTGGAGAGATGGTTCAGCAGTTAAAGGTGCTTGTTTGCAAAGTCTGCTGGCCTGGGTTTGATTCCCCAGGATCCATAAAAATCCAGACACACAAGATGGCACATGTGTCTGAAGGCCATTTGCAGTGGCAAGAGGCCCTGGTACATCAATCCATTATCTAATAAAATAAATAAATAAAAATAAAAATAAATTTTCTTTTGGTTTTTTCCAGGTAGGGTTTCACTGCAGCCAAGACTGACCTGGAATTCACTGTGTAGTCTTAGGATGGCCTCAAACTCATGGTGTCAGCTTAGGATGTTTGCCTCAAACTCCCAGTGACTCTCCCAGATGCACAAGGGGGCACATCTCTGCTTCCCAGTGAGTGCTGGGATTAAAAGCATGTGCCACCATGCCCAGCTAAAATATTTTTCAAAAAAACATAAACATAAACCACAAAGGAACATAAACCAGGAATGGTGGTGCATGCCTGTAATCCCAGCACTTGGGAAGTAGGTGGAGGCTGGAGGATCCGAATTTCAAGGACAACCTTGGCTACATAGTAAATTTGAGGCAAGCCTGGGTTACATGAGACTTTGTCTCAAAACAACAGACTCAATAGCTGGGCATGGTGGTGCACACCTTTAATCCCAGAACTTGGGAGGCAGAGGTAGGAAGAAGCACCAAGAGTTTGAGGCCACCCTGAGAATACATAGTGAATTCCAGGTCAGCCTGGCTAAGAGCAAGACCTTACCTTGGGAAAAAAAAGAGAGAGAGAGAGACTCAAGAAGATGAAAACTGAGACCCCCCAAAGAGTGAGCCCCTGATGTGTGATGCAGCTCTTAGGCCCCACTCCTTCAGGAGCAGCTTCTAACTGTGATTGTTTCTTTCGATTGCACAAAGCCATGATCCTATAACATGTGAGCTATACCCAGAAGATCAAAGACTCTGGTTACCCAGCGTATCAAATAAGAATACAAGATGCTCAGTCAAACTTGAATTTCAAATCAATAATTAATTTTTGGTATAAATATGCCCAATGCAATACTAAGAATCTAGTCATACTTAAAAAAAATTCTCATTGATCTGAAGTTTCAACTGGACTTCCTGTATTTTCTCTGGCATCATTCCCAAAGACGGACTATCCAGTCCACTAAAAAAGGACAGAAATCCTTCAGGAAGCCACCGCACTTCCCAGGCCCCAGTCTCCTCAGTAGAAGGAAGTTAAAAGTTCCCACCATGTTCCCTTTCCATACCTAGATGCCCAGATGGCCCCTGTCTCCACTCTCACTCCCATCTCACTCACACCTCTCCTGCCCTTTATACCCACTTGGAGAAATTCCACTGACACAGGAATACTCAGAGGGTTAATCCTTCTGATACCAAGTCACACTTTAACTCATTCTCTCCAGGCCAAGGATTAAAAACTGTCAACTAAGGGTCAGGGCTTCAGCAGACCCTGAAAGCTGAGCCATCTAGACCCCTGAAGTGAAAAGAAGAGGCAAGGGAAAGGGAGGGACAGAATCAGGGAGAAGGAAAGAAGGAGGAGCTGCCTATCAGCCAGCCGTCCCCCCACAGAGCAGGCTCAGTTCCAGCTCCAAGAGCTACTCAGCTACAGAGGCAGTGGCAGCCCCGCTGCTCAGGCGAAGGACAGCAGGCAGACAGACAGACAGACAGACAAATAGGCAGACAGACAGAGGTCCTGGGACTGGAAGTCCTCAGCTCCTGGCCACTCAGCCTGGCCCAGCCCCATGGCCTTCAATGACCTCCTAAAGCAGGTGGGGGGTGTCGGCCGCTTCCAGCTGATCCAGATCACCCTGGTGGTCCTCCCCCTGCTGCTCATGGCCTCCCACAACACCCTGCAGAACTTTACAGCCGCCATCCCCACTCACCACTGCCGCCCACCTGCCAATGCCAACCTCAGCAAAGATGGGAACCTAGAGGCCTGGCTGCCCCGGGACGGAAGGGGCCAACCAGAATCCTGTCTCCGCTTCATCTCCCCTCAGTGGGAACCACCCTTTCCCAATGGCACAGAAGTCAATGGCACCAGGGCCACCGAGCCCTGCGTTGATGGCTGGATCTACGACAACAGCACCTTTCCTTCCACCATTGTGACTGAGGTAAGGACCAGGGCTCCCTCTTCCATGTGCCTCCCCCTGTGAGACAGACAGATGCACACACACACAATTTACAGCTCTCCAGGGGCCAAGATGGGACAATACAGAAAGACATTTAAGATGAACATATTTGTTTTGTTTCATTTTTAAAAGGTAGATATAGCTGGGTGTGGTGGAGTATGCCTTTAATCCCAGCACTCAGGAGGCAGAGGTAGGAGGATGGCTGTGAGTTCGAGGCCAGCCTGAGACTGCATGGTGAATTCCAGGTCAGCCTAGGCTAGAGTAAGATCCTACCTCAAAAAAAAAAGGGGGGGGGGGAAGCCGGGCGTGGTGACGCATGCCTTTAATCCCAGCACTCAGGAGGCAGAGGTAGGAGGATTGCTGTGAATTCAAGGCCACCCTGAGACTACGTGATGAATTCCAGGTCAGCCTGGGCCAGAGTGAGACCCTACCTCAAAAAAACAAAAAAAATAAACAAAAACAAAACAAAACAAAAAGGGGGGTAGACATAGAAATTGTTGAGTGCTTTAAAATGTTCTTAGCTCCAGGAACAATGAGTCAAACATCAGAGGAACAGGTCAGGGTGGTGGCATGGACCCCAGAGGAGAGCCTGGAGGAAGAGGAGGGGCTTCTCTGCATCCAGGCTCTTCTCTCCCCATAGTGGGACCTTGTGTGCTCTCACCGGGCTCTCCGCCAGCTGGCCCAGTCCCTGTACATGGTGGGAGTGCTGCTAGGAGCCATGATGTTCGGCTACCTAGCAGACAGGTCAGTCCTGGGTAAGCTAAAGGGTTGGAAATGGGGACCCCTTGGCTGGATCAGGGCATCTGGGCGGGAGGTTTGCATTCTCACAGAGATGACTGGTTTGAGGGATTATAGTGCCAGCCTCATAATACTCCCTACATCCTCCAAAGACCCCCCAGCCCAGGTCTTGGTGGACAGTGGGTATTCTCTGTCTGCCTAACCTAGCCTGACCCCCAGCAGTCCTCAGGTCCTGCCACAGGTCTTCCCTTTCCCATAGGCTAGGCCGTCGGAAGGTGCTGATCTTGAACTACCTGCAGACGGCTGTGTCGGGGATCTGTGCAGCCTTCGCTCCCAATTTTGCTGTCTACTGTACCTTCCGGCTCCTCACGGGCATGTCTCTGGCTAGCATTTCCATCAACACCATGACTCTGAGTGAGGACCGCTGATTTATATCCCCTCTCATCACCCAGCCCCTTCCAGCCTCCTCTCCTAGCCCGCCCTCTTCTCAGCCATACCTACCAATGCACCCTGCATCTCCCTGGGGTCTGCCCTTCTTGCCAGTAATAACACTGCCTCCCCAGGCTCAGGCAGTCCTGACCCCTCACTTAGAAATAAGATTACAGACTCCGTCATTAAAGCCAAGATGTCATGTAAATAACTGAGGCAGGCCAGGTACAGGAGGCCTTAGGATGAGGTAAGGATTATATCCAAAGGAGAGACACTGACCAGATATGGAGACATGCAGGAGTAAAAGGCGGAATTGTCACAAGTTTGAGGTCAGCCTGGTCTACATAGTGAATTCAAAGCCAACCTGGGCTATATAGTGAGCCTCTGTCTCAAAACAAAATAAATCAAATCAGAATGGAACAAAACAAAACAACAAAAAAGAGAGTTGTGGGGCTGGAGAGATGGCTTAGTGGTTAAGGTGCCTGCCTCCTAAGCCTAAGAACGCTGGTTCCAATCTCCAGCAGTTCCAATCTCCAGGTCCCACGTTTAGCCAGATGCAAAGTGACACAAGAGTGCAATGCCACACTTGACCATAAGGGGGCACACACATCTGGATTTCATTCACAGCGGCTGAGAGGCTGCTGGTGTGCCCATCTCTATCTGTCTTCCTCTCTCTCTCTCTCTCTCTCTCTCTCTCTCTCTCTCTCTCTCTCTCTGTCTCTCTCCAAAAAGAGAGAGAGAGAGAGATGTGGACCAGGCATGATGGCACACACCTTTAATCCCAGCACTCGGGAGGCAGAGGTAGGAGGATTGCCATGAGTTGGAGGCTCCCCTGAGACTACATAGTGAATTTCAGGTCAGCCTGAGCTAGAGTGAGACTCTACCTCAAAAAAAAATGAAAGAAAGAAAGAGAGAGAGAGAAAGAAAGAAAGAAAGAAAGAAAGAAAGAAAGAAAGAAAGAAAGAAAGAAAGAGAGAGAGAGAAAGAGGGGAGGGAGGAAGGAAGGAAGGAAAGAAAGAGGGGGGAGGGAGGAAGGAAGGAAGAAAGAAAGAAAGAAAGAAAGGAAGGAAGGAAGGAAGGAAGGAAGGAAGGAGGGAGGGAGGGAGGAAAGGAGGGAGGGAAGAAAAGAAGGGAGGAAAAGAAGAAGGAAAAGAAAAGAGGGAAGGAAAGGAAAGGATTGGCTTACCAAGGTCATCCCTCGAGCCTAGAAAGAAATCCAAGGATTTGCAATTCCCTCAACTAAATGAATGAGCTAGCTAAATGAATGGGCTTTAACAAGAAGTCTAAGGATCCAATTCCAAAATCCAACATAAATATCCAAGTGTGTCCCAGCAGCAGAATTAAGAGCCCACCAGGAGCCCAGCTGGGTCTCCAGAGCAAAGCAGAAAGGTGGTCCCATTATCACCTGGACAGATGTTGCAGGATTGAGAAAAGCCATTGCTCTGGCCACTGAGAGCAGAATCCAGTCCAGAGTGAGGGAGAGCCAGGAGTAGCTGCTATGGAGAATAACCTGCCTGAGTGGTCAGAGGTGTTCTGAAGGAAGGGGAGCTGTCGCCAGTAAGTGGAGGAGGGGCAAAAAGCAGCAGGAGTGTAGAGAGGGCAGTTTCTATGGATTCTCAATCCTGTCCTCCTAATCCCCTCTTCCACTTAGAGTGCCCACTCTTCTTCCCCTGGCACCCAACCTCACCTGACACATCTTCTATAAAGCCTTGCCAAAGACCAAGGTTGGGGGAGGAGAGAGGGGTCTCTTCTCACATAGATGCCCAGTTAGTTACATCACCCTGTTCTAACCCTCTTTCCAGATGTCGAGTGGATGCCCATCCACACACGTGCCTATGTGGGCACCTTGATTGGCTATGCCTATAGCCTGGGCCAGTTCATCCTAGCCGGTATAGCCTATGCTGTGCCTCACTGGCGCCACCTGCAGTTGCTGGCCTCCGCGCCTTTTTTTGTCGCCTTCATCTACTCCTGGTATGTAGGGTCTGGGGTGGGACGAAGTGCCATAGAAGCCCACAGGGCTACAAGAGACTGGTCATATCCTAGAGCTGGGTGCAAACACACACCCAACCCCAGAGAATCCATCAAAGCCAGAAGGCCTAAAGCAACCCAATGCTACCTGTTGAAAATGCAGCTGTGGAGAGAAGGCTCTGCCTTAGGGATGCCCAATTTGCTGGCATCTGAAAGTTCAGCTTGTCTCCACTCCTCTTACCCAGCACCCAAGAGTTGAATTTGTAGATTGGAAAAAATGGGTCACTACCAAAAACGGCTATGTGGTCCTCAGGAGAGGGAGTTAGCAAGAGGCTCTGGGCTTCCAACCTTAAATAAAACCCCATTGCAGGCCTCTGGAAATCCTTACTCTACCCCCAGCCCAGCAAACTGGAACTGAGACCATGCCCACCCCCCACTTCCCACCTACTCCAGGTTCTTCATCGAGTCTGCCCGCTGGTACTCCTCATCAGGGAGGCTGGATCTCACCCTTCAGGCCCTGCAGAAAGTGGCCCGGATTAATGGGAAGCGGGAAGAGGGGGCCAAGCTGAGTATGGAGGTGAGACACCCCCCCACACACACTGAACTACCCACCAGAGCTCCAATCTGAATCCCAGCTTCAAGATCCAGGACCCAGGGGTGCTCTGAGGAAGGGGCTAGCCTGAGAGGATCTCTTCAGAGAAGCTTAGACACTGAGCCCTGCTCCATCCTATCAGGTGCTCCGGACGAGCCTGCAGAAGGAACTGACCATTGGCAAAGGCCAGGCCTCGGCCATGGAGCTGCTGCGATGCCCAGCCCTTCGCCACTTATTCCTCTGCCTCTCTGCGCTGTGGTAGGCTCAGACAGACATGGTGATGGACAGACAGGCAAACTGACCAAAGAGCAAAAGGCTGGCTGGGAGGGGTGTGGATGCAATGGGTGGAAAAGGGAGGCAAGAGGAAGGATAAGTTGAAAATCAACAGCTCTCCAGCTTTGACTCAGTTCTTGTCCCCAAAGTGGACACAAGTCTCCCCAGTTTCTCCTCTCATCAACCCCACTCCAATATGAAACATCTCACCAGAACTAGTGGTCTCCAGAGTCAATAGAATACCATGAGGGTATTCACAGTGTGTGGCTTGCAAAATACTAAGAGACTTAACTAACCTGGTGGTACCTGCCAGAAACATAGGCATAGATAATGAAAGGACTCACACTCATCTCTAAAAGTACACTTTGGCCAAATGTGATGTCTCCCTTTCCCATTGCAAAGTTCCCCATCACCTTCTTTCCCTCCTTCCTTCCTTCTTTCCTTCCTTCCTTCCTTCCTCACTCCCTCCTTTCATCCCTCCTTTTCTCTCTCTTCTCTCTCTCTTTCTTTCTTTCTTTCCCAGGGAATCGAACTCAGGGCCTTGTATGTGCTAGGCAAACACTCTACCACTGGGCTACATCCCCAGCCCATCACCCTTCTTTTTTTTTTTTTTTTTTTTTTTTTTTTTTGGAGAGAGACACAGAGAGAGACAGAGAGGGAGAGGAAGACAGATAGAGATGGGTACGCCAGCAGCCTCTCAGCTGCTGCGAACGAAATCCAAATGTGTTCGCCTCCTTGTAGTCAAGTGTGGCATTGCACCCTTGTGTCACTGTGCATCTGGCTAAACGTGGGACCTGGAGATTGGAACCAGCGTTCTTAGGCTTAGGAGGCAGGCGCCTTAACCACTAAGCCATCTCTCCAACCCCATCACCCTTCTTATGTGCTTCACCATGGAAATTCCAGGACAGTGAAGAGGGGCGTGGTCAGAATAACAATCTGCCAAGGAATATTTGCTGCCAGTTTGGGATTTATTCTCAGTTATGGTTCTAGTCAAAACCCTGAGCTTATTTTGTGTACCCCTGACATCATAAGAACATCACTCACCCCAGAACCATGGACAGATCCCAGAAGGATCTAGTCTTTTCTGACACCTTGATGTGGCTAAGATATTCACCTGTCCTCCCTCAGACCAGCATCAGCAGATAAGATACAGTCTAAAACTCTATAAACAGTACATAGAAACTAAGTGAAAACTCCCCAAGTCCTTGTAGTCAAAAGACTAGGAAAGTTGGTATATTGGAGGACTGTCGCAAATTTCAACGGTGCAGTTTGAGTACAATCTGAAGAAACTAGCCAAGAAGACCCAAGGTCCTCAAGCAGGGGATCCACTGCTGCTCACTCCACTTTTGAGGGCCCACCCACTTTTAATCCTGCCTAACAGTCTCCATGCCCATCCCCTCCCCACCAGGTTTGCCACTAGTTTTGCCTACTACGGGCTGGTCATGGATCTGCAGGGCTTTGGGGTTAGCATCTACCTCATCCAGGTGATCTTTGGTGCTGTGGACCTGCCTGCCAAGCTGGTGTGTTTCCTGGTCATCAACTCCCTAGGTCGTCGACCTGCGCAGATGGCCTCGCTGCTGTTGGCAGGCATCTGCATCCTGGTGAATGGAGTGATACCCCGGGGTAAGCCCCCCGAGTACCTTAACCTCAGTCTCAGCCTCACCGCCAGGTATAATCCAGCTTCTCAGAAGACAGAGGGGCCAATTCTTCCAACCCCCCGACTCCTACACTCCAACTCTTCCCTCTCTGTTCTCTCCAGACCAGACAATTGTTCGCACCTCCCTGGCTGTGCTGGGAAAGGGCTGCCTAGCTGCCTCTTTCAATTGCATCTTCCTGTACACAGGGGAGCTGTACCCCACAGTAATTCGGTAAGTGGGAGCCTAGTGGGTGGGGGGAGGGCTTGTGGAAATACGCATTAAGGTCAGACCTCAGAACATAATCTGGTACCCAAAGGTCCCCTCTCAACATGCATGCATAGTGCAAGGCACATGGGAGCTACTTCGCACTTCAGGGTCTGGCTAGCAGAGGTGTGACTGCCCAGCCCTTCCTAGAGAAGATTTCAAAAGGAGCTGCCAACTGGAGTGGGGCAGGGAGCTGCAACTCAGAGACAATGCATTGAAGACTCCCTGGAAAACAAGTTAGAAGTTGTCACCGCAGGGCTGAAGAGGTGGCTTAGTGGTTAAGGCACTTGCCTGCAAAGCCTAAGGACCCAGGTTCGATTCCCCAGTACCCACATAAGCCTGCTAGAGTGTGCATGCATCTGGAGTTCATATGTAGTAGCTAGAGGCCCTGGTGCACCCAGTCTCTTTCTTTGCCCCCCTTTTCAAATAAATTAATTAATTAAATTAAAATAGTTCCCATATAAAAGCTCCACCTTAAACTAAGTGGTACATCTGAAACCCAAAACAAACATACATGCAATTTGCAACCACAGGAACCATACCTGATGATATGCTGGGAGAATGAGCAAACACAGCATCACTTTAGTGATGTCAAGATGGGGGTGGGTATTAGGAAATAGAAAGAAGTGTCTATTTTAAGAATTAGATGCATTATTTAGCCAGGCGTGGTAGCACACGCCTTTGATCCCAGCACTTGGGAGGCAGAAGTAGAAGGATCACTGTGAGTTCGAGGCCACCCTGAGACTACGTAGTGAATTCTAGGTCAGCCTGGGTCAGAGTGAGACCCTACCTCAGGGGAAAAAAATACAAAATACAAAAACAAGAATTAGATGCAGAATTCACATGAAATGTCAAAGGCAAGAGATGTCATGGTGCTGGGGTGGACTTCCCCTTAGCCATTTGGATAAGAACCCTGAGGGGTCGTGGATACTATCCTATGCCCTTATGGGATTTCAGAAAGAAAAACAAAAAGAGCAATTACACAAAGCACTTATTAGTCACCTGTGGTGGCACACACCTTTAATTCCAGCATTCAGGAGGTTGAAGTAGGAGGATCAACATAAGTTTGAGGCCAGCCTGGAACTACAGAGTGAGTTCCAGGTCTAGCCTGGGCTAGAGGCCTTACCTCAAAAAATAAAATAAATAGGGAGGGAGGGAAGTACCATGGGATAGGTATTGTTACAATTAAGGAAGTTGTCAATAAAGAATTTAAAAATAAAAATAAACAACCAAAAAGTAAAATAAATAAATGTAAATAAAGCATTTATCATGTAGCAGGCACTATCAAACTCTTTTACAAATATTACCTCACTTAATCCTCATAACAAGCCAAAGTAGGCACTATCATTCCCATTTGACCACAGAGAAGTTAGATGTCTTCTCCACGATCATACAGCTAGCAACAAAGCTTGGCTTTCACCCAAGTCAGTATGCCTTCTCAATGTTCTTGAACTCTCCTCTCCTAGAGAATGCTCTTAAGATACTCTTAATATGCAGCTTCCAGGTGCCTTCTGCTGGGGATCCTAATTCAATATGTCTGTGTAGAGCAATGATGACTCAAAACGTTCTCCAGCACACTAGGATTTAGCTCGGTGGTAGAGCACTTACCTTAGTAGGCATATAGCCATGTGTTCGATCCCCAACACTGAAAAAAAAATGATCTGAGATTGGTCATATTCAAATTGTCTCATGTAACAGCTAAGAACCCTGAGGTCCAAAAGTGTAAAGAAATTTGTTCGAAGTCACACAACTTAAAGACAGAGGTAAAATTCAATTTTTTTAAATAGATTTTTTTTATTTATTTGAGAGATAGGCAGACACAGAGAGAAAGAGAGAGTGGGTGAGTATAGGTGCACCAGGATCTCCAGCCACTGCAAGCATACTCCAGATGCATGTGCCACTTTGTGCATCTGGTTTTACATAGGTACTGGGCAATCAAATCCTGGCCTGCCAGGCTTTGCAAGCAAGTACCTTTAACTGCTAAGCCATCTCACCAGCTGCAATTTCAAATCTCCCAATTATCTGACCAGAGCCCTTGCCAACTTCCTTTTTAAAAATATTTTATTTTTATTTATTTATTACAAAGAGAGGGAGGGGTGGGGAGAGAATGGATGTGCCAGGGTCTCTAGCCACTTCAAGAGAACTCCAAACACACATACCACCATGTGCATCTGGCTTACATCCTGGAGAATCAAACCTGGGTCCTTAGGCTTTGCAGGCAAATGCCTTAACTGCTAGGCCATCTCTCCAGCTCCCCCCCCACACACACACTTTCTTTTAAATCTTGTGTGTGTGTGTGTGTGTGTCTGTCAGGGTGGGCACATGTGTGTCACTGTGTCTATGTGGAGGTCAGAGTACAGCCTTGGGTGTCAGTCCTCACTGTCCATCTTGTTTGAAAAGGATCTCTTGTTGTTCCCTACTGCATGCATCAGGCTAGCTGGCCCATGGCATGAGCTTTTGGGATTCTCCTGCCTCTGTCTCCCACCTCACTACAGGCATGCTGGGATTACAGACACTCACACTACAGCATCTGACTTTTACATGGATTCTGAGGATCCAAACTCGGATCCTCACACTTGCACAGCAGGTGCTTTACCCACCGAGCTATCTCCTCAGCTCCCAACTCCCCCTCCCTTTTTTTCAATGTTTTTACTTATTTGTTGGTGGGAGAGAGAGAATACACATGCCAGGGCCTCTTGCTGCTACAAATAAACTTCAGATTCATGAGCCATTTTGTGTATCTGGCATTATGTGGGTACTGGGGGAATCAAATCTGGGACAGTAGTTTTTGCAAGGAACTGCTTTTAACTGATGAGCCATCTCTCCCACCCCTCCAACTTGTTCTTTAAAAAAAAAAAAATCACCCCAATGCAAAATAGGCTGGAGATGCAACTCAGTAGTAGGATATTTGTCAAGATTTTACAAGACCTTGAGATTGATTACGTAGCACTAAAAAAAAAAAAAAGTGGAATTTAGCTGGGTGTGGTGGCACACCCCTTTAATCCCAGCACTTGGGAGGCAGAGGTAGGAAGATTTCCATGAGTTCAAGGCCACCCTGAGACTACATAGTGAATTCCAGGTCAGTTTGGGCTAGAGTGAGACCCTACCTCAGAAAAAAAAAAAAAAAAAAAAAGAATTCATCAAACAGGGACAGAGAGGTATCCTGTGCTGGTCAGAGCTGTCCTGCTCCAAATGTGGCCAGCACTGGGCACTCATGCCAGAGCTCTAACCAACACTCACCTAATCACAGGCAGACAGGATTGGGGATGGGCAGCACCATTGCCCGGGTGGGCAGCATCATAAGCCCACTGGTGAGCCTGACCTCCGAGTTCTACCCCTCCATGCCTCTCTTCATCTACGGCGCTGTCCCTGTGGTCGCCAGTGCTGCCACTGCCCTCCTGCCAGAGACCCTGGGCCAGCCGCTGCCAGATACAGTGCAGAACCTGGAAAGCAGGTGGGTCATACTCAGAGATGGGCAGGAATGTACTCCAGGTCACATAGCCAGGCTGGGTTGGATTCCTTGAGGTTCAAACCCAGGCACATCTTCCAGATTAGGGATTGGTCCCATTACCCCCAAGTGGAAGATTCTTCCATAATCCTTCCCAAGGCTCCCACCTCCAGTGAGGAGCACTTGATGTTTGGTGCGGAAACATCAAGGAGTCACCCCCACCTCCCCGGCCTGGTTTGGAAGCTGCATACACAAAGATCTGCTTTCATGTCCCCAGGAGGAGAGGGAAACTGAATCAACAGCAGCAAGAGCAGCAGAAGCAGATGGTTCCACTCCAGGCACATGAGAAGAATGGACTCTGAGGACAGAAGGGCCCTTATAGAGCACTAAATGGAGTGGGGTCCTCCTGTACCCCACAAGAACAGGGGGTGGAAGGGTGCCAGCTCTCGTGGGGGCTGTGGTTCAGGGAATCACCCTTTCTAAATAGACCCAAGAACAATCATTAAAAAGTCTGACTGTGCAACTGTCTCACATGGAATATTGCTCCATATCAACTGACTTCCAGCCCTGAGGTCAGTAGGTATGTCCCTGCTCTATTCCCCCAAACAATGAGAAGAGACTCTCTTCTCTTACCTGGAGCCCCTCTCTCTTCTTCCCTCTTTCTTTTCCTAACCTATTCAAATATTTCTGTTTTAGCTGAATGCCTTATGACCCTTCCCTTCTCAGAAATTGACAAGAGACTGAAATCAAAGCAGCCAAGTAGAGGCTCTGCTGCAGGCTCCTCTCCCTCCTAAGAGTGGATGGAGGGCTGGAGAGATGGCTTAGCGGTTAAGGTGCCTGCCCGCAAAGCCTAAGAATGCCAGCTCAATTCTACAGATCCCACATTTAGCCAGACGCAAAAATTGATGCAAGGGCGCAATGCTGCACTTGCCCACAAGGGGGCGCACGTGTATGGAGTTCGTTCACAGAGGCTGACAGGACACTGGCATGCCCGTTTCTCTCTCTCTCTCTCTCTCTCTCACACTCACACACACACACAAATTAAAAAAAAAAAGAGTGGATGGAAACCTCTGGCAGTAAAGGAGAAAAAGGTCAAGGGGTGTGATGTCAGGTTGCTGGCTCGTAGAAGCTCAGCCTACTACCTAACCTTAATTATTCCTACTGCCTCCCAGGAGTGAGCCCAGAGGCTGGTGGAGAGGAGAGAAGGGGACAGGAGATTATAGAACCCAGCCATGGAGACCCAGTACTGAGTGCTAAGTACTGTACTAAGAAATTTGCATATATTAACTTAATTTCTCCTCCCAGTAGTCTTCTGGAGGTAGGTACTGATTTGGGTTTGTTTGGGTTCGTCTGGTGTTTCAGTTGTTCTCAGAGAGTGTCTCATGTAACCCAGGCTGACCTCACACTCAGTGTGACCTAGAACTCCTGATTCTTCTGCTTCTTCCTCCCAAGTTCTGGAATTATAAGCATGTGTCACCACACCCTACGATGAAGGTGGTACTGTTATAGTCCCCATTTTGCAGATAAGGAAAGACACAGAGGAGACAAGTAATTTGCCTATGTTCACACAACTAATAATTGTGGAGTCAGGGTTAAAATTCAGACAATCAAACACAGAATGTGTTTGCCTGACCCCTCTACTATCTAGAGCCATGAAGTACTGGAACTTGAACCTTTTCCACCTCCAGGGTCCAGGTTCTGCTCCTTCCTCTGAGGATAAAGAGAAGGGCTGGGAGATGTCTCAGTAGATAAAGCACTTGCCACACAGCCTGAGTGCCTGAGTTCAGATCCCCAGAACCCACCTACGGCCAGACGCAGTAACATGTGTCTATAACCCCAGATTTCCCACAGCAAGACAGGAGATGAGAAAATCCACCAGAAGCCCATAGGCCAGCTAGCCTGGCAAACAATGAGAGATCCTGCCTCAAACAATGTGGAAGGCAAGAACCAATACCCAAAGTCGTCCTCTGACCTCCACTTGCATGCTGAGGCATGTGCATGCCTGCACTCCCACACAGGAACACACACACCAAAAAAGGGAAAAAGAAAGAAAAAAAGAGAAGCAGGACAAAGAGGATCATGGAAGAAACTGCTTGAAAGGGGAGATGGAAGATAAATTACAGGTTACCATTAAGAAAATACCAAGCCAGGCGTGGTGGTGCACGCCTTTAATCCCAGCACTCGGGAGGCAGAGGTTGAGGCACCCTGAGACTCCAGGTCAGCCTGGGCCAGAGTGAGACCCTTCGAAAAACCAAAAAAAAAAAATACCACCCTGAGACACCGTGAGTTCAAGGTCACCCTGAGACTACAGAGTGAATTCCAGGTCTGCCTGGACTAGAGTGAGACCCTACCTCAAAAAACCAAAAAAAAAAAAAAGAAAGAAAGAAAGAAAGAAAGAAAGAAAGAAAGAAAGAAAGAAAGAAAAACACCAGAGGAGCCGGGTGTGGTGGTGCACACCTTTAATCCCAGCACTTGGGAGGCAGGGGTAGGAGGATCGCCATGAATTCGAGGCCACCCTGAGACTACAGAGTGAATTTCAGGTCAGCCTGGGCTAGAGCGAGACCCTACCTTGAAAAAAACCAAAATAAAAAATAGAAAACAGGGGGGAGGGGAGGGAAATATCAGGCTTTTTTTGTATGTAAGTATAGAAGTTTTTAATAATAATAATAATAATAATAATAAGGAAAACACCAGAGGGCTGGAGAGAAGGCTTAGCAATTAAAGTCCTTGTCTGTGAAATCTAAGGACTCGTTTGACTCTCCAGGTCCCATGTAAGCCAGAAGCACAGTGATGCAAGCAAGCAAGGTCGCATATGTGCATAAAGTGGCACACACATCTGGAGTTCAATTGCAGTGGCTGAAGGCCCTGTTGCACCAATTTTCTCTCTCTCTCTCTCTAATTCTCTCTCTCAATCTCTCGCATAAAAAAGGGAAGTCTGCTGGACTTGCCTAAGAAAGAAAGAAAGAAAGAAAGAAAGAAAGAAAGAAAGAAAGAAAGAAAGAAAGGGAGGGAAAGAAAGAGGGAGGGAGGAGGAGGGAGGGAGGGAGGGAGGGAGGAGGAGGGAGGGAGGGAGGGAGGGGAGGGAGGGAGGGAAGGAGGGAGGGAGGGAGGAAGGAGGAGGGAAGGAAGGAGAAAAGGAAGGAGAGGAAGGAAGGAAGGAAGGAAGGAAGGAAGGAAGGAAGGAAGGAAGGAAGGAAGGAGGGAGGGGAGGGAGGGAGGGAAGGAAGGAAGGAAGGAAGGAAGGAAGGAGAAAAGGAAGGAGAAAAGGAAGGAAGGAAGGAAGGAAGGAAGGAAGGAAGGAAGGAAGGAAGGAAGGAAGGGAGGGAGGGAGGGAGGAAGGAAGGGAGGAAGGAAGGAAGGATGGATGGATGGAAGGAAGGAGAGAGAGGGAAAAGAAAATGAAAGGAAACAAACACCAGAAAGTTCAGCATCTGTGATCTTGAAGGAGCTCCCTTTGTGAATCATGGAATGCTGTCGAGGAGAGGCAACCTTTTCAGCACCTGCTTGCCGTGTGAGGCTCCATCCTAAATGTGCTTGCCCAGCATCCTCTCTGCTGGCATACTGCCTGGAACCCTTTCCCCAGGAGACAACTCGGTCCCTCAGACCTTCATCCCCAGAGAAAGTCCACATCATTCAAGCTATAAACACTGCAGTCCAAGTAGGACCCTGGAACTCGGGTTCACACAAGGCCATCTGGAAGAGGAGGTGGCCTAGAGATGCCTGGAAAAATCACGAGGTGGCTCCCAAGGGCCCACCGGCCAGACAGCAGGATTCAAAGGACAAATCTGGCAGAGCTGAAACCATTGTCCACCACTGTCCTGGCAACTCTGGTGCTCCATGGTGCTGACACCTCCCATGTCCCCCACAAGAATTTCCTGGCCAGTGTGGAACCACTAGAGACCTGAGGCCATTGCTGTACCCCCTGCATTTTCTCGGGCAGTGCTCCCTTTCCCCATTGGCTGAGCCTCATGGGGCACCTCCTGGAGTCTCTACCAGCCAGCAGCATCTCACCCAGCTCCTGCAGATCTGGGGGTCTTGAGACCAGCTGTTTGTCCTGCCCCTGCCTTGCAGAGCAACTCTGGCATGCTCTGAGCTCTCCTGAACGTCTCCCATGTCTGTGCTCAGATCACCTGGCATCTGCATTGGCCTCAGCAAGGCTGTCCAGAACCAGCCAGTGGCCTGCCTGGCTGTTTCCCAGCTGGTACAAACCTGGATACTGACTTACATAGCTCAGAGCATCTACACCGAATCTACTCCATTGGTTCCTGGCCTATACTCAAACAGTACCTACATTAGTCTTCATTGTATTACTACAATCTCATTACCTGAGACAAGCTATCTTTATAAGAAAAAGAGGCTCATTTAGGCTCATGCTTTGTTCCAAGGTCAAGAGCCTGCATCTAGTTACAGCCTTCTTGCTGGCAGAGTCCTAGGCAACATAGGGAGCATCCTGTGACAAAAGACAGGAAGTATGCGTGTCTCTGTTGCAGTTAATTTTCATTGCTGGACAAGCACCCGAACTGAAGCAGCTTATGGGAGGAAAGGGTTTATTTCAGGCTTACATTATCCAGGGGAAGTTCTATCAGGGCAGAAGAAGCTGGCTCACTTCTATAGATTTAAAGTGGAGACATACCACCAAACAGCCAGAGCTCAAACCGCTCTCTATACACCTAGTAGGGCTGGACTGAAGATCTGTCCCCAGTGACATGCCTTTATAGCAGGGATCTGCCTGCTGGGAATTTAATTTTTTTTTTTTTCAAGGTAGGGTTTCACTCTAACCCAAGCTGTTCTGGAATTCACTATGTAGTCTCAGGGTGGCCTCAAATTCATGGCAATCCTCCTCCGACCTCTACCTCCCAAGTGCTGGGATTAAAGGCATGTGCCACCACACCTGGTTCCTGCTGGGGATTTAAGTAGGAAGTTTAATCTTAATCAAAAAAGCCTGAGTTAGGCTGGAGAGATGGCTTATAGTGGTTAAGGTGCTTGCCTGTGAAACCTAAAGACCCATGTTTGACTGTCCAGGTCCCACATAAGCCAGACACACAAAGTGATACAAGTGCACAAGGGATCTGGAGTTCAATTGCAGTGGCCAGAGGCCCTGGCATGCCAATTCTCTCTCACACTCTCTCATTCTCATTCTCACTCACTTGCATTAAAAAAAAAAAAAAAAAAAAAAAAAAAGGCCAGTCTGTTGGGCTTGCCTCAAAAAAAAAAAAAAAAAGAAGAAAAAAAGAAAATGCCTGAGTGTAGGGGGTTATACATTCAAACCACCAGTCTCCTCTGGTTCTTTTCTTCTTATAAAGCTACATGAAAATCACTTTCCAAAGGCCTCTACTCAAAACAACAGCATCAGATTAAGGTTTTACCCTCTTACTACCTTACGATGGGAAGTAAACTTCAACTCATAAACTCTTGGCATATACACTCAAATTGTATCCAAACTATATCAGAATCTTACCTCCCTCCACTGCTAAATAGAAGCCAATGACTTCTGACCCTGCCTTTCAAGCAAATACCCCTAGAATACTAATTCAGATCCCATCTTCAACTTGGATCCCTGAACCTGAGTTCTGATACTGTCATACCCCACCTGAGTGGCCTCAAATACTATCAAATACAGTTTTGGGCCATAAAGTTCAACCCTCAGCTAGTATAGCAGGGGACTTTGTGACCACCCTCAGTGTCCTAGCAGGATGGAGAATTCCAGAGGAACTTGCTAACAGGCCCTGGTAAAATGTTCCTAAAAGCTACCTTCAGAGTGCTCCACTCTGTTGTACCAGGTCCTGCCCACCCCAAGTCCCTTCCTTAAATGCTTCTACCTATCCCCTTTCCCAGGAGTTCCATAACCCCCAAGACCCTTTAGAGAACAGGCACCTCACCAGCTAGGCTTCCATATCACCAGGCATGCTGAATAGATGAATGATGATTGCCAAGGATCCCCACGGTCTAGTTCCTGGCCCCTGTCACCATGTTACCTTAGATTGTAAAAGGGATTTTGCAGATGTGATTAAGTTAAGGATTTTGAGATAAAGAACTATCCTGATTCATGCTCTGGCTTCACTCACTCCAGTGTGATCATAGCAGCACTTAGCGAAGACGGTAGATGTGACAGAAGAAGCAAAGCTTGAAGTGATGCAAGAAAGTGCAAATAGGGGCTGGGGAGATGGCTTAGCGGTTAAGGCACATGGCTGTGAAGCCTAAGGACCCCGGTTCGATTCTCCAGGTCCCATGTAAACCAGATGCACATAGTGGTGCATGCATCTGGAGTTAGTTTGCAATGGCTAGAGGCCCTGGCATGCCCATTCTCACTCTCACTCTGTCTCTAATAAATAAATAAAAATAAAATCTTAAAAAATAAAAAAAAATTTAAAAGAAAGGGCAAATAATAACTCAAGCCAAGACCAGCAACAAACTTGAATTATTACCATATTAAAGCAACTTCTAAGTGCTTTCATCCAATACATATATTTGGGTTTTTTTGTTTGTTTGTTTGTTTGTTTTTTGGTTTTTCAAGGTAGGGTCTCACTCTGGCCCAGGCTGACTGGAATTAACTATGTAGTCTCAGGGTGGCCTTGAACTCTCGGCAATCCTCCTACCTCTGCCTCCCGAGTGCTGGGATTAAAGGCGTGCGCCACCACACCCGGCTCCAATACATATATTTAGCATTGCCAGAAAGAAACAGTGGACTGGCACTTCAAACAAAGTGGCTCCTGGAAGCTGAAAAGGGAAGGAAATGGATTCTTCCTTGAAGCTACTAAAAGGAAGACAACCCTACTGACATACCAGTCTTACACATCTGGCCTATTAGAAAACAAACTGGGACTGCTTTAAGCCTCTACATTTGTAGTGATTTATTTTATTTATTTATTTATTTATTTATTCATTCATTCATTTAAGAGAGAGGCAGCTGGAGAGAGAGAGACAGAGAATGGGCGCACCAGAGCCTCTAGGCACTGCAAATGAACTCCAGACGCATGTGCCACCTTGTGTATCTGGCTTACATGGGTACTTGAACCTGGGTACTTAGACTTCCCAGGCAAGTGCCTTAACTGCTAAGCCATCACGCCAGCCCTTGTAATGATTTATTAACAACAGCTATAGAAAAGTGATATACCTTTTCTTTTTTTTAAAAAAAAAAGTTTTTTCTAAATTTATTTTATTTACTTGATAGAAAGAGAGTTAGAGAAAGAGGGGAGAAAATGGGTGTGCCAGGGCTTTCAGCTGCTGCAAACAAACTCCAGATGCATGTACCACCTTGTGCATCTGG